>VZQC01010433.1:1255045-1429310 GCA_009823505.1 Rhizomys pruinosus
AAAAACATGATGGTAATGAAATCATTCCCTAACTGTAAATTAGAGCCAACTGTTATAGTGGTAATTTCTTATAAAACAGGTATAACTACCCTTTTTTAATTGACTGATAGGCATAGGAACTGTGAAAGGATAATTCTCTATCTAGAGCCAAATTCAATAGTAAAGTCTTTAGAAGCTGTATAATTAAGCAAAATATATTAGTACAGGAAAGCTCTGACATCAGCAATGAATTATGCTGCCTAGGAGATGTTGGCTAGGGGATTCAAACCCCGTCAAATTATAAAGGCCTTCTGTCTATAAGTGGGATATATGCAAGGAGAAAGTCCCTGTTGTCGAAGACCTGGTGTGAGCATGAAAAAATGTTATGAGACGTCACTTGCTAACGTACAACTGTCCTCTGAAATGCCAGAGAGCATTGCCAAAGGCCACTAAAGAAATACAGCAAAATATTGGTCTCCCTGAGACAAGCAAGACTCCTCCCCGTCAGTATCAGCTACACCTCAACTGCCTGGAGATACCGTGCAACAGTGGCAGCCATGTGTCTATATATATCCCAAATCTAATTGGCTATTAGCTCTCTCCTTGGAGGAATAACTCACAGCAGATGCCACAAACTTATGTCCTCTAGTAGTTAGGAGATGTTATAAGCCACAATAAGAACTTGTCACCCTTTATAGAGAAACCACAGTTTGCGGATTAGCATACCATCCAAGCATCTGTGTCTATGTTCACAGCTTAGCTTGACATAATAATTGCTACGGCTTAAATGCCTGTACATGTAATTGCTTGTGCTTTGTTAGTATGACTATAAAGGTATCACTGGATAAGCTGTCAACCCATGAAGGGAAACAACCTGAACAGAGTAGACTCCAAAATGACAACTCCAAAGAAAGTAGACTGTTTTCTTCTCACCCACTTGTGCCCCTTTCCCAAATCCCAGGGAACAAATTGCGGAAGAGGAGGCATGGTAGAATGAAAGGGCTGCAGAGAGATAGGGGTGAATCATGAGACTACAGCAATATAGTCTGGACTCCTAATTGATCAACACGCCTGGTGCATATAAGCTTCTCCAACTGGACTGTGGGAACCTTGGGTTGTTCAAAATTTGGACATAGATACTTGCAAAATGCACCAATTACCTAACTGTATGGCAAACTGAGTAACATCAATGTTATCTGAAAACAACTGTGTTATTATATTGTAGAATCCCTTAAAAATAAACAAATAATAATAAAAACATAAGGGAAGAAATGAAAGTATAAAGGTTCTAGGAGAAATTCATTGGAGGGGGATCACAAAACAAGGCATAAAACCCAGAGGTCCAAAATGAAAACACATTACACATAATCTAAAAATTAATTCTTCCTCATTAAAAGTACCATGAACAACCTAAAACAAATAAACATAAACTAATAAAATTAAAAAGACTAAATTCTATATATCTGATAGGACACAAAAGTCAAGAAAATAAACCCAATAATCTGGCTAACACTAGGAAAAGCTATGAACAAGGTCACAGAAACAAGAAATACATATCTGTAAGGAAATAACATGAGCAATAACATTGCCCCAAAAAGAAATGTAAATAAAATAACAGCATATCCAAAGTACACAGATGGACCAAAGTGAGAGACTAGTGAAAAAAAGTCCAAATATCTTTAGTCAAATGACTTAAGACAGAAGGATCAAGAACGTGAACATGGAGCTGTGGTCCGCTCCTGTGTGCTGGAGCTACGGTCTTCTTCCAGCTGGAGCTAAGGTTCTTTCCTGTGAATTTGGAATGTAAACCTGGAGCTCTAGTCCCCATCTGTGTGTTAGAGGTGTGGTCCCCTCCTGAGAGCTGGATCTGAGTTCTCCTCCTGTGACCCTGAGCTGTGGTTCCCTCACATGAGCCTGAACTTTGGACCTTTACTGTGAGCCACCTTGCTCTGGCCATAGGCTGATGGTAGAGCAGAGTAGAGCATGGAGAACTTCCTGATGTTGGGTAACAGTTTCAGTCTTCTCTGGGTGACTATATTCCTTACAACATCCTCTCCTGAGGTTCCAGGTTGTGCATGGCAGAGGCAGAGACTGCTTCTTAAGCTGGGGACTGGGGAGGCCTCTGTCTCGAAAGCACTGATAATCTCTGATTCTCTGGAATAGACTCCCCCATCTTCCTCATGCCACATGTGGTCCTGGGTATCCAGACTGTGATGTTGGCCTTTCCCCATTACCAGGCACTAAGAGGTTTTCCATTATTTTTCTATTGATCTTCTACAGTCTCACTATGCCCTAAATAAATTTCTAGAGAGGAAAATCACAGTTTGGGAAGAATAAAGAAAGTAAGTAAGAAAGGGAGGGAGGGAGGGAAGGAGGGAGGGAGAGGAGGGGGGAGGGTAGGAAGGAAGATAAAGTACTGTAATAACTAAATTGATATAATTCTGTTTTGGTTACTTTTCTGTTACTATGATAAGACACCATGTCCAAGGCAATTTATAGACGTAAAAGTATGAGTTTTCAAGACATGGGATAAGGGTCTATAATGGCAGGGAGACAATGGTACAAGGAGGTGGCTGGGGCAGACAGCAGAGGGATCACATTTCCTGCTGGCACAGGAAGCCAGGTGTGACAGGAAATCTGGCAATGTTTATGAACTCTCAAGCCAGCTTCTGTGATGTGCTTCTTCCAGTTAGGCTGCAAACCTCCCAAACCAGCACCATCAACTGGGGACAAAATCTCCAAATGCCAGGAGCCTGTGGGGGTCATTTTCATTCAAACCATCACAAATTTTCAAACCAAAAGTATGTAATTATATCTTAGAATATGAATTTGAAATTCTATGTCTATTAACATTTTTGAATATTATTCCCTAACAAAACTGAACTAAGAGCTTCAATAATAATGTGAAATTTGTCATTGTTCCTATAATGCAAGTTTGCCATTCACTCTTTCCAAATTCTTCAGCCTGTACAAAGTATTTCAATGTAATCATGTCACTTCTTAGAGAAAGAACTGTTAATAAAATATTTTCAAACAAAAAAATAAATAATGTAAGCACATCAAAAACAGGTCTGGCCTGGGCAGAGTGGAGCATGACTTTAATCTCAGCACTTGGGGGGGCAGAGGCAGGAAAGAAAGGAAAGGAGGAAGGAAAGAGAAAAAGAGAATAAAAAATTTACTTGAAAAAGAATAACTTGTATAAAGGGTGCTGTGGCAACTAGATGTCACATGTACAAGAATGAAACAGAGTCCTACTTCCTAACATACCCAAAACTAGATGCCTGCATGTGCAGCTAGATGCCTACATGTGCAAGAACGAGAGTCCTACTTCCTAACATACACAAAACTAGATGCCTGCATGTGCAGCTAGATGCCTACATGTGCAAGAACGAGAGTCCTACTTCCTAACATACACAAAACTAGATGCCTGCATGTGCAGCTAGATGCCTACATGTGCAAGAACGAGAGTCCTACTTCCTAACATACACAAAACTTAAAGTGGATGAAAGGCATAAAATAAGAACAAAAACTTTAAAAGTTTTTTTTTAAATAGGGAGAAATATTCATGATTATAGTTTGGATCTGGAATGCTTCCTGAGGTGCTAGAGCCCTCTAAGAGGCAGGGCCCAATAGGATGCTGTACATCGTTGGGGACAGTGTCTTAATGGGATAGGAGGACTCGAGTCTCTTCCATCTTCTCTTTCTCTGTCATCTTGCTTATGAAGTGAATAGCTTTGCTCCTTTATGAACTCTGCATCATAACATACAGCCTTGTCACAGCCTCAAAAGCAATACGGAACAAGGGATGTAGTTGAGAGAGTGCTGGAGAATTTGCCTAGCAACAGTTTTTATCTGGTTTGCAGGACTAAAACCTCCAAAGATGAGCTAAAATAAAGCCACCCTCTTTATAAATTGAATACCTCAAATATTTTATTATAGTAACACCAAGCTGACCAGTATCCTTTGGAATGGACATAGGATTTCTTAGACATAGTTGTAAATGCATAATCAATAACAATAAAATATATAAGTTGGACTTCATAAAAATTCTGCACATGAAAGGACACTTTCAAAAATACAGAAAATTATATAACAAAAGAAAATACCTACATATTATACCTTCCATAGGTCTAATATCCATAACATATAAACAATTCTTTGAACTCAACAACAGAAAGACACTTAAGCTTAAACATATAGTACCCTGAAGAACAGAAACTTCCACTCGGCAGGGCTGGAGAGATGGCCTAGTGGTTAAGAGCGCCAATCGCTCTTGCAGAGGACCCAGGCTCTATCCCCAGCACCCACATGGAAGCTGAGAACCATCTTTAACTGCAGTTCCAGGGGAATCCGACACCCTCTTCTGACCTCGGCGGCATTGCACGACAGGGGTGCACAAACCTACATGCAGACAGTACATTCATACACATAAAAAATAAATAAAATTTAAAAAGATATTTTAAAAAAGCATCTGAAGAGATTCCCCAACATCATTATTCATTTAAGAAATTTAAATCAAAACTGTAGTGAGATACAATCTCACATCTACTGAGATGTCTAGAAAATAAACAAAGCCACCGAAATGAATAATAAAAACAAGTGTTGGTGAAGGTACAGAAAATCTGAGACACTTGTACATTGCTGGTAGGAATATAATAAGGTACAGTTGCTGTGGAAAATAATTTGGTAGTTTCTCAGAACACTAAGCCTCGTTTACCACATGCTCCAGCTGACCCACTACTCCTAGACACATATCTAAATAGACTGAAATACAGTATTCAAATAACTACCTTCACACAAATGCTCATAACACTACTATTTATAACAACTACAAGATGGAAACAATTAAATTTCTATCAGTGAATAGAAGAATAAATGAAATGTGCTATAGGCTGATCAACACTAATCCCAAACTTCAAATCCAACTAATCCCAAACTTCAAATCCAAACTTTGTGTGCCATACTTCAACATTCAGAAAGTTTCATATTTTAAGGTGTATATCAGATTTCAGATTAGGAATAAAGGTTAATCAGTAAATTTTATGAAAATATTCAAAAATTGAGAAACTAAATCTGAAATACTATTAGCCCCAGAATTTCAGAAAAGAGATACTCGAACTATCTATCTATATAACAAAATATTACTCAGCCATAAAAGAATTAAGCCCTGTATGATATATGTAAGATGTATGAAATGTACAAAGCACCAATAAAAAAGATTTTATTTATTATTTTTATTTTTGGTGTATTAATGTTTTGTCTGCATGTTGTGCAATGCTCTCAGAGGTCAGAGGAGGGCATTGGATCCCCCGAAACTGGAGTTACACATACTTGTTAGCCACCATGTGGGTGGTGGGATTCAAAATCCAAGTCCTCTGCTAGAGCAGCCAGTGCTCTTAACCACTGAGCCAACTTTCCAAAACATTTTTTAAAGAAGTTTAAGAAATAAAAGAAGAAACTAGAAATGAAGAATTCAGTAAGGCAAATGAATTGACCTATCATTTAAAGCTGGGTATGAAGCAGACACACAGTGTGGAAAGAAAAAATGTCATAAAAATATGAAAGGGCTTATGATACAAAAATGAAAAGATGCATTATCTGTCCAATAGGAGTCCTACCAAGTAGAAAATAGAAGATCATAGAGGCAATATTTGTAGAGGTATGGCTTATACTTTTCCAAAATTATTTTTTAAAGAACCATTACACTAAAGACATGGGGGATTATTTGTATATTTCTACATATACACAAAAATCCATATGAGGCATGCCCTCATTGAAAACCTGCTAAAGCAGAAAAGGAAGCTTGGAGATTGCTATGGAAATAATAACTAACTGACAGACAACTCCCAAATTCGTATCGGCAATGGGCAAAAGTGTGAAGCAGATGGTGTACATCAGGATCCTGAGTGCAGCGGCCTCTACAGGTCTGGAGAGGGAAGTGACTGAGACGCCATGACAGGCTGCTTCAAACTCATCTTAAACATCATATTCTTAATTAAAAATATCTTGAACTAAATCTAAACTATTCATTATATTGACTAAGCAAATGTTTATTCATCTTATTTTTGTTTTTTAGTCTTTAAAATGTTACACTCAATACTACAGATATAAACTTTATGTTTTAGAGTACACAAGGTTTCGGGCATAGAGTATAAAAATGTTTTAATTCTAAAGCTCATAAATTGTCCAGAATTATGTGACCTGTAAGAGTTTTAGTCTCTAGTCCATTTTTCACTTAATTCTAAAAGGTTGTGAAATCAAATTATTTGCAAACATTTAACCACTAATCCAAGGAATAACTGATTTTACCCTGTGACTTCAAACTGTGGAATATAAACACAAGCAATTCCAAGCAGACTGGGTTTGACTTCAGAAAAGCAAATGGGTTTCTGTTCAAGGAAAGAAATGAAATGAATATTTCCAAATGGGAAAGAAAGGTTCATGGTAAACTTCATCCCAAATGGTAAGACACTTGGTTATTATCCTCAACTAAGCCTGTCAGTTTAGAACTTTCACACATCAGTGAGCTAACTCCACAAGTAGTATGTCAGTTACAATATTATAAAAAAAAAACCGAACCATAAATATTTTATCATTTTGCACCAGATGAAGAATATTACAGAGTCCCACAAGTGGACATACACATTGTCTATGAAATGTCCAAGACTATGCAACACAGGTACACTGCAACCTCTGCACCTAAGGCTCATGCAACATAGAACAAGGGGTCAAGAGGACACTAATTAACCAAACTCTTAACTCTTAACTCTTAAGGAATTTTCCTCATTCAACAGGGGACCAGGAACTCAAAAGGTCATGAAGGTCTAAACCATGGAGATTAGGAGTCTACAGAGTGTGGGTCCATGGACAGGCCTCCTATATTCAGCTTCACTCACCTAGGGCTCAGGGAACATTGCAGAAGAGGGGACAGAAAGATTGTAAGAGTCAGGGAGGTAGTGCAAGACCATATGGAAACAGAATCCCACAAGCTCCTGGGACCCTACTCATATGAACCTACAGTACTAATGTCAGCATGCACAAGACCCATGCAAGCTCAACCAGACAAAAACCCATCATGGAACTGCAGAAATGGGTAGCAGAACCCAACCTTAGCTGAAGAAATGTTGGCAGCTGATTACAGTTGGGTGAGGAAGAACAGGCCTTCTTTAACAGGTAGACTCCAGATACGCTGACTAGAGCTCAGAGGATGTACTTGCACTGAGGAATGGCTGGGGTGATTAATTTGGCACAACAGGCCCTAAAACAAATGACAGCATCTATAAACTCCAGAGGGGGGACTATGGGAGGGCACCAGTGGAGAAGGGGGGATAAAGGCAATTAAGACTGATTGAGATGTTACGTATGAAATACATAGGAATTCAACAAAAATTTATCACAGTATTTTCCTTCCCAGTGATAAAGAAAAATTAAAGTTTTAAAGGATGGGGGTGATTCCAAAATGCCATATAATAGTTCATGGACTTGTAAATGATGTCTGTAGCTACTAGAACCAAAATAGAGTGTGCATGTCCCAGTAAATCTGCATCAGATGTGCTTCAGGTTGAAAGGAAATGATACCAAATTCAAGCAGTTAAATGGATCGTGGAAAAAGTGTAATTGACACAGATAGAACAAGTTATGCAATGCTGCACTGGTAGGTCTATGTATAGAGCAAAACAACTCCCGCCCTTATTCTTTCCAAAAATAAATGCGGTTGGTTGTTCCTCTACAGCTGGATGGGGTACTTCTTTATATCTTCCAAGGCAATTGCAGGGGAAAAATAAAGCATTCTAGAGATGACAGAAGGCAATATGCAACACACAGACATGCTGAGGGGTCCTCTGCTGTCTAGTTTTGGCTGACCACTGTGGGCCGCTGTCTGGAAATCTACAAAATGGGAAGGGAAATGTGTGTGTGTGTGTGTGTGTGTGTGTGTGTGTGTGTGTGTGTGTGTGTGTGTAAAAATTAAGATGGTATTATGCAAAATATTTAAATGTATAATCAATATCTCATATTTTAAGTAATATAACTAAAATATTTTCTAGTATGATTTAAGGCTTTATCATGTTAAATCTACAATTGTTTGCAATCTACATTTTACTCCTTCTACAAATTAAAATATTGGTCTGGAGATGTGGCTTTATATAGGCTTACATAGCTCCATACCTTTGTAAATCTGCCTAGGGTAATATGACTCAAATCTCTATTTATCCTTTTACCAAGTTCCAACAATCACCAGCTATATATAGACAGAAACAGTGTGGGATTTTTTTCACATTAAAGAAAATAAACCTGAAACGTAAAAGTTGGGTTTTTTTGACTTTCAAAACATAGTAGTTCATTCCAATTCATTTAACTAGCAACAATTTAAGTGCTCTGCATACCCCAAACGGTGAGCAGGAGGGAAAGCAGTAATATTTGAGATGATGAGGAAGCCAAGACTCTGGGAGTGTAAGAATGTAGCTCATCTGTAAGGACTGAACGTCTGCATGTGTGTACATTTGCCTAGCTACAAAGATTTATACATGAGAGTTCATGCATTCGTGGATGTGTATCTGTGTAGCAGAGAAATATGAAATGTCATACTGGTAAAGGACAAAAACATCAAACTCCATTACATATATGTGGTACACTTTCATACACAGACAAAACACTCATACACAAAAAATAAAAATGAAATATATGTTTAAATGCTAAGGCAAATTTAAATTTTGAAGAAATTATTGGACAAATATAAAATATGGTATTGTTTACTTTTAATTATTAATATAGCTTGCTTTATTGTGTATTCACTTAGAAATCTAAGTATAAAATACAAATTGAAAGTTTCCATTAAAAATTTATATCACTGCATAGTCCCCTCCCATTAGCTGGATCTGTGGTCTCCTACCATGAACTGGAGCACTGGTCCTCTCCCATGAACTGGAGTAACATTCCCCTCCCATGAGGCAGTGTTGTGGTCCCCTCCCCATGATCTGGAGCTGTAGTCCCCAACTGTGAGCCATGGCTGCACTTTCCTCCATTAGTGGGCTGATGGTAGAGTAGATTAGAGGATGGAGGCAGGAGTTTCAGTCTTCTTTTCGAGGCTGCATCCTCCATGTCCCCCTTCCTTGAGGTCCCAAGTTGTGCATGGCAGTGGCTTTGCCTCTGTCTTAGACTTTGATTGGAACAGGGGAGGTTTTTGCCATTTGAACCTTCTAGTCCTGAGAAGACTGAGTCTCAAGAATGGACTTCCCACCTCCCTTGATGGCCTGCTATGGCCCTGACTCCAAATGTTTCATACACTATATCCATGGATAAACTTCTCAAAGAATTAATAAAAATATCACATTAAAGAAAAAAGATTCATTGTTGACCTTTGGCCTCCATTAGCTCATGCACAGGCACAACTGTGTCTGGGTGCCCTCATGTAGAGGGGCACACACCCATGAATATGGACAAATATTCATGCACCAAAAATGAATGAAATATTTACATGACAAAACATCACTGTAAGTGACTGAATAAAACATAAATGGATACATTGAAGAAATAAAAAATCTAAATAAAAACAAATTTAAATCTCTAGTTAGAATCCCATGCTCCCATAAATAAGCCCTCCCTTAGAACTCTATAAGCAACTCTAATGAAACTCATTGAGAGACAGCGACAGAGATACATAGGGAAGCAGAAGAGGGACTAGGGAAATAAAGATAGCAGGAGGAAAAAGGATCAGGGAAATGGGGTGAATGTGATCAAAATGCATTATATAACCGTATGATAATAAACTCATTATTATGCATGATTAGTGAATGCTAATCACCTCTAAAATACTCTTAAATTTTTTATGTCAAGTTAAGTACAGAAAAGTGGTATGCCCTAAAAACTTTAACTTTTTAAAAAGAAGAGAGCAATTTAGGAGGTGGGGAGAGTAATCAGAACACATATATACATGCATGAAATTGTTAAAACCAGTAGGGTAACTTGTTTTTAATTTTATTTATTCCTGTATGTGTATGAATGTACTATCTGCATGTAGGTTTGTGCACCCGTGTCGCGCAATGCCACGGTGGTCAGAAGAGGGTGTTGGATTCCCCTGGAACTGGAGTTCTCCTGGAATTGGAGTTACAGACGGTTCTCAGCCGCCATGTGGGTGCTGGGGATCGAACCCGGGTCCTCTGCAAGAGCAGTCGGTGCTCTTAACTGCTAGGCTATCTCTCCAGCCCAGTAGGTTAATTTTTTTAAAAGAGAACAAGTATTTGAAAGAAAAATGACATACAGACTGAACATATATAACTTTATTAGGATAATAAGGTAATTATTATAAGAAATTACCACACTATAAAAGATACGATGCTGAGAAAAAAAAATGCTAGGGAAGCTCTGGCATCATATAAATATAATTTTTAAATGTTTAAAATCCAGTATTAATACAAATCATTCAAAAATAGCTTAAAAGATGCATTCCTAGTCAACAGTGCACATGAGTTGCTTGCTTGCATGCTTCTTTGGGCAGCATTGGGGACTGATGCAGGATCTCAAGCATGCTCAACATGTACCCATCATTAGCCCATTGTTTGAGAGTTGCATTCTGTTTCTGATTTTTAATAATTCATTTTAGTGAGTTTTGTTACTGCTTATCAGCAGTGCAGTTTTAGGTTTACAAAAATATTAATCAAAATATTTACTCTCTCTCTCCTCACCCAAAGCTGTCCCTATTATCAACATCTTGTATTACTGTGGTACATTTATTGTAAGTGATAAATAAATATTTAAAAAAATTATCTGAAATCTGTTGTTTACATTGAGTTCACTTACTGTATTGCACAGTTCTACAGGTTTTGGCAAATCTATAATGGCACTAAGACGGATCTACTGGTACAGTATCATATCATATACAACAACTTCACTGCCTTATAAATGTCACGTGCTCTCCTTTTCATCCTTCTTCCTCAGTCCCTTTTCACTCTATGGTTTTGCCTTTTGCACAATGTGATAGCGTCATAATCAGTGTACATAGCATCTTGCCATGGGCTGATTTTCACTTAGTAATATGCACATAAAATTCCACCAAGCCTCTTCCATGGCTTAAATAGGTCATTTCTTTTATCATTTAATATCAATATACCATGGTTTATTTATACAGTCATTGTAACTGTTCCTGTTTTCAGACACTTAGGAATAAAGCTTCTGTAGACATTCGTGTGCAGGCTTTCTTGTTGACAGTGTTTGCCAAACATTCAGAAGTATATTTGTTTATATTATGTTTAGGTTTGTAAGTAAACTTTTCTATCAACAAGCATAAGAATTTCTATTCCCCCACAACCATGCCAGCATTTAACATTGTCAGTATTTCCAATTTAGCCACTACAATAAAAGTATAATAATACCTCATTATTTTAAATTTGTAGATCTCTAAGACAAGTGATTGCACATCTGGTCATGTGCATTTGTCCTATAAGTATAGCTTCATTGCTAAAGTGTCAGAGGGATCTCATACCCACTTTTTAACTAGATTGTTTCTTTACTGTTAGATATTGGGATTTTTTTATATACTGTAGATTCCATCCCTTTATCGCATACGTGATTTATAAAGTTTTTACCCAGTCTGTGGGTTGTCTATTCATTCCTTTAATGGTCACCTTAATAAAGCAGAGATTTTTAATTTGATGAAGTTCCATTTGGAGTTTTTCTTTGAAAACGATGCTCTTGGTGTTGGACCTAAAAGCTTATGGCCAAACTAAGATCACTTATACTTCTTCCTATATTATATTTTATAAGTGTTCCAGGCTTGGGCTAGTGAGATAGCTCAGGCAATAAAAGCTTTGCTGTCCAAGCATGGCAACCTGAGTTTGGATTCCTAGAACCAATGTGAAAATCTGGGCACGTGGTATGCATCTTTAATCCCAGCACTGGGGAAGTAGAGACAGGAAGATCCCTGGAGTTCACCCAGCCTGCTAGCCTAGCTGAATTTCCAAGCTGTAGCTTCAGTGAGAGATCCTATCTTTAAAAATAAGGCAGTACTTGGGAGGCAGATGCAGGCAGATCTCTGTGAGTTCAAAGCAAACCTGGTCTGCATAAGGAGTTTAAGGCCAGCTGGGGCTACAGGGAAGCCCTGTCTCAAATAATAATAAACCAAAAACTAGTAGATGGAGTATAGCCTGCAGTCCCTGCTACTTGAGGCACAGGCCAACCTGGGTGACATTCAAGACTCCCTCTCACACACACAAAAACAACCCCACATTACTGTATTACATTAAAAACTATCCAGAATTTTACTCTTGCCTAAAACTTTTGAACCCAGATGAACAGCAAAAAAAAAAAAAATCTCTTCCAAAAGATACAGTCTGTCATTTATTTTGATGAAGCAGTTTTATTGTAGTGAAACAACGTGGGATATAACCTAGTGGCAGAGCATTGACCTAGTGCACATTTTAAAAATGGGTTCCGGGGCTGGAGGGATGGCTCAGCGGTTGGGAGCACTGACTGCTCTTGTGGAGGACCTGGGTTCAATTCCCAGCGCCCACATGGCGGCTGAGAACCGTCTTTAACTCTAGTTAAGGACGCTCTCTTCTGACCTCTGAGGTGTAGCAGGACACAGGTGCACGAACCTACATGTAGACAGTACACTCGTACACTTTTAAATAACCCAAGTCGTAGACAGTTATAAGTAGAATTTATGATATGTGAAAGGCCTAAATAGAAACAAATTTAGATAGGACTGTTTTCAAAATTCATTCTTTTTTTGACATGGGCTTTGCTGTGTCAACTGGAATGGCAGCTTTGGAGGTTCAGTACTGAATTAGGGTTGTCAGTGTGAGATTTGGTTTCCATCCAAATACAGGAAGCGAATGTCTCTTTGCCATTTACTGGTACATCTGCCAGATAATAAAGATGGTCTCAATTCTTCTAAACAGTTCCTAATAGTCTACTAGTGTATATTAAAGTAGGTAATACAGGGAAGCCAAACTTCATAGGAAATTTGTCTAGAAGCTCAGACTTCTAAACTCCTTTAACATCAGAATATAGTTCTGATTACTGATGATTTTCAAAACATTTTGTTTCCTTTGATGATGGTATGCTATGAGAATGCTTTGGTGTTTGGAGTGTAGTTCTGGAGAGCACTTGGCTAAGCACATGTAAGGCCTTGGGTTCAGTCCCCAGTACTGACATCCCTATCTCAAGGATCAGTCAAGTGTTCTGTGAGCAAGTTATCAATCTTTAAACAGTACTAGTCTGGGATGTAACCTTAAATCTGGCCATCCATATAATTGCCAAGATTATAAATACTGAAGTACTCCACAGTAGTTGTCTGCTGTCCTTTAAGTACAGGTGTTGCTTCTTACCTGCCGTTCTTCATGCTTTGCTTTGCACCATTGGTTTGTAAGACAGTGTCAAAGAACTTTGTTGACTATGAAGTGTTACAAAAGGCAACTTCTTAATCTATGCATTTTGGGGGGTTTTGAAATTTTACTTCTTGAAAAAGCTGTTGTGAGAGTTGGAAACTCTGCACCTGTATGTATATATATTTTAGCAATAAAGCATGGGCTGAGAATGCAAAAAAAAAAAAAATAAGGTAGAAAAATTGAGGAAAACATCACATGGATCTCTGGCCTCCAAAGACACACACAGCATGCACATGTAGCTGAATATACACACTGAACACATACATAAACACATGCACGTACTACACACACCCAAACCAAACATACACATGTATGTACATACACACACACACACACACACACACACACACACAAACACTTGTTTGGAGGTTAGCAACTTACCTTTAGGACATGTTGGATATATGTATTTGGGAAGAACAGACATTCTGGGAACATTGACATTGTTACTTATATTACAGAAAAATCATGAGACTAAAGCCAAAGTCAGGTGAGAAGAGGGAGTTTATTTCACACTAGCAGGCTAACCCAGCTAGTGGACTGACCTATGAATCATTCCATGAAGGAGTCAGCCCCTTTACCGAATCTTGGGGGGCTTTTATACCCATGTGAAAATGTAAGCAAAGATCAAATAACACAAAAGTGGTAATCAAGTAAGTGTTTACAGATAACATGAGATCACAAAGGCTACAGAAATGTGACATCTTGGAGGAACAGACTTCAGTCCTGGGTAAAGATTGCAGGAAAGAGTAGTATCCTGGGTAGCCTCAGGGGCATAGGGGAAGACTCCTTTCTGTCTTAGAGCTTCTCCTTTTCCAAAGTTCTCAATTGGCCATAACGCGCCAGGCCAGGATCGAAAGGTTATTCCTGGACAAACTGTCAGCCCATGAAAGGAAACAGCCAGAATTGACCAGAGTCCAAGTCAACAGCTCCAGAGAGAGTGGACTGTTTTACCTCTCATCCACCTGTGCCCCTTTTCTAAGCCTAGGGAACAACCTGCGGAAGAGGGGGCGTGGTAGAATGTAAGGGCTGCGATTGGGGTGAATGGTGAAACTACAGCAATGTAGTCTGGACACTCATTTGATCAACTTGATTGAACAAACAACCTGTCACCCCCCACTGGATGGTGGGGCTGTAGGTGTTTGGGCACAACAGCCTGCAGATAGGTTTTGCATGAAGGATGCTTGTACTCATGGATTATCACTTATAGCTAAAAATGAAAAAAAAAAAAAACTGAGAGAAAGATGCAGGACAGTTATGGCAGAATGCATGATCTGGGATGGGGTGGAGGTGGGGGGGAGGGAAAGGGAAATAAGCCTGAACTGAATTGGAAAAAATGTATGAAATGCACAAAGCATCAATAAAAACTAATTTAAAAAAAAATAAAAAGAAAAAAGAAAAAAAAAGTTCTCAATTGCCATATATTGCAAGGTCTTCTAGCAGTCCACATTTTCCTATTTCCATTATACTTACATTCAAATTAATATATAAAAAAGTAAGAAAAAATAAAAGCAAAGAAAAATTTTCCAAAGCCTGGACCAACAACTGCTTAAAAATGGAACATTTGCATCTAAACATTTAACCCTTGCAGTCAGTGCAAAGATACTATACACACCACAGCAATCATCAACAAAACCACTGAAAATGTGCCATACCTACTACTTCAAGGTTGATCCCACAGAACCTGAAGTTCTCTGTCAAGGGGAGGGTACCATCCAGATCTTTCTAGATCCTCAAAGCAGTAACTTTCCTATGTTCACTCTTAGATACTTAGCAACCCTGCAATCTGTGAAATTTCTGTATCCGAACCCCACCTGAACTTATCAGCAACGTTTTTTCTTCCTTTCAGCCCTAACCATATATCCACAGTCTATCCACCCTTGTGAAACTTCCCCCTCAAACTCAAGTGCCAGAAAAACACAAAAGACCTCAGACTTAAAAGTGGTTTCAGTGTGTTAAGAAGTCACAGTCACCATCAGAACAGTATTTCTTTCTAGTCAAGGTAAAAGTAGGCTTCTACTGATGAGACTGGAAACCTGCCATTATAACAGTTCTTTAGAAAATCCATTCTAAGTTTCAAACAACTACCTTAAGAACAATATTTTGAGTCACCTAAGTTTGAGAACACTTGCTCCCAATGGTATTACAAAAATTGAAATCAATACCCATATAAAATCTCATTACAAAAACCCATATTTTGAAATATTGATTGATTAGTCTGTTATAATTGAACTGAAATGTAGTTTCTACCTTAGAAAACTACATTTGTGATTTGATTGACATAAATAAGGTTGTATTAAAGGTTTGAAAAGTTATATTGATCTGAAGATTCCAAATGCTCTTTTTTAAAGCAAAACTCTTTCAGTAATCCCTTTTTATAATACATACGAGGCTGTGTGAATCAAAGAAATGAATATACTTTGGTTAATATATATCATAAAAATAAGAGTAAATGTCAGAGCAAGCTATTAGATGAAACAGATTTTATTGTTCAAATATTTCTCATGTTTTTAAAAAATAAAGTTACATTTATAGGCTAAAAGCCTCCTGGTTTAAATTTATCCTTTCAAATCAGAAGAAAATAGGTATTTCTTTTCTGTAATAGTCCATGCTACTAATATACTACAAATGAAATTATTTGATGCAATTTTAAGCTACAATGATTTGCTTGGGTCCCCAAAATTATTAAAAAGATGAAAAAAATTTGACATTAGAGGAAAGATATCAACAAGTAGAGATCTAATAAATAAGATTTTTAAATGGCAATGAACACACATCTGACCAGTAACCTGCAAGAAACATCCCCCATCAGACAGATGGCAAACTGCAAAAATAACATCTGGAATTTAATCCTAGGAAATTAGATCCAATCTGAAATGCTGAAGAGCAAGCACAGCACTTTCTAGAAGATGACATCAGGTAGAGTAGCTAGCACACAGGAAGTGAGCACCATGGAAACAAGTCTATAGACGGCTATTCAAAACAGTGGCATTTTAAAACCACAGGCCCCTGAGAATAAAAAACATAATGAAGCAAAATAAGAGTGCTGGTCTGCAGGTCATAAACACCACACACATTCAATTATTAAAAGAATGGCACTATATTTAATAATTAGTCTTCTTCACAAAACACTGATGAGAGAACAAAGGGGGCAGGGAAAGCCTGAAAATAAATGAGCTCTAATCCAAGAATAGAAATATGCCAGGTCAGATCTGACGCTCCTTGAAAACTGTTGCTGAGGACTGGAAGGATCTGAAACATGTAATAAAATCCTACGAAGCTTTAACTTTGTATATCCAGAAATATACAAAGCTAAAGGGAAAAGATTACATTTTCAAGATACTAGTGATGCCGAATGAGATATTAGTATTCTAGCTAAGACCAGGAATGTGGAAGCCAAGTTCACTATGCAGAAGATTCAAGTAGAAGATCTCTGAAAGCTAGGATCAAAGAAGAACTCAGGCTTGCAGAACAAGCACAGGTAGACACATGCTGGCAAGACTAATGATGTGGTCAGGGAGACACTACTTGAAAAGACAATTTTTTGATGAAATTAATATTTAAATCGAGAGATTTTGAGTGAAATAAATTATGCTCCATTGTGTGGATGAGCCTCATCTCATCAGTCAAATGCTTTATTAGGAAAAGATTCCCCTCCTTCTAAAAAGAGGGGATTCTGACAGCACACCACTCATACCATACCTCTTCCCCATGCCTCCCCAGCAGATTTTGGATGGGTCAAGCCTCTACAATCATGTGAGCTGATTCTTTAAAATAAATGTCTCTACACATGCACTTCTGTTGGAGAATACTTAACAGGAGTCCCAACTGAAAGAATCTGAAGTGACTCCTTTCCTGTTCTGCACCATCCTGCTCCCCAGGGAAGCTTTCCAAAACTATTGCCAAATTGCATGAGATCCTCAAGAGTAAGACTGCTGGTCTAGCATCATAATAAAGTTTTGGAATCTATGCCTAGTACCATAAATGTCTCCCAAACCATGACTACATAGAACTTGACATAGCACACGTAATCAATGGCACTCTTTAGGCACACCTGAGTTCAAGTTTTGGATGCTTTTGGCCCATGTGATTCCTCCAGATTATTCACACTGCTGAAGCACGTTCTGACCGTTCTTTATGTTGGCAAGTAAAACCTCTATTAATATTTGACCTAAAATACCATATCACTTGTCCTTGCTTCTTTCTTGTGGCTAACTGAAAAATAGAATACATTTGAATCATTCCAAAGGTTAATTTAATTATTCAGAGATAAATCCCAATCTTTTCTCTAAACACTTTTCAATTTCTTTTAGAAACCCAGCAGTTAAACTGCAAAACAGAAAGCCTAGGTTCTCCACCTAAGAACTTAAATCTCTGGAAGTACCCTCTAACAGTAATGCATTTTATAGAATATTTATTGTCTGCTAAGTATGTCTTCTAGCCTCTTCAATACATATGATTTCTAAAGAGCATTATAACATAAGGATTGTTGCCCTGTTTTGTTTATTTATTTATTTTTGGTATTTTTTTTTTGAGGCAGGGTCTCCCTTTAGTCTCAGCTGGCCTGGAACTCGCTATGTAGACCAGGCTGGCCTTGAACTCACAGAGATCTGCCTGCCTCTGCCTCCCAAGTGCTGGGATTAAAAACATGTGCCACCATGCCTGGCTCTGCCCTGTTTTATAAATGAAGAATCTCATGCTGAAAAATTAAGTTCACATAGTAGAAGGATTAGAAGCAACATTCTCATTCCAAATCTCAGTCATACTCCATGGTAAATAAATCTACCACAAAATACTTTCATTCCTATTAAAGAATGAAAAAATATTATTTTGTGTCAGCTAAAATATATCCATCAGAGACGATATTTACAACATCCACAGAAATTGGAATGTTCATCAGGACATAGCTGCATAATTTACCATGCAGAAGCAGTTAAAATAATGCCATATTAAATGCAGAACTAAAATTCAATATCCTCATTTCTAAAGCCTTTAAGAGTACAGGTACAGATGTGATGTGCTTGCCTCTAGTGTGGTCAATAAATAAATATAAACTGAAGAAAAAATAACCATCTGAGAGCTCTAGAGAAGAACTTGGTGGTGTTAAGTGGTCTCCCTGATTTGACTTTCTTTTAGGTTTTATGCCTTTTAGCCCTCACAGCCTTGACAGAAGGAAACTAAAACTGTAGCATAGTCTATAAAACTATTTGAACCACAGTGCTCCACAAAATAGAATGTGGAAAAACAGAAATGCTGCAGATATGCCTGACCATGGCTGACCAGCTTCTCAACATACAGGACATTCTTGCTAAAAGCAAGAGAGTCTTTTATAAGTAGAGTTTTAAACTGGACACGGTGATATAAGAAATGAAATCTTTTCTGTCAAAAAATATTTTGAAACTTTATATAGCTATCTTTCTCTTCTGCACTGTTGTTATAGAACTAAGGTTTACCTTGATGTTATCTGTTCCTTGACACATAGATTGTAATTTGTAGCATTCATTTCTCATCCCCTTTTTTATAAGGGTCATAGTTACATTGTGAGAAAGCTTTTGTTCCCTTAACCTAATATATCTTTCTTTCTCATCCACAAACTCCCTCCCTCCTTTTATGGCTTTTAGACTTGGACTACATGCCAAGGTCCCACATACTCAAATGACAAAATTTCTTATTAAAATGCATCCTTGCTCTTTTACAATAAGCCAATCACTTTAGATTTTGTGGTTGAACTTCAATCAATGAGGAACAGCCAAGCACTGGGGAAGTAGAGGCAGAAGAACCAGAAATACAAGCCTAGACTCAGCTACAACACTTGTTTGAGGCCAGCCTGAAGAACATGAAACCCAGTCTCAAACACAAAACAAAACCAAAATAATTATAGTTTTATAGTCAACTAACTTACATACTTCAATTATAGAGATTTATTTATGCTTTAACTTTGGCATATCTTAAACCTAATATGTATATCTTAATTTTTTATACTTCTCCTAAAACTAAAACCATCTTAAAATAAGCAAAACGGGTAGGTGAAAAAAAAAACTACAATTAGCAGAAAGCATGATTACGTTTTCTCTTAACTGTATGATTATGATATTCCCATTAAAAGTACTTCCTTTTACTAAGGACATTATTTTTAATCTTCATACTTCAGCCTTCTCAGATGAGATAGCAATTTGAAAAGAATAATCATAAAAAGGAAACTTTTAATTTGGAAATATTTTATCTTTTTTTTAAATTTTATTTATTTCCATATGTGTATGAATGTATCGTCTGCATGCAAGTCTGTGCACCCGTGACGTGCAACGCCGCGGAGGTCAGAAGAGGGTGTCGGATTCCCCTGGAGCTGGAGTTCTCCTGGAATTGGAGATTCAGACGGCTCTCGGCCGCCATGTGGGTGCTGGGGATCGAACCCGGGTCCTCTGCAAGAGCAGTCGGCGCTCTTAACCACTAGGCCATCTCTCCAGCCCCAATATTTTATCTTAATAATCATAGATTTCAATTGATTTTTTTCTTTTTTTTTTCTTTTTCTTTTTTTACTTCTTATGTGTATGAGTGTACTGCCTACATGTAGGCAGGTGCACGCATGTTGTGCAATGCTGCGGAGGTCAGAAGAGGGCATAGGATTCCCCTGGAACTGTAGTTAAAGATGGTCCTTAGCTGCCATGTGGGTCTGGGAATTGAACCCAGGTCCTCTGCAAAAGCAGTCAGCGCTCTTAACCACTGAGCTATCTCTCCGGTCCCTGGCCTTTTTCTTAAAATTAAACTTTGCTGTTGAAGCTGCTGATCTCTTCTTGGTTAAGCTTTGGTGATTCCCAGGATTTCAGATATTCATCCATTTCTCTTAGGTTTTCAAATTTGGTAGAGTATAGGTTTTTGAAGTATTCCCATATGATTGTCTGGATCTTTTCATTTTCTGTTGAGATATTGCCCCTCACATCATGAATGCTATTGATTTGGAGTTGCTCTTTCCTTCTTTTGGTTAACTGGGCTAGAGGTCTGTCTATCTTGTTTATTCTTTCAAAGAACCAACTTTTGGAATCATTGATTTTTTTTTTTGTATTGTTTTCTTTGTTTCTATTTCATTGATTTCTACACTCGTTTTTGTTATTTCTTCCTATCTGTTGCATTTAGGGTTCATTTGTTGTTGTCTCTCAAGTGTTTTTAGCTGCAGTGTTAGATCATTTATTTGTGGTCTTTCTGTTTTGTTTTGTTTTGTTTTGTTTTGTTTTGTTTTGTTTTGTTTTGAATGTAGGTACCCAGGGCTATAAACTTCTCTTGTAGGAGTGCTTTTAAAGTATCCCATAGGTTTTGTTGTGTCGTATTGTCATTGTCTCTTAGTTCCAGGAATGCTTTTATTTCTTTATTTCTTCTTTGACTCATTCATTATTCAGGAGTGTGTTGTTTAGCCTCCATGTGTTCTTGTACATAGTAGGGCTTATCCTGGTGTTGATATTGAGCTTTATTGTGCTGTGGTCTGATAGAATGCATGAAATTATTTCAATCTTTTTGTATTTGTTGACGTTTATTTTCTGTGTCCCTAAAACCCTCAGCCAACATCATCCTAAATGGAGAAAGTCAGCATTCCCCATAAAGGTAGGAACTCGGCAAGGCTGCCCGTCACCACTCCTCTTCAGTATAGTGCTTGAAACACTTGCTCCAGTCAATAAAGAGGAAAGTCTGCTCATGCTTCAAAAAGGGAAGTCTAGTCTAGCAAGATATGACCCTGTCCTCGAGTGGATGGAACCAGCGACTGAAAAGCCAAAAGGAGCAAGGGGCTCCCTCCCCACTCCAAAAAATCCTGAGTGACCCCTGAGGACCAGGTCCAGAACTGATCCCGAGAAAACAAAAACCTCGGTCAGTGTGGGCTAACTGTGCAGCCCCCAAAAATCCAAATGGAAAGCACAACCAGAAATAAATAAATAGTAAGTCCCGAGAAATTGCACTTCAGGCACAAAACTTGAGATCCTAGCAAAAAGAGAAAAGAGCACAGTTGTTTTGCCTGTCTTACTGGCAAGTGCAGCTACCCTGTGGCTGCCACTGCCCCTGCCATCCTTCAAAGATGTGAGAAGACACAGCTTTTCAAACCTTCCAACATGGACTGAAGACTCACATCTCTCCAAGAATCCCCCAAATCTTTAGTGCCAGATGGGGATCACAGAGACATCCTAGCTATTACTGGAGTCTCTTCTTCCTCAGAGCATAGACTGCCACCGTTGCACCACCCAGGCTGCATCACAGAGACTAGTACAGGAAGATCAAGACAGGACGCGTTGCCTACTGAACCTCACCTGGTGACCATGGAAAGGGAAAACCCCAGTGTGGAACACAAGGGCAGAACTGATGGTGGTTTGGGCTCGCCGAGGAGGAGACCTCAAACATGACATCTTTCAGCTAAACTTCATTTGTTGACCATGGGAAGGGAAGATCCCAGCATGGAGCACAAGGGCAGAAGTGATGATGTAGCTCAACAGAAGAGTGCTTGGTGTGGATTCACAAGGCCTTGGTCCCAACCACATCACAGCCTTAGAGTACAAGTCATCAATACCAGCTTTTTTAGCAGTTTTGCAAGTTGAAGCCTCTAGACGGGATTTGAACCTACGATAACCACTGACAAAGCTCTGCTTCCGCAACTCTCTCAACTGATTTTAAATGCCATATTTTACTTTGACTGCTAAAAAAAACTTTTTTATTTTTTATTTTTTTGGTCTTTTTTGAGACAGGGTCTCCCTATAGCCCCAGCTGGCCTGGAACTCACTCTGTAGTCCAGGCTGGCCTTGAACTCACAGAGATCTGCCAGCCTCTGCCTCCCAAGTGCTAGGATTAAAGGCGTGCGCCACCACACCCGGCTAAAAAAAACTTTTTAAAGCTGTATTATTCCTGAGCTTTCTCAATCCACAGAGAATTGACTACTGAATTTTATAAGTAAAACTTGGATAAAAGATAATTATCTTATTCTGTAATCACTGTTAATGCTATATCCCAATATGTTAAGTTTTATAGAAGTATTTGGCACAAACAAAGCTAATTGCTATGCTTGGATCTAGATTTATTCTGAAGGGATGGAGAGATGGCTCAGTGGTTAAGAGGACTTGCTGCTACTGCAGAGAACCAGAGTTTAGTTCACAGCATCTGCATCAGAGGGTTCACAACCACCCATAGCTCCAAATCCAGGGGATCAGATGCTCTCTTCTGGCCTTTATGGACACAAGCACAGACATGTGCATACACATATACACATGTAAATAAATCTTCAATAAATAAATTTATTCTAGGGTCTTGGTAGCAGAAAGCAACTGTAAAACCTAGGGTCCTTGTACTTGACTTTCACCTATTCCCTTTCCCATATTAACTACTACAAGCCAGAGTCATCTAAATGACCCATCTCTGGGAACGTGATATCTTTATGGCCTGGAATCTTTCATGCTAACTTTATCATTTGATTAGAGAAAAAAATGATAAAGTTATTAGAGAAAAGTGATTAGAAGGAAAAAAGAAGCATAGTGCCACATGCCTTTAATTTCAGCACTCAGGAGCTAGAAGCAGGTGGATCTCTGTGAGATTGAGGTTAGCATGGTCTACATAGTAAGTTCCAGGACAGCTGGGGCCACCGGGAGATCGCCTCTCAAAACAAAACAAAACAAAACAAAGATTAGGGAATTTCACCAAGACATACTGAAATTTATCAGAATGAGGGGTTTATGTATCGTATATGTATAGTATGCATTTATAGACAAAGATGTTGATTTCATTTATCCAAACTAATATCAAATTAATTGACATTAGTTTGTGATTAGTGGAAGCATAAGTTAAATACATGACTTAAGCAAATAAAATATTCTGTTCAGTTCCATTCTTTTCTGGTATAATTCACCCAAAGTTTTCTGTACCTATCTGTTACTGTGGTGATGTGCATTGGTTCTAACGAGCCATGGTTCTCACATGTCAAATCTGGAGGCTGTGGTCAGTTTGTAAGGAGTCCAAATGATAATACAGCAGTCATTGATCAGCCGGAGGAACACACTGACCTTCACTGAGCAGCCACATTCACAAACTGACTCGTTTGAGAAATTCTCAAGCTCTTTCTGTGAACCCAATTCCAGACAAGATGATGTAGCAAGATGTGTGTTACCCTCATCTGAGACACAAGAACAGCAGAAATCCAGCAGAAACTCATTCAGCTACTATAACAAATCCAACAAGGGAAGCGTGTTCCTTCTGCCATTCAAGAGCCACCTAGAAAACAGGTAATGCGTACACTTGGAAAAATACCAAAAACTTAATTTAATTTTATTGAAGAATTGAGAGAATGTGAAAGAATTAGATAAAATTATGATAAAGCTACCATCTGAGCATCCCATGTTAAGATACCTTGGGGTATCATGAAAAGTTCCCTTTGTTGATGAAAAAGTAATGAAGTGGAATTTAGATCTAACAGAACACTAGCAAATGCAGGTGTATTATAATTGTGAAACTGCTCTCAGAAGCCTATTCATTTGGGGGTTTATTTCATTTGGTAGCTCTCTGCCAATTTTTATTCGTGTTGGTAGCGATATCTGCAGACCACCTAAATGCTACATGATCAACTGATTGTTAATGAGATTTTTTTGAAGAGGTATGACTTATGAAGTATCGTATACCTTCTATGCTAATACTATTAATACACCAACCCACAATCCTTTATCCAAACCTTTGGAGCAAGACATATGCCAAGGTTCAGAACAGGTATGCCTGAGTTATGTGGATTTAGAAAGTAACTCAGTAAATGTTTCATAAATTAAATAACATTCTGTGACTTTCAGGGTTCTAGTATAGAAAGAATTGGGTGCGATATCCAACTGAGGTAATTTGATGAAACCTTAACAAAGGCCGGTATGTATTAAGATATGGACAAGGTTTACAGTAATCACAAAGGATACCTCAGAAATCCAAAGTTGGTACTGAGGCGACTATTACCATTTCTGGGCCAGAAGTGGCAAGGGGAACTATTATGGAAGGCCGGGCTAAGAGGCTTGTGAGGCTGGACAGTTGCTAAGACCTCAGTCCAGAGGCACACTAGTTTGACACATAATAAAGTGAGCCTTGCTCTGCTTGTTGGTTACAATTTCTTTTTAAAATTATTATTATTATTATTATTATTATTGTTGTTGTTGTTGTTGTTGTTGTCTTTTTGAGACAAGGTCTCCCTATAGACCCAGATGGCCTGCAACTCACTCTGTAGACCAGGCTTGCCTTGAACTCACAGAGATCCACCTGCCTCCGCCTCCCAAGTGCTAGGATTAAAGGCATGCACACTACACCCAGCTCAAGGACAGTTCTTAGCTGCCATTGGGTGCTGAGAACGAGAGTCCTCTGGAAGAGCAGTTGGTGCTCTTAACCACTGAGCCATCTCTCCAGCCCCCCTTAAAATTATTTCATTTACTGTTTTTATTTTATGTATATGAGTGTGTTGCCTGCATGTAGGGCAATGCCCTCAGATGTCAGAAGAAGATTTTGGATTCCCCTAGAACTGGAGTTAAGGACAGTCGTTAGCTGCTGTGCTGGATAACTTTAGTGTCAACTTGACACATCTGGGTTGAGGGAGCCTCAACTGGGGAATTGGCTCCATTGGACTGGCCTATGGCCACGTTTGTGGAGTATTGTCTTGATTGTTGGGCAATGTGGGAGGGCCCAGCCCACTATGGGTGGTGCCACCTCTGGGCAGGTTGTTGTATACAGTATAAGAGGGCAGGCTGGGCATGGGCCAGGGGAGCAAGCCAGTTAAGCAGCATTCCTCCATGTCCTGTGCTTCAGGTCCTGCTTCCAGGTTCCTGCCCTGAGTTCCTGCTTTGGGCTCCCTGAGTGATGAACTGTGACCCAGGAGATGTGAACTGAATAAACCCTTTCCTCCCCAAGTTGGTGTTGGTCAGAGTGTTTTGTCACAGCAACTGAAGACAAACTAGAACAGCTGTCATGTGGGTGCTAAGAATTGAACCCAGGTCCTCTCCAAGAGCAGCCAGTGCTCTTAACTGCTAAGCCTTCTCTCCAGGCCTGACTCCAATTTCTTATCAGTGACTTTTACTGACTGACCTAATAGAAAACCATCTGTAAACACAGAGGATAGAAACACAAGAGGCAGAGAAATGCGGACAATGAATTTGGAGATTAATGGAAACTATCCACACTCACTGAGTAATGTTGGATACAGCACATATTAATCAAGAATATTAGTATTTCCACCATAAATATGCAAAGATGAACAACAAACAACTAAAGAATGTCTATAACTTCTCTTTATACCACATCTGGTTTCCTTGCCAAACGTACTACTAAAAACAACAAAAATATTTGGCTTTTCAGAGTTTTGGTATATGGTTATCTCCATTTGACATGTGAGTTATGGGGATTGCAAAGGTGAAATAAATGTCAAACTCACAAAGCTAGTAAATGAAAGAGTCCATATTCTTAGTGGTCAATGTCTCTATGCTCTTCATTTCTTGACATTTCTCATCATATGAAACTATGTAAAACTGGAAGAGACACATTCCACAGTACTGATAAATCTTGATCATGGAGTATTAGGCTTATAGGTTTCAAATTTCATTTTAAAAGCCTTGGTTAGCCATCACAAAAATTTTCCTCTCCTGACAAGGTATACTATGCTCAGTGTTATCAAGAGTTCCAATGTTCCCATATTTGCTCAGAGTTACTAATCAGCCAGTCATCTGAAAAAAATATTTCATGTTTCAAAGACTACAAGTAGCACTAAAGTTTAGAGCTCCCTTTCCCTTTGAGTTTTCACTATTATTGGTCTTCCTTAACACAGGTTATGATTTGTAATTGAATTTGATATACCAAAACACTTAACTGCAACTCAACTTTAACCATCACAGGGATTAAAATACAAACCAGAATGTGAATTTTAGGTTTTTTTGTATTCCCCAGTTATGTTACTGGTATTTCAGCATGATAACTATAAGACAAAATGCTACCCAGAATAGAATTGGCTAACTCAGAGTTAGTATGAGAGTTCTTCTCAATGTTCCAACCCTTCAAATCCTCTTCCAGCCAGATAAAAACAGCTGTAGCTGTCCACACCATTCTCATCCCTGCTGCCCAGGAGGTATTTAAAGCACACACGTGAAGGCACATAGCTTGTAGCACTGGTTTCTGTCTCAGCTCCCTGTCTAAATCCTACGCCTGCCATTATCTCAGCTTCCAGCTTCCCGGTCCTTTCTCGGAGCCAACTTTTAGTACTGACTCCCAATTTGCAAAGCCAAGCTTGACTTATTTTTCTTGGCTCAAGAACTCTTTGGTAATTATTTGTTAGCTTAGAAATTTACACCTTGATTACAAGTACTAAATATGAAAAATATGCCTAGTGATTCTGAGTGTGTGCCAAAAAAGATGTGTGTGTGTTGTGTGTGTGTGTGTGTGTGTGTGTATCTTAACTAATTCAAATCTATTACTTTTCTTCCCTCAATATTAGCCTTATTTTTAATAATGGAATTCAGGGAAATATGAGGAAAGGAAACTAACTTTCTTTTTATTGTTTTCCAAAATATTGTAAAATAAACATAGTTATCAGACTTCTGGAGAGTGAAGTCAGGGTAATAGTGAGCAGACATAGGAGACAGAGACTCTTTGCATAGTATCCAAATATATGCTCTATTTTTTCCCAAGTAGAAAGTAAACAGCCTCCCTTCAGGCTATGAAACTGAATCACAACCAACTGAAAGTTAACAGTAGTGAAATGTTCTTCTCAGGCCAAAACTTCCATGTGCTTTTCTTCTCCTATCTAGCTGGGGTGAAAACATTGCCTAGCTTGACATTGAAAGCCATGTGCTAATGATCACAAGTCTTGCTATTTGAGTTTCTTTTTTAATCATTTTTTTATTTTATGTGTATGAGTGTATTGCCTCCATGTTTGCAAGCGCAGGAATGTCATGCATCTATGGAGGTCATTAGAGGCCATCAGATCCTCTGGAATTGGAGTTACAGACAGTTGTTAGCCACCATGTAAATGTTGGGAATTGAACCTGTGTCCCCTGCAAGAGCAGCCAGTGCTCATAACCACTAAGCCATCTCTCTAGCCCCTGTTTGAGTTTCTAAATAACCTGAAGGACATGTTGCTGCATTCCCTTAATTGCAGCATTCAGGAGGCAGAGGCAGGTGGATAACTGTGAACTCAAGGTCAGCCTGGTCTACATAGAAAGTTCCAGAGTCCAAGTCAACAGCTCCAGAGAGAGAGGACTGTTTTACCTCTCATCCACCTGTGCCCCTTTTCTAAGCCTAGGGAACAACCTGCGGAAGAGGGGGCGTGGTAGAATGTAAGGGCTGCGATTGGGGTGAATGGTGAAAATACAGCAATGTAGTCTGGACACTCATTTGATCAACTTGATTGAACAAACAACCTGTCACCCCCCACTGGATGGTGGGGCTGTAGGTGTTTGGGCACAACAGCCTGCAGATAGGTTTTGCATGAAGGATGCTTGTACTCATGGATTATCACTTATAGCTAAAAATGAAAAAAAAAAAAGACTGAGAGAAAGATGCAGGACAGTTATGGCAGAATGCATGATCTGGGATGGGGTGGGGTGGGGTGGGGGGAAGGGAAAGGGAAATAAGCCTGAACTGAATTGGAAAAAATGTAGGAAAGTGCACAAGCATCAATAAAAAACTAAAAAAAAAAAAAAGAAAGAAAGAAAGTTCCAGGCCAGCTGGGGCTACAGGGAAACCCTGCCTCAAAAATACCAAAAGAAAAATAATGACCTGAAGGAGAAGAACCACTTTACCTCCCCAGTAATATTAGACTGTGTTCAAGGCACTTTACTAGTTAAACTAGTCTGTTTCACATCTAGTATAACCCTAGTTAATATCTTTGAAAATATAGAGGAAGGGGCTAGAGAGATGGCTCGGGGGTTTAGAGCTCTGGATGTACTTGAGAAGACTCAGGTTTGAATCCCAGAACCCACATGGAAGCTAACTACCATTGGTAACTCCAGTTCCAGGGGATGCAACACTCTCTTCTGTATTCCGTGGCCATTGCATGACATAGATGTACTTACATACATGCAAGCTATATACCCATACACATAAAATAAAAATAATAAATACTTTAAAAAGGAAATACAGAGAGAAAAACCCTCAAATTCAGTTTCCCCTACTGTGCACTTACAACATCATTCTAAAAATAATAAATACTTTAAAAAGGAAATACAGAGAGAAAAACCCTCAAATTCAATTTCCCCTACTGTGCACTTACAAAATCATTCTGACACTAGGTGTGTGGGTGATTTTACACATACACACACACACACACACACACACACACACACACACACCATGGACGCAATACAGCAGCAGCAGGTACCAGCTGAAGGTCATCCAATTCATCTCTAACACAGTCAGACTCCACAGTTTGATGCCTCAGACCCAAAGAGTTCTCCCAACCTCTAGCTGTGGAAGTGACTGTAAGCTTGTAGTTTCCCCTCTGCTTCTCATCAATCAGCTATATTGATCCTCTGGGTCAACTTGCTAGAACAGCATACAGAACATGGGAAAACACATTTACTGATTCATTATAAAGGCTATTACACAGGACACTGACGAAGTGATCAATAGAACCAGGCAGGGAAGAAGGAGGGAGAGACACATGGGAAGCAAGGGGCAGGTAGATTCCATGCCCCCTTCTGGTATAACATGTTGTCAGGAATGTACTCAGCTATGTGAATTCTATCCTTTCAGAGTATTATGGAAGCTTCATTACATAGGCATGGTTGATCACATCATTGGCCACCAGAGAGGCTGAAAGAGTGTTCCTTACTACAAAGTCTTATCTTCTTAATATAAATAGTATGAATCTCAAAATGATTCAATATCTATATTTTGACTACAGACTAAAGAGCTAAAAGTTGAGTATGTTGACTCTAAAAATAGAGAGATTATCAGAGAGAATTGGGAGGAATTTCATGTAACTAGAAGAGAGAGGTAGTGTCAAAGCCAAGAACTGAAGAGGCTGCCAAGTGTGCTCATAGAGTCTTAGGGTTCCTAGGGGACTAAAGAAGGCTATTTAGCAGACATTAAGTGTTGACTGAGATAAAAACAAACAAATGGAGGAGAATGATACCCTCCTATGACAACCTCGGTATAGAGTACTGCCTGCCACCATCGGCCCAGGATCCCCAGGTCACTCATCCAGCTATTCCTCAGAGGGAAATTCTGAAGTGCTGAAAAAGCACCTACAAACCCTGCTTCAAGACTTTCTATGAACAGCCCCTATCTTGAAGCTACTAGGAACTTCCGAGACATCAATCAACTAATTAGCATACAAAAAGGCATCTCTGTAGTGTCTGAGAATTTTAGGAGTTGTATACTGTGAAAGGAGGAAGAGCAAATATATATCTTACATTAGCATAAGTCATATTAGTTGGGAATGGAATTCCTTTTTCTTGCACCACTGATATGTTGAAGTGTGCTGTTGCTAAGATAAAATGGTCTGACCAATCTCAGGGGCTGAAGGATCTATTTGGTTTACACTTTCAGGTCACAGTCCAACATAGAGGGAAGTCAGACCAGGAACTCAAACAGGAGTTCAAAGTCAAAACCATGAAGAACACTGCTGGGTGGCTAGCTAAGCTTATGCTCAACTAGCTCTCTTATAAAGCCTAGGGCCACTTGCCTAGGATGGAGGCCATCGCAGTGGGCTAGACCCACCTACATCAGTTAATAATCAAGACATCTTCCGTAGACATGCCAACAATGTCAGTCTGATCTAGGTAATTTCTAATTTGAGATTCTCTTTTCAGGTGACTCTAAGGCAGTGTCAAGTTGACAACTAAAGCTAACTAGACAGGGGCTTGATGTCGATTGGAAAGCTCATGGGAAACTTGGTGTGGCTCCTGGCCCTTCTAGGAAGAGAACAATCCTGAAACTCTCTGAAAGTTATTGAAACATTTTTTATCAGATCTCCATACTAAAATAGTACAGATCAAGATGAATGTCAGGGAAGAGCATATAACATCCAGATAGGATGAAGTTTCCCTCTGAGGAATAGCTGGATGGGTGACCTGGGGATCCTGGGTCAATGGTGGCAGGCAGTACTCTGTACTGAGGTTGTCATAGGAGGGTATCATTCTCCTCCATTTGTTTGTTTTTATCTTCAATCAACACTTAATGTCTGCTAAATAGCCTTCCTTAGTCCTCTAGGAACCCTAAGACTCTCATGAGCACACTTGGCAGTATCTTCAGTCTTTGGCTCTGACACCACATCTCTCTTCTAATTACATGAAATTCCTCTCAAGTCTCTCTAATAATCTATTTTTAGAAAGAGTCAACAGACTCCTAGCTCTTTATCTATAGTCAAAATTCAGGTTTTGAGTCATTTTGAGATTCATGCTATTTATATTAAGAAGATGAGACTTTGTAGTAAGGATCAGTAAACACTCTATTCAGCATAAATAAAGTATGTTGGAACAATGAACAGAACATATGAATAGAAATGAAGGACATGGACATGCTGCAAAGAATGTATTAGTCAAAAAGTCAGAACTCCAGTTCCAGGGGTGCTAGAATTCAAGTAATATGGGGAGGTAGAGCCTAGGGTTGAAGGTATAGCTCATAGTAAAATTAGAACTCCCAGGGCAGCAAGTATTTGTCTCTTGGTAATTGAAAAGTCTATACTTATAAAGATAGTGTCATCAGGTGTCCTGAAGCTTTCCCACCTCTAACATTCATTCTCAGGTTAGTATGTAAAGGAGAGAGTGTTCTATATAACTCTCAGGTTTATAATCCCATACTTACAAGGTTTCCTGTTAGCTGAGTCTTCATATTCGATCAGGTCAGTTGATTTGAAGTGATGAGACGCAAGACTGGACAGTGAATGCCACTGGCATTATTCTTTCTCTGTAAAGCTGGCAACCTAGTCTGAGGCAATGATACAGAAATGATACCATGGGGCTGGAAAGATGGCTCAGCGGCAACTGCTCTTGCAGGGAACAGGGTTCAATTCCCAGCACCCACATGGTGGTTAAGAACCATCTTTAACTCCAGTTCCAGGGGAATCCGATGCCCTCTTCTGACCTCCGTGGCATTGCATCACATGGGTGCACCAACCTACATGCAGACAGTACACTCATACATATAAAAATAATACAAATAGGGCTGGAGAGATGGCCTAGTGGTTAAGAGCGCCGACCGCTCTTACAGAGGACCCGGGTTCAATCCCCAGCACCCACATGGCGGCCGAGAACCATCTGAAACTCCAATTCCAGGAGAACTCCAGATCCAGGGGAATCCAAGACCCTCTTCTGACCTCTGCGACATTGGACGACACGGGTGCACAAACCTGCATGCAGACAGTACATTCATACACATAGAGAAATAAATAAAATAATAATAATAATAATAACACAAATAAATGATTCTTAAAAAAAAAAAGAAACGATCCCATGACTGGAAACGGTGGCCAACATGATGGTATTAACAACTTCAGGGAGACCCTGTCTCAGAAAGACTGTTTAAAAAAGCTACCTTATTTTCAGACTTTGTAATCTTGGTATATGGGTGAAAGACATGTATGCATATTTTAGAGTAATATAAAATAAAAAGGGAAAAATGTGAGTCCCAAAATATGATTTGGAAATAACATACAGTTTATTTTCAGATGATGTAATTTTAGTATAGGTGTGACATATATATATATATGTGTATGTATATATATATACATATAGTATAGGTGTGACATATATATATATGTGTATGTATATATATACCCATATATATATATGTCACACCTATACTAAAAACATATATACATATATATATATGTATATATACATACATATATATGCATATGTTGAAGCAATACAAATTTGAGGGAACACAACAACAAAAGAACTGGGACAAAGAACTGACTGAAACAGTAAAGTTCTCCCCAAAACAATAATCCTCTGCTTTGAAAAACTTTGAAAAGGTTCAGAAAAAAAAGATACAAAACATGTATGGTAGAATGCATGGGGTGGGGGGCATGTAAAGGGAAATGAGTCTAAATTGGACTGAGAAATGATGCATGAAATGCACAAAACTTCAATAAAAATATTTTTTAAAGAGACCTGGTTATTTAATTAATTAAGCCATTGCTTTATCATCCCATTCCCAGCATTTTTGTGGCCTAAAAACATACTAAATTTCTAAAATTTTAAATTTTATTAATTGATAAATTAATAAATTAATTAATTTCAAATATAGTGTTGACCAAGGTGATGATTTAAAAAACTAACTATATGAATGCCTACAAGGGCTGGAGAAATGGCTCAGCAGTTAAGAGCACATACTGCCTTTACAAAGGACCAAAATTCAATTCCAAACTAGTTGACTGGCTGACAACTGCCTGTAACTCCCAGGATCCAACACGTCTGGCCTTCCTGGGTGCTGCACTCACCAGCATAAACCCACAGTCAGGTATAAATGCATACATATTAATTTTTAAAAAAATATTTTTAAAGAATGCCTATGAAGCTGATGATAGAATACTCAAAGTTCCATTGCCAATGCAAGTGAATAAACAAAAATATGTCAAACAACATGCTGGACACCAGAAGAATTTGAGAGCCACAGGAAGCAAGATTCACCAAGGTAAATCACAAAAGCAAGCTAACTGTGGGGAGACTTGTTTTTGAGGACTTAGAGAATTACCTGGTCAAAGATTAATACTCCAAAAATGCTTCTTGAATGATCTTAGGCACCAAATGTTCTCCCAATCGCTCTGCAAACTTTAGGGCATATCAGCATTGCCCAGAGGCTGGTAAATGGATATCTGCCACACTTCCAGAATCTGAGTCATGAGCTCTGAAGCGGAGCTCAGTAATTTGCATTTCTAACAAGTTTTTAGTCAAGAACTAGTGTTCTACAAAAGGATTTCTCAACAGTGAAAGGACTGAAATTTTGGACCTGATAATTGTCTCCTGTGGAGGGCTGACAGGTGAATCTTTGTGAGTTCAAGGCCAGCCTGGTCTACAGAGTGAGTTCCAGGCCAGCTGGGGCTACAGGGAGACCCTGTCTCGAAAAGAAAAAAAAAAAAAAAAAAAAAAAGACACTTTCCAGCATCTTTCATACCTGTCTGCCAGATGTCAGTAATGTACAGTGCCTCTCACACATTGCAAAACAGTTCTTTAAAAAAGAATTTTTAATTTAGTTTTATTTTATGAGTATGCCTATTCATGCAATGCCCACAAAGGCCAGAAGAGGGAACTAGATCCCCTGAAACTGGAGTTCAAATGGTTGTGAGCTGCCATATGGGTGTCAGGAACCAAACCTGGGTTCTCCATAAGAACTGCCAGGGCTCTTAACCTCTGAGCTATCGCTCCTGTCCTAAAAATATCTCTTAAAAAGACAAAACTGCTCCTAGATTACCCAGATTTCCTGTTTTGATGGTTGACTAAATTAATAAACTTGTTTTCTTAGATAGACACTGTGATCTAAATTTAGATGATAATGGGACATTACATAACATTACACAATCTACTCTCTTCTGGGTAACAGGAAAATGTGGCCTAAATACAAAAAGAATTATGTTTTAAGTGTTTTGTTAATAGGTACAAGGATTTTTTTATTATTATTTATTTTTGTATGTGTATGAATGTATTGTCTGCATGCAGGTCTGTGCACCCGTGTCGTGCAATGCCGCGGAGGTCAGAAGAGGGTCTCGGATTCCCCTGGAACTGGAGTTCTCCTGGAATTGGAGTTATAGACGGTTCTTAGCCGCCATGTGGGTGCTGGGGATCGAACCCGGGTCCTCTGCAAGAGCGTCAGTGCTCTTAACCGCTAGGCTATCTCTCCAGCCCCCAAGGTACAAGGATTTTGATTAGAAGATGTGTAGCACAGAGACAGACCACTCAAACATATGTGGCTTTGAACTGGTTTTCTCCTGGAATGGGCTGTCAAATAGCCTTTATTTCATGCAACAAAAATAAAATAACAAAAACTATGTACAACATCCACTTAAGAAATCCACGGATGATTACAGCACTATGGGAAAGAATACTGAGCTCCCTTAAAATGCTTCCTATGGGGACCAAAAAAGTAAATAATGCTACAGCTTCAGTTCTTGTCCAGAACAACAGTCTTGTGTACATTTCCCTTTATTCCTTTGAAATCTGCTATTTAAAGGTCTCTTTCAGGGGTTAGAGAGATGTCTCCCTCGTTAAAAGCACTGGCTTCTCTTGAAGAAGACCAAAGTTCAATTCCCATCTCCCATAAGGCATTTAACATTTGTCCTTAACCCTAGTTCCAGGTGATTCGACATTCTCCTCTGGCCTCCATGGGCACTGCACATACATGGCACACTTAAATATATGCAGTCAAAACACTCTTACACATAAAATAAAAATAAAATCATTTTAAGTCTGCCTTATATAAATAGTTACAGGATTTCTGTTTCTTCAACACTTTTTATAATTCCTACTTCTGAAAAAATGTCTCTATTAAGTTTACATTATTACTAGTATTGTTTTCCATACCTTATCAAAGTTCACATTTCTTTAACAAAAACAAAATAATTTATTAGATATTGTGCCTTTGTTGAAAGAAGGTTCTGGCAAATGTCTGAGTACTTGAGACTCCCTGCTTCCGGTAGAGCTCAGTCTGTTTCAGGGTTTCCTCAGCACTAAGACTCCATTCTTCTTTGTGACAGACAGCTACAGAGCCTCACTGTTTCATTGTTGTCATCTTCTGTGCCATCCTTTGACCTTCACAGTCGAAGGCTTTGCCTCCGTTCTAACTACTGTGTTGTTTTTAAACAATAAAAAATAAGCAACAATAAGTTATGAAAGAGACATAATTATGTAAATTCATTCAGGGGTAATTATATTGTCTTCAATGTGCCAAGGACTGCAATTATTTTTAATGAAAAATTTTCATGGAATAAAAATAACCAAAGTAGAAAGAAAATAAGCTATAAAACACAAGTCTTTTTCTTAATCCAATAAAATCCCCAAATTTATGTACTTCAAAAACACTGTAAAATATGGGTGTGGATCATATCTACTTAAACATAAAGGAATGTAGGTTATAAACAAAGCTCAAAGATGAGTCACTGAATTTGGATAATCAAACATTTTAAATACAATCTCTGGATAGAGAAAAGGAAAGTATTATTTTAGGCTTCCAATTCATTGTATTTATATCAGTTTTGCCAATGATTTTAATATGCTTGTAGTGTACAAATACATGTTCAAAATTCATGAATAGCAATATGATGAGCAGAAGAAATGGTCCAAAGCAAAGATTCCCACTTAGGTCATTGAGAAAGATGCAGGACAGTTGTGGCAGAATGCATGATCTGGGGTGTGTGGGGGGGGGGAAGTAAAGGGGAATATGCCTGAACTGAACTGAAAAATGATGTCTGAAATACACAAAACATCAATAAAAATAAATAAATAAATAAAAAGAAATGGGAGTTACACACTGTTTAGGAATCTTTGTGTTATGGTCAAATTTATTTATTTATTATTTATTTATTATTTATTTATTTATACACAAAACATCAATAAAAATAAAAAAGAAAAAGAAAAAGAAATGAGTTACACACTGATTAGGAGTCTTGGTGTTATGGTCAAATTTATTTATTTATTTATTTATTTTTATTTATTTATTTATCTTTTTGATACAGGGTCTCCCTTTAGTCCCAGCTGTCCTGGAGCTCGCTATGTAGACCAGAGTGGCCTTGAACTCACAGAGATCCACTTGCCTCTACCTCCCAAGTGCTGGGATTAAAGAAAGGTGTGCACCACCATGCCTGGATCTATTTATTATTTTTGTATGTGAGAGAGATGTGAGCCCTTGCATGCCACAGGGCATGTGTGGAGGTCAGAAGACAACTTTTGGAAGTCTGTTTCACCTTCTCCCTTGAGAGTACAGGGTGTCTCTTCTCATCTAAATCGCTGCACTAGCTGTGTACTTCAGGCTAGAAGGCTGCTGAGCTTCCTGGCAATTCTGGCTTCTCCTCCACCTCCCAGTTCACCACAAGTGCTGGGATTACAGATGCCTGCCACTGCACCCAGATTTTTACCCTTTTTGCACAAATCCCAGGGATCAAGCTCGGGTTATCATGCTCACACAGAAAGGTGCTAGCACTTTTACTTGCTGAGCCATTTCCCCAGCTCCCATGGTCAAATATTTTGATAAACATTGGGTCAAGCTTTTGTTGAAATGTTAAATCACAAATTATTGGCAATATGTATATTTGGATGTTTGTTTCTAATCCATAGGTTTTTCTTTTTTTAATATAATAATTTTATTGATGTTTTGTGTATTTCGGACATCATTTTTCAGTTCAAATTAGAAATATTCCCCTTTCCCTTGCCCCCCACCTCACCCCAGTTCATGCATTCTGCCATACATGTCCTGCATCTTTCTCTCAGTCTTTTTAAAGTTTTCCTCTGTAGATGTTTATTGTTTGGGGCGGAATTTAACTGTATCAGTCCACTCTTTGACACAGCCCTTATGTTGTTGTTGTTCCCTCCCATTTGTATTGCTCCAAAATATGCATATATAAATGTCATATATGTAGCAGAATTATGTCCTCTGGGAATAAACTGTATGTTAACTCTGAAATATGTTTAGGAATTCACATTTTTCCCTTCAATTTTATATTACTCTAAAATATGTATACCTTCTACCAATATACATTGATTACCATATCTGAAAGTGGTAAGTTAATTCTAGGGCTCATTATGAGATTCACATTATGACATCATAGTTGCTTTCAGATAGAAAGAAATCAAACAATAATGTTGCTCAGTTTGTCTTTCAATTGGGGGATTTGGTACTAGCATCCACAAATGAGGGAAACCATTCCCCGTTTGTTTTGGGGGGGACTGTGTTACTTTACTTAGCATAATGGCTTCAAGTTCCATCCATTTACCTGCAAAGTTCATGATTTCATCTTTCTTTGCCACTGCATAGAACTCCATTGTGTAGGTGTACTACATTTTTGTTATCCACTCCTCAGTTGAGGGGCCTTTGAATTAGTTCCAGCTCTTCGCTTTTGTGAAAAGAGCTGCAATTAGCATAGATGTATATGAGTCTTGTGCATATATAGCCAGGAGTGGTAGGGCCGGGTGAGGTGGTAGGCTCATTCTGAGTCTTTTAAGGGTTCTCCACACTGCTTTCCATAGTTCTTGTACCAGCTTACAGTTTACATTCACAACAGCAGTGGATGAGTGTGCTCCTTTCCCCACCACAACCTCTCCAGCATTTGGTGTCTTTTTTCTTTTTTTTGAACTCACAGAGATCCGCCTGTCTCTGCCTCCCAAGTGCTAGGATTAAAGGCATGAGCCACCACGCCCATCAAGTTTTCTTGATCTTAGCCAGTCTTATCAGAGTGAGATGATATCTTAACATAGTTTTAATTTGCATTTCCTTAATTATTAACAATGTTGAATATTTTTTAAGATGTTTCTCAGCCATTTTTACTTCCTTACTGATGAAACCTCTGTTCAGCTCTATACTCCATCTTCTCAGTAAGTCATTTATTTTCTTGCTCCTTTGGTTTTTGAGTAGTTTATATATTCTCGATGTTAATGTTCTGTGAGATGTACCACTGGTGAAGGTTCTTCCCACTCTGTGGGTTTTCCCTTCTCTTCCTTGATTGTTTCTTTCACTGTACAGAAGCTTTTGAGTTTGATGAGGTCCCACTTGTCAGCTGTTGACCTTATTTCCTGTGTGGCTGCTGTTTGATTTAGAAAGTCTTTTCCTACACCTATGTCTTGTAGATTGCTGCTGACTTTTTCTTCTATCACCTTCAGGGTTTCAAGTTTTAGGTTGAGATCTTTGATCCACTTGGAGTTTATTTTTGTACAGGGCGAGAGGTAGGGGTTTAATTTTGTTCTTCTACAAATGGTGATCCAGTTTTGTCAACACCATTTGCTGAAGATGCTATCTTTCCTCCAATGAAAAATGCAATACAGGGGGGATCACCTTACCAGACTTCAAGCTATATTACAGGGCTATAGTGATAAAGACAGCCTGTTACTGGCACAAAAGCAGACCCATTGACCAATGGAACAAAATTGAAGATCCAAACTTGAGTTCATACAATTTCAGCCACATCATATTCGATAAAGATTTTTCTAATAACAAGAAAGTGAATTTTATTGACTTGATTTCTACCTAAATATTCAATACTAATTCTTATTGTCTTGTTGAGTGGTAAATAAAATGGCTATCAAAAATATGACCAAGGGGCTGGTGAGACAGCTCAGTAGATTAAAAGGGGGCCTGCACCCAAGCCTGACTACCTGAGTTTGATCTGTGGGACCCAGATAGTGGAAAAGAAGAACTGACTCGGGCTGGAGAGATGGCCTAGCGGTTAAGAGCACCGACTGCTCTTGCAGAGGACCCGGGTTCGATCCCCAGCACCCACATGGCGGCCGAGAACTGTCTGAAACTCCAATTCCAGGAGAACTCCAGCTCCAGGGGAATCCGAGACCCTCTTCTGACCTCCACGGCATTGCACGACACAGGTGCACAAACTTGCATGCAGGCAGTACATTCATACACATACAGAAATAAATAAAATTAATTTTAAAAAAGTATATAAAAAAAAGAAGAACTGACTCTTGCAGATTGCTCTGACTACCCATGTGCTATAGCACATGTGCACCCAAAGACAGACACATACACACACATGCACAAAATAAAATAAAGCATTTTATTTTATTTTATTTTATTTTATTTTTTTTAAATTAGTTTTTATTGATGCTTTGTGCTTTCATACATTTTTTTTCCAATTAGGTCAGGCTTATTTCCCTTTCCCTCCCCCCCCCACCCCCACCCCATCCCAGGTCATGCATTCTGCATAACTGTCCTGCATCTTTCTCTCAGTTTTTTTTTTTTTTTCATTTTTAGCTATAAGTGATAATCCATGAGTACAAGCATCCTTCATGCAAAACCTATCTGCAGGCTGTTGTGCCCAAACACCTACAGCCCCACCATCCGTAATGTAATAAAAGTATCTCTGGCATGTAGAGAGACTGTTCAGTCTCTATCAGAAAACCTTTTATATCTTAAAGAGAGCCTATCAGATCTTACCAGTTTAAAATTGCAGTATGAGAACTAGAAGTCAAGAAAAAATACAGGATCATCAGTGAGGCATGTAGATCCATAAAGAAGAAGTAAAATTAGACAAATACTTTCTCTTTGTAAGATTTGTTTATAAAGGCAAAAGATAAAATATCACAAATTTAAAAAGTACAAAAATTAACAGTATTATGAACCAAAGTATAATTTATTTATAAAATAAGTCAATTTTCAACTTCTGACTCACAAGAAAACCTTTAAAATATTATTTAAGATGTTGCTGGGCATTGTAGTACAGGCCTTTAATTCCAGCACTCAGGAGGAAGAGACATAGATGCCTGTGAAATAGAGGCCAGCTTGGTCTCATAGCAAGTTCCAGACCAACTGAGCCTTCAGTTGGTCTCAAACAAAATCATCATCATCATCATCATCATCATCATCATCATAATCATAATAATAATAATAATGGTGTTGATTATGAAAAACCTGATTATATTGTTTATGGATAGGCCAATACTTTTCTTTTAAGTTTGAATCAGTTCATTGAAAGAAAATAAAGCACAAATTGTGATTTTTATCAGCATATAATTCTAATATGTATATAATCCTATAACAAAAATTCTAGATTAATTAAATATGAAATGGAAAATATGTATAAACTACAAGATAAAGATGATTTAAGGTTAATCTTAAAAACTGACTTCTAGTTGGGTGTGGTGGTGCACACCTTTAATCCTAGCACTTGGGAGGCAGAGGCAGGTGGATCTTTGTGAGTTCAAGGCCAGCCTGGTCTACAGAGCGAATTCCAAGACAGCTGGGGCTACAGGGAGACCCTGTCTCAAAAAGACCGAAAAAAATAAAATAAAAACTGACTTCTAAATAGGAGCAATAACAAAACAGGTAAAGTTTAAAAACATAAACATACACGGCTGGGCTGGTAGCTGGAACTGCACTCAATATGTCATTTGTGCGCAAGGCCAAGCTATCCAAGAACCTGATGTGCACGAAGTTCAAGCAAAGGTATTAGACTCAAACACCACGTAACAACTAGAAGAGAAAGAAAAGGTCATTAAGATCATTAGTGAAAAGCAGTGGTAAGGGATTCCAGAGCTTACAGAGAGTTTCCTTTCAGAAGAACAGAGCTTCTTCCTGTGGGATGCTCTTCTCTATGGAACAATGTAATTCAGAGGATTTAATACTGAATTTGAGAAGTCAGGGCTTCAGCTGAGTTCTAAGAGCAAAGCAACCGAAAATGAAGAAAACCAAACAGGGGAGGTTGATGTGTCATATGAAGAAATAGAAAGAAGATGAGAGATTGTGGTGGGAACAATTGGGAAAAAAAGTTTGCAAGAAGAGAAACTGTGCCAATTATGAGGAAGATGAAAACGTCACTCTAACAAACAAGAAATTCTCAAAGCTCAAAGATTAAAATGGATGCTTTCAAATACAACTCTGCAGTGCCTGAAGCACAGTGTAATTTGGAACTCATCCTAATGGTATCTCTGTAGCAGTTAATACTTTGTTTACTTGTAAAAATGGATAATTTTGGGAAAGTGCTGTTCTTAAGATAGATGGATGACTTACAAATCTCCTAATGTCATTCTTTCAGGGTAAAATTTTAACTCTGGATCTTCAAATGTATGTAGGCACAGGGCTGCTTCCTAAACATTGGTTTACCTCATTTTTACTTGTGTGTACATATACACAGACAGGGCACACACAAAGAGAGAGAGAGAGAGAGAGAGAGAGAGAGAGAGAGAGAGAGAGAGAGAGAGAGAGANTTCCAGGTGATTCGACATTCTCCTCTGGCCTCCATGGGCACTGTCCACATACATGGGCACACTTATTAAATATAGCAGTCAACACACTCTTACACATAATAAACTAAAAATGAACTCATTTCAGCTGCCTTATATAAATAGTTACAGGATTTCTGTTTCTTCAACACTTTTTATAATTCCTACTTCTGAAAAAATGTCTCTATTAAGTTTACATTATTACTAGTATTGTTTTCCATACCTTATCAAAGTTCACATTTCTTTAAAAAAAACAAAATAATTTATTAGATATTGTGCCTTTGTTGAAAGAAGGTTCTGGCAAATGTCTGAGTACTTAGGCACTACCTCTTCCGGTTTAGAGCTCAGTTGTTTTCAGTGTTTCCTCCGCCACTAATAAGATACATTCTCTTTGTGACAGACCATCTCCACACAGAGCCTCCTGTTTCATCCCCTTCACCCGTTGTCATCTTCTGTGCCATCCTTTGACCTTCACAGTCGAAGGCTTTGCCTCCGTTCTAACTACAGCCTGTTCGTTTTAATAAAAATAAAAAAAACCCCTACAGTCACCCCAGCAATCCCCAATAAGTTTGAAAGAGAGACCATAAATTATGTAAATTCATTCAGGGGTAATTATATTGTCTTCAATGTGCCAAGGACTCTGCAATTTTTTAATGAAAAAATTTTCATGTAATAAAAATAACCAATAGTAGTAGAAAGAAAATAAGCTATAAAACACAAGTCTTTTTCTTAATCCAATAAAATCCCCAAATTTATGTACTTCAAAAACACTGTAAAATATGGGTGTGGATCATATCTACTTAAACATAAAGGAATGTAGGTTATAAACAAAGCTCAAAGATGAGTCACTGAATTTGGATAATCAAACATTTTAAATACAATCTCTGGATAGAGAAAAGGAAAGTATTATTTTAGGCTTCCAATTCATTGTATTTATATCAGTTTTGCCAATGATTTTAATATGCTTGTAGTGTACAAATACATGTTCAAAATTCATGAATAGCAATATGATGAGCAGAAGAAATGGTCCAAAGCAAAGATTCCCACTTAGGTCATTGAGAAAGATGCAGGACAGTTGTGCAGATGATGGCTCTGGGGGTTGGGGGGGGGGCAGTAAAGGGGAATGAATATGCATGCTGAACCTGAACTGAAAAATGGATGTCTGATTAAATACAAAAAACATCAATTAAAAATAAATAAATAAATAATAAAAAGAAATTTTTTTTTTTTTTTTTTTTTTTTTCTTTTTTTTTTTCAAAATTTATTTATTATTATTTATTTATTTATTATTTATTATACAAAAACATCAATAAAAATAAAAAAGAAAAGAAAAAAAAGAAATGAGTTACACACTGATTAGGAGTCTTGGTGTTATGGCAAATTTATTTATTTATTTATTTATTTTTATTTTTTATTATCTTTTTGATACAGGTCTCCTTTCGTCCCAGCTGTCCGGCGCTCCTATTATGACCAGAAGCTGGCCTTGTGACCTCACAGAGATCACTCTGCCTCTCTACCTCCCAAGGCTGGGATTAAATAAAGGTGTGAACCACCATCATGCCTGGATCTATTTATTATTTTTGTATGTGAGAGAGATGTGAGCCCTTGCATGCCACAGGGTCATGTGTGGAGGTCAGAAGACAACTTTTGGAAGTCTGTTTCACCTTCTCCCTTGAGAGTACAGGGTGTCTCTTCTCATCTAAATCGCTGCACTAGCTGTGTACTTCAGGCTAGAAGGCTGCTGAGCTTCCTGGCAATTCTGGCTTCTCCTCCACCCCACCCGTTCACCACACGTGCTGGGGATTACAGGCTGCGGCCACTGCACCCAGATTCTTTTACCCTTTTTGCACCAAAATCCCAGGGATCAAGCTCGGGTTATCATGCTCACACAGAAAGGTGCTAGCACTTTTACTTGCTGAGGCCCATTTCCCCAGCTCCCTGTCAAATCTTTGATAAAACCTTGGGTCAAGCTTTTTTGTTGAAAATGTTTCAATCACAAATTATTGGCAATATGTATATTTGGATGTTTGTTTCTAATCCATAGGTTTTTCTTTTTTTTTATATATAATTTATTGATGTTTTGTGTATTTGGTACTTCATTTTTCAGTTCAAAATCGGGAAAATATTCCCTTTCCCTTGCCCCCACCTCACCCCAGTGCATGTATTCTGCCCTACATGTCCTGGATCTTTTTTCTCTCAGCTTTTTAAAGTTTTCCTCTGTAGATGTTTATTGTTTGGGGGCGGAATTTAACTGGATAAGTCCACTCTTTCGCACACCAGCCCTCTTATGTTGTTGTTGTTCCTCCCATTTTGTTATTGCTCCAAAATATGCCTATATAAATGTCATATATGTGCAGAATTATGTCCTCTGGTAATAAAATGCATGTTAACTCTGAAATATTTTCAGGAATTTTAGACTTCACATTTTTCCCTTCAATTTTATATTACTCAAATCTGTATAACTTCTACCAATTCTTTACATTGATACCCAATCTGAAGTGGTAAGTTAATACTTCTAGGGCTCATTATGGATTCACATTATAACATCAAGTTGCTTTTCAGCTAGAAAGAAATCAAAACAATAATGTTGCTCAGTTGTTCTTTCAATTGGGGGATTTTGGTACTAGCATCCACACATGATGGAAACCATTCCCCGTTTGTTTTGGGGGGGACACTGTGTTTTACTTTATTTAGCATAATGGCTTCAAGTCCATCCATTTACCCTGCCAAAAGTTCATGATTTCATCTTCCTTTCCACTGCATTAGAACTCCATTGTGTAGATGTACCAATTTTGTACCATTTTTGTCATCCACTCCTCCGTTGAGGGGCCTTTGAATTAGTTCCAGCTCTTCGCTTTTGTGAAAAGACCTGCAATTAGCATATGTGTATCTCGAGTCTGTGCATCTTTATAGCCCGGAGTGGTAGGGGCCCGGGGGGTCGGTGGTAGGCTCATTCTGAGTCTTTTAAGGGTTCTCCCAACTGCTTTCCATAGTTCTTTTACCAGCTTACAGTTTCATTCACAACCGCAGTGGATGAGTGTGCTCCTTTCCCCGCAAACTCTCCAGCATTGGTGTCTTTTTTTTTTTTTCAGGCTGGTCTTAAACTCCACAGAGATCCGCCTGTCTCTGCCTCACAATAGTGCTAGGATTAAAGGCAGAGCCACCACGCCCATCAGTTTTCTTGATCTTAGCCAGTCCCTATCAGAGTGAGATGATATCTTAAATAGTTTTAATTTGCATTTCTTAATTTATTAAGCAATGTTTAATATTTTTTAAGATGTTTTCAGCCATTTTTCTTCCTTACTGATGAAACTCTCTGTTCAATCTATTACTACCATCTTCTCGTAAGTAATTTTCTAGTTCTTCTCCTTGGTTTTTGCAGTAGTTTATTATTCTCGATGTATAATTTCTGTGAGCTGTACCCTGGTGAAGGTTCTTCCCACTCAGGGGGTGTGGGTTTTCCCTTCTCTTCCTTGATTGTTTCTTTATGTCAAGCTTTTTTCTTGATTGTTTCTTTGATGGGTCCACTTGTCAGCTGTTGACCTTATTTCCTGTGTGGCTCGCTCGTTGGATTTAGAAAAGTCGTTTCTCTACACTATGTCTTGTAGATTGCGCTGACTTTTTCTGCTATCACCTTCAGGGTTTCAGTTTTAGGCTGAGAATCTTTGATCCCTTGAGTTAATTTGTACGGGCGGAGGTAGGGGTTTTAATTTTGTTCTTCTACAAATGGTGATCCCAGTTTGTTGTCAACACCATGTTGCTGAAGAGCTATCTTCCTCCAAATGAAAATGCATACAGGGGGGATCACCTACCAGACTTCAAGCTATAATTACTAGGGCTATATGATAAAGGGACAGCCTGTACTGGCACAAAAGCAGACCCATTGACCATGGGAACAAATTGAAGATCCAACTGAGTTCATACATTTCAGCCACATCATATTCGATAAAGATTTTTCTAATAACAAGAAAGTGAATTTTATTGACTTGATTTCTACCTAAATATTCAATACTAATTCTTATTGTCTTGTTGAGTGGTAAATAAAATGGCTATCAAAAATATGACCAAGGGGCTGGTAGAGACAGCTCAAGTATAAAAGGGGGCCTGCCAACCAAAGGGGCCTGACTACCTTGGAAAAAAAAAAAAAAAGTTTGATCTGGGGACCAGATAGTGGAAAAGGAAACAACGACTTGGGTGCGGAGAAGATGGCCAGCGGTCTAACAGAGCACTCGACCTGATCTTGCAGCAGGACCCGGGTTCATCCCCACAACCAACACAATGGCGCCGAGAACTGTCTGAAACTCAATTCAGGAGAACCCCAGCTCCAGGGAATCCGAGACCTCTTCTGAACCTCCCGAGCATTGCACGACACAGGTGCAAACAAACTTGCATGCAGGCAGTACATTCATACACCTACAGAAAGTAACTAAAATTAATTTTAAAAAAGTATATAAAAAAAATGAAGAACTACTCTTGCAGATTGCCTGACATCCCATGTTGCTATGGCACAATGTTGACCCCTAAGACAGACACTACACACACAGCACAAAATAAAATAAAGATTTAAATTTATTTTATTTTATTCTTATTTTTTTTAAATTAGTTTTTATTGATGCTTTGTGCATCTTTCATACATTTTTCTAATTTCATGTCAGGCTTTATTTTCCTTTCCAGCCCCCCCCAGCCCCCACCCATCCCAGGGTCATGGCATTCTGCATAACTGTCTGCATCTTTCCTCTCAGTTTTTTTTTTTTATTTTTCAGTTTGCTAAGTGATGATCCATGAGTACAAGCATCCTTCATGCAAAAACCTATCTGCGGCTGTTGTGCCCAAACACCTACAGCCCCACCATCCGTAATGTAATAAAAGTATCTCTGGCATGTAGAGAGACTGTTCAGTCTCTATCAGAAAACCTTTTATATCTTAAAGAGAGCCTATCAGATCTTACCAGTTTAAAATTGCAGTATGAGAACTAGAAGTCAAGAAAAAATACAGGATCATCAGTGAGGCATGTAGATCCATAAAGAAGAAGTAAAATTAGACAAATACTTTCTCTTTGTAAGATTGTTTATAAGCAAAAGATAAAATATCACAAAATTTAAAAAGTACAAAAATTAACATATTATGAACCAAAGTATAATTTATTTATAAAAAATAAGTCAATTTCCAACTTCTTGATCTCACAAGAAAACCTTTAAATATTATTTAAGATGTTGCTGGGCATTGTAGTACAGGCCTTTAATTCCAGCACTCATGGGAAAGGAAGGAGGCATGATGCTGTGAATAGAGGCCAGCTTGGTCTCATAGCAAGTTCCAGACCAACTGGAGCCTTCAGTTGGCTCAAACAAAATCCATCATCCATCTCATATCATCATCATCAATCATATAATAATTAATAATGGTGTTGATTATGAAAAACCTGATATATTGTTTATGGATAGGCCAATACTTTTCTTTTAAGTTTGAATCAGTTCATTGAAAGAAAATAAAGCACAAATTGTGATTTTTATCAGCATATAATTCTAATATGTATATAATCCTATAACAAAAATTCTAGATTAATTAAATATGAAATGGAAAATATGTATAAACTACAAGATAAAGATGATTTAAGGTTAATCTTAAAAACTGACTTCTAGTTGGGTGTGGTGGTGCACACCTTTAATACCTGCCCTTGGGGAGGCAGAGGCAGGCGTGGTCTTTGGTGAGTTCAAGGCCAGCCTGGTCTACAAGCGAATTGCCAGGACAGGCTGGGGCTACAGAGACCCTGTCTCAAAAGACCGACCGAAAAAATAAAATCAAAAACTGACTTCTAAACATAGGAGCATAACAAACAGGTAAATTTAAAAACATAAACATACACGGCTGGGCTGGTAGCTGGAACTGCACTCAATATGTCATTTGTGCGCAAGGCCAAGCTATCCAAGAACCTGATGTGCACGAAGTTCAAGCAAAGGTATTAGACTCAAACACCACGTAACAACTAGAAGAGAAAGAAAAGGTCATTAAGATCATTAGTGAAAAGCAGTGGTAAGGGATTCCAGAGCTTACAGAGAGTTTCCTTTCAGAAGAACAGAGCTTCTTCCTGTGGGATGCTCTTCTCTATGGAACAATGTAATTCAGAGGATTTAATACTGAATTTGAGAAGTCAGGGCTTCAGCTGAGTTCTAAGAGCAAAGCAACCGAAAATGAAGAAAACCAAACAGGGGAGGTTGATGTGTCATATGAAGAAATAGAAAGAAGATGAGAGATTGTGGTGGGAACAATTGGGAAAAAAAGTTTGCAAGAAGAGAAACTGTGCCAATTATGAGGAAGATGAAAACGTCACTCTAACAAACAAGAAATTCTCAAAGCTCAAAGATTAAAATGGATGCTTTCAAATACAACTCTGCAGTGCCTGAAGCACAGTGTAATTTGGAACTCATCCTAATGGTATCTCTGTAGCAGTTAATACTTTGTTTACTTGTAAAAATGGATAATTTTGGGAAAGTGCTGTTCTTAAGATAGATGGATGACTTACAAATCTCCTATGTCATTCTTTCAGGGTAAAGTTTTTAACTCTGGATCTTCAAATGTATGTAGGCACAGGGCTGCTTCCTAAACATTGGTTACCTCATTTTTACCTGGGTGTAAATTTTATCCCAGACAGGTGCACCACAAAGAGAGAGAGAGAGGGAGAGAGAGAGAGTGAGAGTGAGAGAGAGAGTAAGAGAGAGGATGAGAGATGATGAGAGAGAGAGAGATCCATTTACTGACTGACTGACGCGTAAATTTGAGAGAGAGACGAGAGACGAGAGGGAGACGAGAGAGAGAGAGAGAGAGAGATCCATTTACTGACCTGGAACTGACTGCTGTAAATTTGTGCCTTGGTTAAACTGCCCTTATATTTATATTTTATTTTATAAATCATGTCAAGCCAATTCATACATTCATTTGGAATCAAATGTTATATGAAATTCTCAAATGTAATTTATCAAGAACAAGCATGCTTGAGGGTCCGGAGAGTCCGGCGGCCAGTGGCGGTCGCGCTTTGGGCAGGATTCCCAGAAGCCACCTGGGCGAGTAGCTTGGGTTGCTGGGGCCGTAGGGCGGGACCGGGCGCTGGGCCAGAAGGGTCCGGAGAGTCCGGCGGCCTAGGGCGGCTGCGCTTTGGGCAGGATACCCAGAAGCCACATGGGCGAGTAGCTTGGGTTGCTGGGGCCTTGAGGGCGGGACCCGGGCGCTGGGCCAGAGGGTCCGGAGAGTCCGGCGGCCAGGGCGGCTGCGCCGTTGGGGGGATACCCAGAAGCCACCTGGGCGAGTAGCTTGGGTTGCTGGGACCATTGAGGGCGGGCCCGGGCGCTGGGCCAGAGGGTCCGGAGAGTCCGCGGCCAGGGCGGCTGCGCCTTTGGGCGGAAACCCAGAAGCCACCTGGGCTAGTAGCGTGGGTTGCTGGGCGTGTGAGGGCGGAACCCGGGCGCTGGCCAGAGGGTCCGGAGAGTACGGCGGCCAGGGCGGCTGCGCCTTGGGCAGGATACCCAGAACCACCTGGCGAGTAGCTTGGGTTGCTGGGGCCTTGAGGGTGGGACCCGGGCGCTGTGCCAGAGGTCGGAGATGTCCGGCGGCCAGGGCGGCTGCGCCTTTGAGCAGGATACCCAGAAGCCACCTGGGCGAGTAGCTGGGTTGCTGAGGGCTCTGAGGGCGGGACCCGGGCTGGGCCAGAGGGTCCCGGAGAGTCCGGCGGCCAGGGCGCTGCGCCTTTGCGCAGGATACCCAGAAGCCACCTGGGCGAGTAGCTTGGTTGTTGCCTGGGGCTTGTGGGCGGGACCCGGGCGATGGGGCAGAGGGTCCGAGAGGTCCGGAGGCCAGGGCGGCTGCCTTTGAGCAGGATAGCCAGAAGCCACCTGGGCGAGTAGCTTGGGTTGGCTGGGGCCTTGAGGGCGGGACCAGGGCGCTGGGCCCAGGGGTCCGGAGAGTCCGGCGGCCAGGGCGGCTGCGCCTTTGAGCAGGCTCCGGGGGCGGGGGGCTAGATCAAGGCATACCCCCCCCCCCCCCCCCCCGTTGGAGAACCTTCAGAACAAGAAAAGAGAAGAGTGCTTTCGGCTTCCAATACCTAATTATAGCAACAAAATTGAAAAGCAGACAAGTCCATACTCCATAAACAAGGAGGAGGAAGGGGAACAACAACAACAACAAACAAAGTTATTCTGAGAGGAAAGCAAAACCGTCTGCTATTTGTGATCTAAACCACAAAAGGGAAGCCAATGCCAGGGGACACGACGAAGGGACAACATGGGAAAGACCACAGGATAATCCTGCACCAAGTCTCTACCAAACCCTGTAGGAGACAGCTACATGGGAACCCCTTGGAGGAGAACCAAGGAACAGATCTTAGGGAATATGGCAGACCTATGCAGAGAAATTTAAAGAACATAAAGAGGAAGTCAGAGAACTAAAGAGAGAGAAGAAAAAACTCAAAAAGGACCTAGAAGGGATACACAATGACAACATCAGAAAAGAACTAAGATACAATTTACAAACTAACTCCGGAAAAACACTAGAGGGAGGAAAAAAATAAAACAGATAGAGAACTAAGAGAGAGAATGAAAAAATCAAAAAGTGACTTGAGGGAGACAATGAAAAATTCGCGAAAGAACTAAAGGAACAGACCAACAAACTCCAGAAAGACTAGAGGGAGAAGAAAAAACTAACACCCGTTAAGGAAGTAGAAACACTGAAAAAGGAAGCCAACCAACGAAGTAAGATGCACCAAGAAGAGATTGCGAAGCACCAGAGAGAGATTGAGGACTCAAAAAGGAAATGGTAAGTACTAACAAAAAACACAGGATGAAAAGAAAAGAAGGATTAGAACACACATTCAATCAATAAGAAAGAAAAAAGAGGAAAAAAAAGCTGCAGAAGTAGAATGGAGAAGCAGAACAAAGAATATCAATATTGGAAGATAACCAGAGCAATTAAAAAGCTCAAATAAAGACATGAAAATTTAAATATACACAAACGTGGTAACAAAACCAGGAAATTATGGGACACTATGAAAAGGTCAAACGTCGTATCATAGGATAGAGGAAGGAGAAGAAAATCTCAAGAGAATAGATGAGAAGTATTGATCAGATTTCAACAGAATAATAGATAAAACGTTCACCTCAAAAAAAAAAAAAAAAAAAAAAAAAAAAAAAAAAAACTAAAAAAAGAACCAAAAACCCATTCAAATACAAGATGCATCATAGGACCACCAAACAGACAGATTAGAGAAAGAAAAACCCACACGCCATATTATAGTTAAAGTGCTAGATGCCAAATAAAGACAAAATTCGAGGGGTACAAAAGAAAAACAAGTCACATAACAAGGAAACGCCTCAGAATTACAACTGACTTCATGCCTTCAAACAGAGAAGCAAGAGAACATGGAGCAAATATTTCCACAGTGCGATAAGTGATATAGGAGCCACCCAGAATACTTTACAGATACTAGCCAGCAAAAAATGGTTCATTACGTTCGAAGGAGAAGAAAATCTTTCATACATAAACAAGAATGATAGAATACATGTCTGGCAAAACCAAACCTCTCTTCTCAGAAATACTTGAAGCAATTCAAAGGATGAGGAGAGATAGTGAGCAACTATCTCCCAAACACCTAGAAAAGAACTACATAAAACAATAAACACATCGGACAAAACGTCAGAGCAGGCTAGAAGCCTCAAATGCTTTACTAATAAAATCTAAAGACGCAACATATCAACTCTTTCAATTATCATCAACCTATAAATATTAATGGGCAAACTCCCCAATCAAAAGCACTATACAATGTGGAGAATGATTTAGGAGTGACCACCCTCTCTATACTCTGTCTACAGAGAAACCCATCTCAATTTCACTATATGGCCCAACTTACGGGGGATGGTTAAGAGTATCGCAAGAAGCGTATCCAAACAGACCAGAGTTAGTAACTCAAATACAGACAAAAGATAGCGTTTATCAATTCACGACCATAAACAATCAAGACGACGCCATCCAACCCGAGCCTGGCTCCACACCCATCCACCCCAATCTGTTATTAAAGGCCATTGCGATCGAAAATTCACAATATATAATATATATATGCAAAACAAACACAACCCGGTGCCCAAACTTTTAAAAGACATTATGCCAGGACCTCAAGGCACAGATTAACCCCCAGTCCACTAGGCTAATACTATACTAGGGGACTTCGTTATAGCTCAACCCACTCTAAGTCCCCTAACAGGTCAACAGAGACAAAGGAAGGATAAACAGAGGACTCCAATCCGAACTAAATGGACACAATAACACCACAATCAGACAAAGGGACCTCAACAGCATCTATAACAATTTGATCACACACATTATTCTACCACAACACAACACAAAACAACCAGAGATACCAATACACTTGCTACTAAGCACCTCATGGAACATTACCCAAAATAGGCATCCTTACTGTAACTCTAGGGACACAAGGTGGAAAACTCAACCAAATCAACAAATGTACATAATCTTACGCTTCATTGATTCTACTCAGACCACCACTAACCAGGCAGTGCAATAAAACATCAATATCACACCAAATCAATCACCCTCAATAACCTAACCCCGGAATACATGGAGACTAAACAACACTCTCCTGATATAATGCAGTGGTTCCAAGCGCAGAAAGACATAATAAAGTAAATTTTTTTTTTTATATAAAAAAAAAGAAACACCTGAATAAAAAACATGACATCTTAAGAAAAAAAAAAAAAAAAAAAAAAAAAAAAAAAAAAAAAAAAAAAACATCAAGAGGGAAAGTTTAATAGCAATCTAAGTGCACTACAAAACGTGTAAAAACAGAAAATCACAAGTGAATTTGTGCCTAAAACTGGCAGCTAAAAACATGATGACAAACAACAACAGACGATAACCCAAACGTGAGAACAGAACACTCTGTCAAACGAAATAACAAAAATCAAGCAAAGGTTAAAGATCAAATAAGAAATAAAAAAAGAAATAGGACACAATTCTCATACAATCTTGTAGACTCAATAGTAATTAAACTACGTCTCTTGAGTAGATCTTCAAACACAGTATAGATACACACTCTTGAAACAAGCGGTACAGAGACATGACGATAGCGACCCCGACGGCCTGTAGGATATATCAGCATTTCAAGCTCAGAAGAGGGAACAACTCCAAATACAGAATCAGTTGATGAACGGGGAAACCAATCACAACAGACAAATGAAAAAATCAGAAAATCATACGATACTACTTCAAAAACTATATCTAACTAGTTTGAAAACCTCAGAAGAAATGGATGAATATCTGAAATCCTGGGATAATCACCAAAGCTAAACCAAAGAAGTATGAACAGCCTAAACAGGACCAATCCAAGATAACAAAGAAGAAATCGACGATGTCAATAGTTAGCCTCCAACCAAAAATGAAAAATGACCGGAGGCCTCGAGGTTTCACGGTCCACTACAAGCACATACATATTCAACATTCATACGAATTTATAAAATATTTGAAAAGAAACAACCATTATCACTTAATTGTTTAGAAGATACATACGGAGGGACCTTCTCCGAGATCCTTCATATGGCGGCCAAGCCTTAACGCTACTGACCCAAAAACCGGGCAAAGATACAACTAAAGGAGGGAATTATAGGACCATCCCCTTAATGAACACAATGCCAAATACTCTAAACAGGATTCTGGCAAAATCGCATCAGACTCACATCAAGAAAATATCGCATCCCCATGACACAAGTTTGGATTCATACCAGAGATTCAGGGAATTCAACATATATGACAATCAATAAACATCATCAAACATATCAATGGACTGAAGGACACAAACCACACCATCATTTCAATTGATTCGGAGGAGAAAGTCTTGACAAAATCCAGCATCCTTTCCATGTCTAAAGGTCCTCGGAGGGAGGGAATTGCCCTAGAGGGATTTATTCCTCAAATGTAATCAAAGCCCCTATACAGGAAACCCAACAGACAAATCATCCTAAATTGGGAAATGACAGACAGCATTTCCCTTGATAGGTAGGAACTCGGCACGGCGGCCCCCTGTCACCACTTCCTTTTCATTATAGTGCTGGAAACCCTTGCAAGGGCAAATAGCAAGAAAAGGAAATTAAAGGAGTTCATTGGAAAAGAGAACGAAGTATAGCTATCCCTTTTGCTGATTATATGATTGTCTAACCTAAGGGATGCTAAGAACTCCACAGAAAACTCCTAGAAAACTGATTAAGAGCTTTGGTAAAGTGGCAGCGATAACAAAATTTAAAATCTAGGAAAAAAATCAGTTAGCCTTTCTTTACACCAACAACAAGCAACTGCAAGAAGGACTACAAGGAGACCTTCCCACTCACATGCCTCTCAAAAACAATAAAATACCTAGGAAACAAACCTAACCAAAAGACACCAAGGCATCTCTACAACAAAACTTTAAACCCCTGCAAAAGGAAATTGATGGACGACATCAGACGATGGAAAACCCTCCCATGCTAATGGATTGGGAAAAAATTAACATTGTAAAATTAACATTGTAAAATTGTCTATTCTACTGAAACTCTTGCAATCCCAATCAAAATCCCAAGAGTTTCTTCACAGCTTGGAAAAAAAATCCTCAATTTCCTTTGGGAAAAACACAGACCCCGAATAGCCCAAAGCCATCCTGAGTGAAAAAGAGCATACAGGGGGATCGCTATACCAGACATCAAACTATAACTACAGGGCTATAGGTAATAAAAAAGCTTGGTACTGGCACAATAACAGGACCAGTGGACCAATGGAATAAAATTGACGATCCAACACCTGAGCTCCTACAATTTCAGCACCTAATTTGACAAGGGGGCCAAGAATACACCAATGGAGAAATACAGCATCTTTCAGCAAGTGTTGTTGGCAATACTGGATCACACTTGTAGAAAGAATGATAATTAAAAAACCCCTACCTCTCACCTTGTACAAAGGTCAACTCCAGATGGACCAAAAGACCTCAATGGAAAACCCCAAACTCTGTAGGGTGATATAAGAGAAGCTTGGCAGCAGACTACAAGACCTAGGTGTAGGAAAAGACTTCCTAAATCCAGACAGCAGCTGCACAAGAAATAGATCGACAATGAAAATGGGACCTCATTAATCAACAAAGCTTCTGTACATCCAAAGGAAGCAATTAAGGAAGTGAGGAGAAGACCACAGAGTGGGAGGAGGAAACCTTCACCACGCGATTACATCTGACAAAGCATAATTTCCAGCGTCTACAAGCTACTCAAAACACAAAGACGAAGAAAACAACTGACTCACTCCAAAGATGGAGCAAAAGATCTGAATAGCGACTTCACAGAGGAGAAATTTGATATGGCCAAGAAACATCTTAAGGACAACTGTCTTACAAACATCTTGCTAATTAAGCAATGCAAATTAAAACCACTTGAGCTATCACCTTACTCCAATAAGGCTACTGGCTTCTTAGATCAGGACCCCGAATGTACCAAATGCCGGAGAGGTTGCGGGGAGGGAAAGGGGAACACTCACATTGCTGGTGGGAATGTAAACTTAGACAGCCTCTCTATGTGGAAAACCGTGTGGAGAACCCTTTAAAAGACTCAAAAATGAGCCCATTCCATTTGACCTAGTCATACTACTCCTGGGTTATATACCCACAAGACACAACATACTGCAAAGATACATGCACAGCTATGTTATTGCAGCTCTTTCACATAGCAAAACAATGGAAACCAGCCCAGGTGCCCCTCAACTGACGAGGTGGATAGAGAAAATGTGTTTACATCTATAACAATGGAGTTCTATGCAGCCTAAAGAATTAGTAAAGAGGGACAACATCATTAAAACTTTGCAGGAAATGGATGGAAGCTTGAAGACATTATGTTCAGTGAAGAGTAACACAGTCCCAGAAAAAAAACAAACGACACAATGGTTGTCCCTCATTGTGGATGCTAGTAACAATAAACCAGATATAAATATTCTCATGGAGAGGGATGCATAGTAAAACGAACCACAACAGAAAGACTGCATCAGAAAAAATGGCCTGACAAATGGTGACTTGGGAAGGGGGGATGGGTGAGGGAGAGGGACCCGGATGTATATTCAATCAACATGCATATAATTGATGTGAGTTCCGCAAGTACTCAGTTTCACCTAGACCCTGTCTACAGGATAACATGGTGTTTTTGGACTTAGTAAAAGTAAAATATGTGTATATTAAACAACATTGGTACAGACTCTGATAAACACCGGTAATGGCATCTGAGGTTAAATTTAGATATATTTGCGCTGTTGTCCCACATTTTGTTTTACAAAAAATTCTCTAGACAATTACTTTGGGATTGGCCCATACAAAGTTCTCTATAATTTCTCCATTGTACAGTATCACCTTGTTAGCATTCTCTTTAAGATTGATTTTTTTTTTTTTTTTTTTTTTTTTGTTTCCCAAGTTAATCAAATATAGTCACCCAAAACAGCTGGGTGAATTTGATGAAATCTGTTCCTTGATTCCACCCTATATTTTTGTATAATACAACTGTCTTTGGAGACTCATGGGTGTTAAAAAAAAAAAAAGGGGGGGCGGTACAGACACACATGAAACCTTCTAGTCAAAAAACCTTGCAATTCCAATCTTTAAAAAACTAACTTTGGGAAGAGATTTGTTTGTTTCAACAGGAAAAAATGTCACCAACTTAACTCTGAGAAAGAAAAGATACAGCTTTTGCATTGAGTAGGATGTACCAAAAGTGGCAACAGAAAAGGAGACCCGTTGAACATTGAAGAAAAGTCTTAGATTGCCATAAACATCGAAACCTTTTGTGGATCCTACATGTAACACACTTTCTATAATGAGTCTAATGAAGAATTTTACCTTCTAGGTGCAACAACGGTTTTTATATGACTTTCTTGCCCTCCCCCCATAGAACAAGGAGAATATGACGATGATGATGTCATTTTCCAACTGTAACTTGGAGACAACTATTATAGAGGTAATCTCTTCAATTAAAACCGGTAAAAATGCCTTTTTAATTGGACTAATAGATATAGGAACTGTGCAAAGGATTATACTCTGTTCAGAACAAAATATAACACTTTAACGTTCCTTGGGCTATGCACTTAGGCAACGTATATTAATGCAGGAGCTCTGCCATCAGCAATGATTGTTCTACAAGGGGGATGTTGGCCAGGGAATCCAAGGCCCCACAAAAAGATAAAGGCTCCTGCCCCTAAGTTGGGATAACCTGCAGGAGGAGAGGCGATCAGACCCTGCTGCTCGAAGACCTGACGTTCACATGGGAGGGATGTATTCTTGAGACCCCGCACATGCAGGGTTACAGGATGGGCCTCTGGAATGCCATAGAGTGCTTCCCAAAGGCCACTAAACCATAAAGCAAATACGGGTCCCTCCCTTGCTGTCACGCCAGACTTCCACCATCAGCACCAGCTACACTTCACCGGCCTGGAAATACTGTACAGCAAAGGCAGCCATATGCCCGTATAACCCAAATCTAAATTGGCTGTTGCTCTCTCCTGGAGGGAATCAACTCTGGCTGATGCCACAAGCCTACACATCATCTAGTGGTTAGGAAATGTTAAAGCCACAGTAAGACCCTGCTATATTTAACAGGGTAAAATTTAAAAATTATCATCATGAATTAAACATATCATCAAACAATATGTGTCTATGCCAAAGTAACCTACCATTAACTATTAGTGCTGCTTAATACACAAATATATTAATTGCTTGTTCTTCATTGTAGGATCGAAAGGTACTCCTGAACAAACACCTGTCAGCCCATGAAAGGAAAACAGCCATAATTGACCAGAATCCAAAACAACAGATCCAGAGAGACGAGGACAGTTTTAATTCTTTCCTACTTGTGCCCCTTTCTAAGCCTAGGGATCAATCTGCGGACGAGGGGGCGTGGTAGACTGTAACGGCTGCGATTGGGGTGAACTGTGAAACTACAGCGATGTAGTCTGGACATCATTTGATCAACTTGATTGACCAAAAAACCTGTCAACTCCACTGGATGGTGGGGCTTTGGGTGTTTGGGCACAACAGTCTATCGATTGGTTTTGCACGAAGGACGCTTATACTATGGATTATCAACTTATAGCTAAAAAATGAAAAAACATAAAACTGAAAGATTGCAGGACAGTATGGCAGAATTCATGATCTGGATGGGTGGGGGTTGGGGGGGAAGGGAAAGGAATATACGCCTGATTGACATTGGTAAATAATGATTTTTAAAATGCACAAACCATCAATAAAATTTTAACAAAAAAAAAAAAAAAAAAAAAAAAAAAAAAAAAAAAGAACAAGCATGCTTTTCCAACCTGAAATGTTGGCATCATCAGTTTATAGTAGCATGTTTTGTTGTTTACTTAAAGCAGTTAATTGGATTATTTTTCTAATGTTCCAAAATAAACATCTGTTTTCACATACTTTTTTTCTATTTTCTTATACTTTGAAATAATAATTTCAGTGTTATTTAGTAATCCAACTTTTCTGCAAATACTAACTTTCACAAAGACTCTCTATTGAGAATATAGTAATACATGATTGATCCATAACAAATTGCCCTTAAGGGTCAAGAACAGTTATGAGTTTCTTAGGCTATGGCCTGACAGAATTTAGCACTGGCTAGACTATTCTAGTCTGAACCCTAGTCATAGAATTTGTGCATGCATATGTGTGTGTGTGTGTGTGTGTGCGTGTGTGTGTATGTATGTGGTGTGTGCCTGCCTGCCTGCCTGCCTATCTGTTGAGGACTTCCAATTATTACTGATTTCATTTAGTTTTATTACCAGCAAATAAATGAGGAACATATCTCTTACTGGAACTCTAGATTATGATTGTTCTAGGACCTCAGCTCTGATGAGTTATACATTCTTAACTTTGCTATTTAGTCACGAATACTCAGGTAGGTTTGAAATCAAATTTTAATTGTAAAAGTTGTGGGATAGTATGACTCTTCCAGAAACACACACAGTATCAGCTGGAACTTTGTCTCTCTTCAGGATATTTTTTTCCAACAGACATTGGTAATTTATTAAGTAGAAATAAAGAATTACATCTCATTTCAAGGAAGAAAACCATATAAACATGATTTGTAGGTGCTATGGATTAAATATAAAGTTACCTAGGCTGGTGTTTTGAATGCTTAATCTCCCACTGGTGGCACTATTTGGGGAAGTCCTGTCAACTTTAGGAGGTGAAAGGCCATGTCGCTGGGGTTAGGTCTTTCAGCTTATCTTGTCCCTGTTCCATTCTTGTTCTGAATCCTGCCTTCTAGGAGGTGAGCAGCTCTCTACACAATTCTGCCACCACTGTGCCTTGCCCAAATCCCTGGGGCCATATGACTATGACTGTGTCATCTGAAACTAGGAGGCAAATAAATCCTTTCTCCTTTAAGCTGTTCTATCAGAAATTTTTCTAATAGGAATGTAAAACTAACTAGCATGGTAGGTAAAAAGTAATTTTCAAAAATAAAACAACAAATAACTTTAAGAAACAGTATAACTAACAAGTATAACCAAGATTGATAGAAGAACATGTATAAGCAGTAAGAATAGAACATGAAAAGAAAAACAGACCAAGGCCCATGAATGTTTAATTCATTCATTAGGAAATATGAAGAAAGATTAAAAGAGTTTTATACCCATCATTTAAAGGGGCAAAAACTACAACAAAAAAGGAAAGAAAAAGAAAAAGTCCATAATTGGCTGTCAAATTACCATAGATTTTAAACTGCAATATCAAAAGATGACAATGAGTTATTGAACTATATACATATAAATTATAATAGAAGTGTAATCAATTATTAAGGAAGCTGTTAAGGTCATCTAAAAACCTTAAATTATTTAAAATATTTTTTATTGTTTAAAATCTTGATTCAGTAATTTTATTTCTGTGAATCTGTCCCAAGAGAGGAAAAAAAATCTCTAAACATTGGGTGTGGAGGAACATTTCCTAGGACATATTTTCTGTTATGATATGTATAATAATAAATTTTAATAAATATCTAAAGATTGCCAGATAAGAAGGGAATAGTAAATTGTGGCAGACTTAGTATCTGCCACATATTAGCAGTGGGACCTTCAACAGTACACCTAATTTCCTTGTATTTCAGTTTTTGTTTTTAATTTTAAGTTAAGATTAGTTATTAATCTTAATTATTTATTAATTACTATTAATTTAAAATAAGATTAATAATTGTATTCTTATGAAGCTATTGTAAGGATTCTATAATAACATAGTATAGTAAGTCATTATTATTCTTAAAATTATATGCAATCATTCAAAAATTAAGAACAGGGATAAGGTTTATAACACAGTGCTACACAAAAAGGTAGCGATAATGCTTAAAAAGATACTAAAGAAGAAAGCGAACTACACAAAATTACTAACAAAAAAATAAAAGCAAGCAAACAAAAATATTTAGTTGAGGAAATGGGTATCATAAATTAAGATATTACTGCATTTTAGCAATGCAAGAATATATATATATATATATATATTCTTGCATTGCTAAAATGCAGTAATATCTTAATTTATGATACCCATTTCCTCAACTAAATATTTTTGTTTGCTTGCTTTTATTTTTTTGTTAGTAATTTTGTGTAGTTCGCTTTCTTCTTTAGTATCTTTTTAAGCATTATCGCTACCTTTTTGTGTAGCACTGTGTTATAAACCTTATCCCTGTTCTTAATTTTTGAATGATTGCATATAATTTTAAGAATAATAATGACTTACTATACTATGTTATTATAGAATCCTTACAATAGCTTCATAAGAATACAATTATTAATCTTATTTTAAATTAATAGTAATTAATAAATAATTAAGATTAATAACTAATCTTAACTTAAAATTAAAAACAAAAACTGAAATACAAGGAAATTAGGTGTACTGTTGAAGGTCCCACTGCTAATATGTGGCAGATACTAAGTCTGCCACAATTTACTATTCCCTTCTTATCTGGCAATCTTTAGATATTTATTAAAATTTATTATTATACATATCATAACAGAAAATATGTCCTAGGAAATGTTCCTCCACACCCAATGTTTAGAGATTTTTTTTCCTCTCTTGGGACAGATTCACAGAAATAAAATTACTGAATCAAGATTTTAAACAATAAAAAATATTTTAAATAATTTAAGGTTTTTAGATGACCTTAACAGCTTCCTTAATAATTGATTACACTTCTATTATAATTTATATGTATATAGTTCAATAACTCATTGTCATCTTTTGATATTGCAGTTTAAAATCTATGGTAATTTGACAGCCAATTATGGACTTTTTCTTTTTCTTTCCTTTTTTGTTGTAGTTTTTGCCCCTTTAAATGATGGGTATAAAACTCTTTTAATCTTTCTTCATATTTCCTAATGAATGAATTAAACATTCATGGGCCTTGGTCTGTTTTTCTTTTCATGTTCTATTCTTACTGCTTATACATGTTCTTCTATCAATCTTGGTTATACTTGTTAGTTATACTGTTTCTTAAAGTTATTTGTTGTTTTATTTTTGAAAATTACTTTTTACCTACCATGCTAGTTAGTTTTACATTCCTATTAGAAAAATTTCTGATAGAACAGCTTAAAGGAGAAAGGATTTATTTGCCTCCTAGTTTCAGATGACACAGTCATAGTCATATGGCCCCAGGGATTTGGGCAAGGCACAGTGGTGGCAGAATTGTGTAGAGAGCTGCTCACCTCCTAGAAGGCAGGATTCAGAACAAGAATGGAACAGGGACAAGATAAGCTGAAAGACCTNAGGAATGTAAAACTAACTAGCATGGTAGGTAAAAAGTAATTTTCAAAATAAAACAACAAATAACTTTAAGAAACAGTATAACTAACAAGTATAACCAAGATTGATAGAAGAACATGTATAAGCAGTAAGAATAGAACATGAAAAGAAAAACAGACCAAGGCCCATGAATGTTTAATTCATTCATTAGGAAATGCAGAAGAAAGATTATAAAGGAGTTTTTATACCCATTCATTTAAAGGGGCAAAAACACAACAAAATAAGGAAAGAAAAAGAAAGCCATAATTGGCTGTCAAATTACCATAGATTTTAAACTGCAATATCAAAAGATGACAATGAGTTATTGAACTATATACATATAAATTAATAAAGTGTTAATCAATTATTTTAAGGAAGCTGTAGGTCATCTAAAAACCTTAATTATAAAATATTTTTTATTCATTCATATTCTTATTAACATTTGATGCTGCTGGTTTAAAAAAAATGAAAGAAAAAAAAAAAAAATCTCTAAACATTGGGTGTGGAGGAACATTTCCTAGGACATATTTTCTGTTATGATTTGGTATAATAATAAAATTTTAGATAAATATGCAACGATTTGCTCAGATCAAGAATGGGAATATATAGAAATTGTTGTGGCAGACTTAGTATCTGCCACATATTAGCAGTGGGACCTTCAACAGTACACCTAATTTCCTTGTATTTCAGTTTTGTTTTAATTTTTAAAGTTAAGATTTAGTTATTTAATCTAATTATTGATGAATTACTATTAATTTAAAATAAGATTAATAATTGTATTCTTATGAAGCTATTGTAAGGATTCTATAATAACATAGTATAGTAAGTCATTATTATTTACTGAAACAATTAACTAAGCAAACATCATTACAAAAACTTAAGAACACAGATAAAGAGTTCATAACACACAGATCTGCTACAACAACAAACGGTAGCAGATAATGGCTTAAAAAGATACTAAAGCAAGAAAGCGAACTACACGAACAATACCTAACAAAAAAAAATAAAAGCAAGCCAAACAAAAAATATTCTAGTTGCGAGGAAATGGGTATCATAAATAAGATATTACTGCATTTAGCAATGCAAGAAACGCTAACGTATCATATATATATATATATATATATCATATTTCTGTTTTCTTTTCTTTCTGGCATACCACCTTAGAAGTTCTGGTTTGAGGACAGCCTAATGAGTATAACCCCAAGAATTCATAACACTCATCAAGTAAGCCCAACTGTCTAAATAAGATACTTTTTTTTTCTGAAACACATTTTTAACAGATATCAATTTCTTTAAAAGTCTATACAGAGCTAGTTAGCTGGCTGCCTATCCAGTTAAAAGCGCTTCAAAATGCGCAAAACCACTTCTCACTCACAACCAACAGCCACAGACAATTAACCTATTATGGACTCACAAAAGCATTAGTCCAAGACTGAAGATCAAGTTTCTGAAGAGAACATCTATTTTATGATGAAAAAAAGTTGTTTATATTTCTCCCCATATAGTAAATAATTTGCACAGTTGTAACTTCCTGAAGATAAGCTTCAGTATCAATTAAGAGCCAAGCATTGATGTGGTGTATGTGTTGTGTGGTGACAGAGACAGAGAGAGGCAGACAGAGAGACAGAGAAACAAAGAAAGAAATAAAAAAAAAAAAAAAAAATGGAGGGAGGGAGGGAAGGAGGGAGGGAGGGAGGGAAGAAAAAGAACAAGAAAGAAGAAAAAGAAAAATGAAAATCAAGAAAGAAAATGCAAGCAAAAAGAAATCCTAATTATATTTGATTACATAAAAGAAGCTGCTTTTAGCTTCAATAGTACAAAAGTAATTATCTTTGATGTCAACAATCCCATGACCCCAGGAAAATCTTCAGTCAGTTACAAAGGTAAGATAACGACTATTTTGGCATCATGAATTCTTTATTATAGATTTCTTATTATTTATATGTATGTGTTTATACATGCATATAAGGCCAAAGGGGGACAGTGATTCCCTAAACACAGGCTCTGGGAACTGAACGCAGGTCATCAGGCTCAGAAGCAAGTTTACTTACCCACTGAATCATCTCTCCAGCCCCAGTGCACTGGTTTTTTTTTTTTTTTAGAACTAGTCAGGGCTAAGCAGAGAATAAGATAGCTGCTTGGAAGAGGAAGAGAAGAAAAGGCACAATGGGAGGGGAAGAGAAGGTAGAGAGTGATACTGAGTGTGGTCTCTTAGCAAACCAAAAGGAGAAATAACTACTCCATCAGGGGACTATAAAACACTTATGGACAGGGGTTGGAGAGATGGCCTAGCGGTTAAGAGCGCCAACCACTCTTATAGAGGACCCGGGTTCAATCCCCAAGCACCCACATGGCGGCGAGAACAGTCTGAAAACTCCAATTCGAGAAGAACTCCAAGTTCAGGGAATCCGAACACCCTCTTCTGACCTCCACGGCATTGCACGACACGGTGCACAAACTTGCATGCAGACAGTACATTCATGACACATAACGGAAAATTAAATAAAATAAAAAAAAAAAAACACTTATGGACAAAGACTGATTATCTGGGTCCACTCATTAACACTGACTAGAAATAGACCATTTCTTTCAACATTTTGTGGGTTTTTTAGATGGATAATTAGAGTTACATCTTATATCCTGAAAGTGGTGAGATCAAGTTTCAAACGGAATAAATGAAACCCGGTCATTGAAAAAAGAAATAATGTTCAGGCTCTTGATTTGTATGATTGGTCCATCAACATAATACTGGGCTTCAGAGGTGCATCATTTCAAATTTGAAGCAAAGCTTGGTTATGTAATCTATATCATATCATTTCTCATTGTTTGCTTGTATATAGGGTGTGTACAAACATGGGTGAGTCCATGCACTTATTAATACTGGATTACTAGAGTCTTCTCCCTAATGACTAAATCAAAGATATCTCTGTCTGTCTCTCTCTGTTTATCTCTCTCTCTCACTCTCTCCGTGTGTGTGTGTGTGTGTGACAGAGAGAGACAGAGAGAGAGAGAGAGAGAGAGAGAGAGAGAGAGAGAGAGAGAGAGAAAGAGAGAGAATTCCCAATAAAGTTTTATAAAGTTTTCAGAACAGTGTCCTTATAGCAAGGGACCACCAGTCACCATTTCCTGCCCCATGCAGTATAAAAGGGATTCAGCTTATTATACCAACCTTCCTTCTTTTGTAATACAACATGTCACTTCTGAAATCATACTCATCTGACTAACATCTAGGATCAAACTTCAGGACATAAGATAGCACATGCATAGGAATGTTCATGGTGTAACCTGAGTGCTTCAAAAGGCTAACATTTCAAGCATATTTTCACCTGATCTGAGAGGCAACAGTGCCATTTCTCTTACTTTAATGTCAGCCATCCCCTGAGGGAGGTAGAATAAGCTGGCAAGGAAATAGAAGTTCAAAGTGACATTTAATCATTCACTTGTAAAATGTTAGTAATATCTTTTGGAAAACTAAAACTACTTGAGTCGCTCACCAACACCTTTGGTTTATCAACTAACCAGCACAAGTGTACTTCTCATTCTCCAGAGTCTCTCTCCCACCAATATTCCTATAAGCTCAAGACTGTAATATCCCGGAGCTACTTGGTAGAAAATATAATAAGGAAAGTAATAGTTTTGTGGATGGAAAAGATGGCTCTTTCAATAACATTCCAGCCATGCAAGGAAGAGCTCAGATACTGAGTTCAGATCCCCAGTACCCACACAAAAGCTGGGTGTGGCAGCATGCATTTCTAACTCTGGTGCTGGGAGTGCCAAGACAGGGAAATCTCTGGAGCTCACTGGCAGCCACCCTAGTCAAATCAGTGAGCTCCAGATTCAGTGATAGACTTTGTCTCAAAAAATAAAGAGGAACGCAATTGAAGAAGGTATTCCACATTGATCTCTGGCCTCCAAGTGCATATACACACATGTTCACATATATCCATACACATGTGTACATGCCCATACATATACATACATGTACCACATTTACAGATACCACTAAAACTAGTAATAGTAATATTTTGGTAAAATACTAGTCTGCGTCATCCTTGTGTTGATTCAGTGGTTGTGGAAATTTTGTTCGTTGGTTGGTAGGTTGGAACTTTTTCTTGTTTTTATTACATAATGGCTTTTAGCTGGTGTTCATGAAGAGAGAACTTAGAACTGCTCTGGTTGTCCTAAAAAGTGAATTTCTGTATAGAACTGTGTCACGCCATTGTTTGGGCCTCTGCTAAAAAAGTACAATCAAGTCTCAAAGAAGGCCTTTTAAGCTGTGTCCTTTGTATTATGGATGCAGGTCAGCACTGCATTATACCTTCATGAATGTGATACCTTGTAGCTAGTTTTAATGATGTCAATCAAGGATCTTTTCTTCCCAGATGATAGCTGAGGAACTAATTTTAAATAATTATTCCAGGTACCACAACAATAATGAAACCTTGTTATTTTCTAACTTTTTACACTCATTTGACTCCATAGACCTTAATATAAATGACAGAATTCATGAAATCCAGTGGGGGGGGGGTGCTATGGGAAGGTGCTGAAGGGGAAAGGGGAAAAAAGATGAGTCAGATGTTGTGTATGAAATACACAAAAATCCAATAAATTTATGCAAAAAGTTATTTAAAGCATAGAATATCATGTTTCCCTAATTTGTTCATATTACCACAGAATCTAGACTTGTTGCTGATATTGATGTATAATATATGCTATGATTATTGTCTTTAAATAGAAACAAATATTAATATATGTACTATATATAATTTAAATTTTTGGAAACTTTGGTTATGTTGTCAATTTGGGGTGAAATTATCCCAATTTACCATATTGTGTTGGCATTTTACAGAAATTAACATCCATATTGGTCTCTAATTGTTAAGTTTAGCTTTTTCCTATTTGTACTGAGGTAACACACTGCACTAAATACATAAAAACTTATCTATATGGGTTTAATAATGGAAACTAATATTCTCTAAATAAAGAAAAAGAAAGAATATGATGCATTTCAAGTGCTGAAACAGGGTTCACTGGTCTGTATGCTTCTCTTCACTATCCCTGCTCACATAAGTACAAATGGAAAAGAATTTACCACATTCTAGAAAGCAGAGCCTTCAAAATGTAATTACTTCACAAGAGTCTAATGTGCTGAGTGTACAACACACACTGTCTACCTCATTCCTTCTCATTACAATGGGAGCAGCTGATGATGAAGTAGACACATAAGGACCAGCCCAAACTGGAAAATTGGTTAGGATCCATAGACTTCTGGAAGAAGTCAAATAAGAATCCACAGCCTAAAGAAAAATTAAGAGCTGTCAGCAGCCACATTTTCTAAACATAGAAAGACAGTCTACAGAGAAAGAAAAGTAGGAGAACCACATAGATGACGACAAAATGAAAGAGGGCAGGACTCAATTACTTGGAGCTTCTATTCCCAAACTCAGCTGTTTCTCTACTCTTACCATGCCTTAGTCATGCTGAAATTTACTCACCATACTTCAAAATCCTCACTTTTACTTAAGCTTATGTGTACTTGGGTTTCCAAGATTGAATTAAAGAATTCAAGCTCTGCTTAAAAACACCCCAGACAAATGCTGTGAAACCATCTGATAGCAAGTGAAAGAGAGAAAGCAGAAAACTACTTCATTAAATAAACATAATTTTAATGCAATTCTAGATCTACAAAAACCTACTCATTCTTTAGCTTAGTTCCTTGGCTGAGAATAATGGAGAAGACAGATGAGAACATGCTCTCAATAGAGTGTTGCAAGGGACTCAAACATTGATTTGTATAAAAAGATAATCTGGGATGGTGTTGGGAGAGGGTGTTGGAGGGTGTGGGATCTAGATTGTATGCAATCTTGAAGGACAAAGAAGAGGCTGGCCTGGGGAGGAGAAGGAAGTGTGTTCAAGGACCTGAACTAGAGCAGCAGGGCATATGAAAGGTAGACAAGATGACAAGAGGTGCTTCCTGGGCAGATGGCTGTGGAGGTTGGTGGGGTCTGGTGCATTCTCCTCTAAGCACTGTTGAAAACTTTCTTCTTCTGTAACTTTCTACAACTAGTTTCTCCCCTTCATACTCTCCAACTAGTCCAAAATGAATAGAATAGAATTCATATTTCCAATTTATAATAAAAGTTTTTGTCTTAAAATAGGTAAATAAGTTTCTTCAAAAAAATGACACAAGTTTAGGCTAGGTCACCCAAAAACAGAAGGAAAAATATCTGTGAGTGCATTATACATCTTGTTTTATTGCAGATTAAATATATTTTTGTTTGCTTTTATGGTCTCAGTACACCAGTCCTGATAAGCAGTTTAGACTGGTAATATTCTCTCACCTAAATTACAAATCCAATAATCTCAAGATCATAATGTTTTGAGATTGATGTTTACACTGTGCGCTTCTACAACAAACAGTGATCTTTTTGCTAACATGCTGTGATCTTCTCTAGGCATCAGACCAAGCCTTTTTTTCCACTACTAAACAGCTCCACCCTTGCTCTGTTTCAAAGTCATTTTAGTCTCAGCCAAGAGTTGTATTGCTCTGCCAGATTCTCCTCATGTTTTTGAATTCATATTAGCCATGCTTATTTCTACTCCATCTGACATAAGAGAGGCTGTTACTTGCCCAATGGGGAAAAAATTCTAATCTTTGAGATACTAAGAGTGAGTCATTATCAAATTCCACCAAAAAGAAAGACTGCAATCAAATTAGTATCTCTAGTAGACTGACCTGGAGCTCAGTAGCCATCCATAATCACTGACCTTGGGGCTTTGGGTTCAATGAAGAACACTTGCTGCTCCTGTAGATAATGTAGGTTTGGATCCCAGCACCCACACAGCACCCCACAAAACCCCACAGCCATCTGCAATTCCAGCTCTAGGGGCTTCTGAGCTCTCTTCTGACATCCACTGGCATTGCCTAAACATAATACACTTGCATGCAGACAAACTACTCAGACATATAAAATAAAAATAAACCTTCTACACAAAGAAACTCCTCTGATGAGGGTTGCAAGCTACACTAATCTATGGGTTTAACAGTAAGACATTAGAAATTGATTTAATATTATGTCCATTTATCAGAAGAACAATAGTAAGTTCTCACCTAGGGCTTACAACATGTCTAGCCACAGGTTCTTGGCCTTAATAATGGTGGTAGGTATGGGTTTCATCCTCTGGAGCAGGCCTTAAACTCAATCAGAAAGTGGTTTGTTACTCTCATGACATTCAAGCCACTATAAACCAGTGGGCATGTCTTGCCACATCGTCTTTATTGTAGTTTTCAAGGTTCACAGCTGGGTAAAACTGATAATTACTTTTCTCCAATACTGAACCACAGAACCCTCCAGGACTATGAAAGCTAACAAATAGGTATGAAGCATCTATGTCAGTACTAGCTTGATTTTACCACCTTTTTTTTTTAATTTTAATTTTTTTATTTATTTTTGTATGTGTATGAGTGTACTGTCTGCGTGCAGATCTGTGCACCCGTGTCGTGCAATGCCGCGGAGGTCAGAAGAGGGTTTCGGATTCCCCTGGAACTGGAGTTCTCCCGAACCAGAGTTTCAGACGGTTCTCAGCCGCCATGTGGGTGCTGGGGATCGAACCCGGGTCCTCTGTAAGAGCGGTCGGTGCTCTTAACCGCTAGGCCATCTCTCCAGCATATAATGTCTTTAGCAATTGGGTCTTCATCAAAGTTCTGTAGGGCAACAAAAAGCATTTGGCAGTAGATAGTGTCTAACACAGAGATCCACAGCTGGTCAAGGTGCGGAGGATAAGAGACTATGGAATGCTCAGTCCTATTTGGACATGTATAGCATGGCCTCTCCTCCCAAGGCTCAGGGATTATTGTGAAAGAGGCGGCAGAAAGAGTAGAAGGATCAGAGGATGTGAATGACCACAGGGAAACTAGGTACTATGGTGCTGGTGTACATATGAACACAGCAAGTTCAAGACAATTCACATGATCAAGCCAGACAAAAATCCCAGCATTAACAGGGGAGATGGGCAGGGTGCCCCACCCCTAGCTGAAGAGCTATTGGCAATTAAGAGATGCTGGGAGAGGGAGAGTCATTTTCTTTAAGAGTGTAGTCTCAGGTAGGTTAACCACACTCTAGTGGATGGGGCAACACACATAAGAGAATATGGGCAGCATAAACTGGACTCAAGGGATTCAAACAAAAAGAGGGCACAAAGCTGGGTGGGTATTGAAGGGATGGAGGACCTGGGATGATTTGGGGGAGATGAATATGATCAAAATATATTGTATGGCATTCTCAAAGAACTAATAAAATAGCAGCTAATCTTCAAAAAGATAATCATGGAGCTACTTTGGTACAGTGTTAATAATGTATGTGTTAGATCATCCCCTCTTGGACCTCCCACCATGATCATTCTGTCTGATAAAGTTGAGTCCCTAAGCCACTTCCCTTTTTGGTATATTTCCTGGTTACTGGAATGAGATTCTGACTTGTTTTCCACGCTGGTTATTTATTATCTCTCTCCCACAAGGCTGACGCCTAAGGATTATGTCAAACAGGTTTCCTTGATGCTAGGCTTCTTGAGCCAACAGCACTACATGCAGATTAGAAGCTGAGAGGAGAAAGGGGTCAGGATATTTCCCTTCCTTCTACTGTTCAATGAAGCATCTCTGACTCCAGCTACATTCCTTCACACCTGTAGATTCCCCTACAGGACTTAGACTCTTTCTTGCTCTGGCAAAGCGTCTTTCTTTCATTGATCTCTCAGATCTAGATTAAAATATTCCTGCTGATACTGGTCTCCTGGCATTCCACCACCAGATACTATATGCTATATATATATATATACTGCTGTTATATGTTATATGCTAATATCTCTATAAATATTCCCTTAACACTTTTTCATTGGAACCATTTAAATTGAACTGTGTTTCTCTCCAAAGCCATGATGATATCACACTTGCAGTAGACATTACTTTGATGAGCTTGGATCTATACCCCATCCTATTCCTCATTGCTTATGAACATCAGCTAATTTTAGTTCCGGTTATTCCCACCCTAGAGAGTCACAAGTTTTGGGTCACTTTTCCAACTCTAACTCTGAGAACTAGGTCTGAAGTTCCAGCTTATATCACCATTATAATCCTCTCACTGTAAGTGAGTGTTTAGGGTTTAGTACCTAATTTAAAATGTATAAGTACCCTGAAGTTACTGTTTCCATTGGATGGCAAAGAAACAGGGGCTTTCTTTTAGGAGACTAGCTTATGTGGATGACATATCAGAGACAGTCCTGACTGGAACTGATTTGAAAGGTCCTGTATGTTGTTCTCACTTTTTCAGCACTCACTTCCCTCTGTATCAACCAACTGGTACCTGATGTCCATAAGGCAGTCAAGCACACATCCACCTCAGAGACTGCACTTGACATGTCCTTGGCCTGGAACGTTTTCTTCATGAATCCCCAGGTTTCCCAGGTTCTTGCTCAAATGCCTTCTCAGTAAGGCCTTTCCAGGTCAGCCTATTAACAAAGCCTTAGTCATCTTCCACTTTCTCCATTCCCTAAACTTCTGCTCTGCCCTTACCATTTCTAATCCTGTGCTGGCTGTATTTTTTATTCAGTTGTCTACCTTCTCTATAATATAAGTTATATGAAAACAAAGTTGGTAAGGCTTCTGCCTATTTTGTTCTCTGATACATGATACCGCTATTTAACTTTTGTTGAATGACTTAGTTATATATCATTTTAGGTGTAAAGCAATCCTATATTGGGTGCTGCTTGTATTTCACAAATGGTGATATAATAGTGAGGTTGAAATTATGGAAATTTTCTGAGGATTGGAGAACTAAAAATTATAACATAATCCAGAATTAGTCTGTTGAATAAGAAGACTCATGTGCTTATGATTAGGGGACTAAGCTTTGTAAAGTAGGATTTAGCCAAGACACAGTTGTTTCAAGTGAAGAAGACACCAAGAGAAGAGATACAATGAGGAGGCTCTAACGCGCGGAGGACAGATGAGAAACAGCTTGACAGACATAGACGGGCAATGCGGGTGTGAGCAGGATGTCTCAAAGTCTCAAATACGGCGTTTTTACCTTTAGAGAGAGAGAGAGTGTGTGTGTATCTGTGTGTCTGTGAGTACAGGTGTGTTAGAGCAGGAAAAGGGTGTCAGGTTCCCTAGAACTAGAGTTACAGACAGTTGCCAAGCTTAGGTGCTGGGAATTGAACTTGAGTCCTCTGCAAGAGCAGATCATGCTCTTAACACTGAACCATTTGTCCAGATCCATGCTTTTAAAAACAAATAAAAAATTTAACAAATAATGATGAAATGAGATTCATTTCTATGACGTGAAACTGGATCTATTCTTTTCATTTGGAAAGTGGGGCAGTGGGTAAAATAAAACTATGCAGAAGTGCCAAGGGAAACTTTATGCCCAGCATGACAGGGAAAGGGAAATCACTATTTCTCAGCAGTTCTAACTAAATGTTATTGCATGAATGTTCATTACATGAATGACAAATTTAAAGTCAGGAAAAGGTGAAGATTCCACACATTTTAAATTATATTTTTTTAAATAGGCATGGATAAGGAAAAGTTGTCTATACCTAGAAAAGCTAATTTTTTATAAAAATAATTCTTATTTTTATTTTATGTCTATGAGTACATTGCCTGTATGTAGGCACTCCCATTTCGTGGAGTGCCTAGAGACTTCAGAAAAGGGCACTGGATCCCCTGGAACTGAATTAAAGACCAGTGTTAGCCTCCATGTGGGTTCTGGGAATTGAACCTGAGTCCTCTGCAAGAGCAGCCAGTGCTCTTAATCACTGAGCTATCTCTCAACCCCCAAAAAGCTAATTTCTATAAGCATAATGAATATTTGAAAATTCAGTCTAAGTATTACATCTTCAAAAAATAATTTTGGACACTGTGTTAGGAAGACATGGTGGCATGCTAAACAGAACCTTGCTAAAAATTATATGTCCTGGCTTCTCAAGGGTAAAGTCAGGAGAGGGTGACAGTTTAAGTTATACATATCATCTTAAAAGAATTACAAAATCACAAGTTAAAATTCATATAGTTTCCTTAGAAGTTATCACCAACCTCTCCATTTTGCAAATAAATAATTAAACCTAAAGGAATTAAGTGGCATACCCAGGTCCAAAGATCTTATTTCAAGTCAGAACCAGGACTCTACCTCCTGAGCTCACTGTGCAATTCTGACTCCTGGAGTGTCTACCTTTTATATAAATTTCAAATATAAAGATAAGGTTCTGTCTATGAAATATCTCAGTGCTACTTAATGGAGCACCCTTAAGAGAATCTTTGTATCGCCAGAAAACCAAACCACTAGTTCAATTTTAAATTAGAGTCTTTATTTAACTGAAAGTTTTTTTACGGTAATAGAGTCTTTTATCACAGATTTTCATAGAAGCATTATCAGGCAGTTTAAAATACAGAAATATTCTTATGATATATGAAGCCTCAAACCATTATTTGACATTCAGGATGAATTTTCATAACTTCTGAGTTCACATATTTCACTTTCCTCACAGAAGTTGCCTCTATAGGAGGTACACTGTCTCCCAGGGCCTCTCAGTATCTACATTCCAACATGGGCTGTCCTTGGACAGCCTGTACTAATATCCCTTCTTCTATTCGTACTGACTTTTTCATGTGCACTTAAAAATTTAAGTCCCAGTTTTAAATGCAAGCAATCATTTTCCCCACTTGAGGGGTAGGTCGATAAACATAAATGGAAGAAACTTAGAAGCTGCTCTAATTTGGGAATCTCAAACATTCACAAAAAGTCTTTGTTTAAAGGAACTGTGAGAAAACTGGAGAGGAAACACTCAAATAGATAACACCCAAGTTTTTAACAGGGCATTATTTTTCATAAGGCATTGGATAACTTTGTTGAAATAATAACTTCTAAGATTTAGTGCCTGATAGTCAACTATTATTAAGATCTATTGATTTTTTTCATAAATTTGTTTGGCTGACATTATAGGGTTTTCTTTTTCTCCTTTATGCTCAAAGTTTAGGAATCCTGGCACAGTAAACAAAATATCCAAAGCATAAACAATCTTGAGTAATAATCTACCATGAAATTTTATTGGAACTACGACAAGTGAGAAATAAAGATATCAATGTAGCACCACCGCAGCATGAGCAGGACATGTAAGCACTGGGAGACAAAAAGAGATGCATTCATTCAGCTGAGCTGCTGCCACTCTATGACTGAATGAAACAGAGCAAAGATGAATGCACAAAGCAATCCACTGCGTTAGGGGAAATGGAATGAGAAACACTTTAATTGGATAAAATTTAAGAGCTGAATTACAAATGCCACACAAATAAACAGCTCTAAATAATGTGTTTTTCCAGTTAAATAATGACTTTAATAAAACAGATGAAAATGTAGTCTGTGTTGTTTTTTTCTGCCTGTCAGAATCTCATTAGCATTTCAATTTAAATTCTACAAGTGCACTCAAATCTCTCATTTGTACATCTGGCATAACTCAAAACACTGCCTTATTTGTTAAAAAAAAATTAAGGCAAATGAGCCAATTCACAATATCTTCCAGTGGTATTTTAATGGATGAAAACAATGCTGTTATTTTAGTGTCGTACAACAGCAGGGGCCTCCATGAAGAAGCAGAAAAGGTTTAGATAACACTTTCGAAGAAAATTTGTGCTTGTAAGAAAATCCTGAAAGCATGGAAACAAGTGTTAATGCTGCATTTAAATCATATAATTTATAAAATTAACATCTGAAATGTTATCAATCTTTACACTAAACTTAGGGATGAGGTTTAAAGAAAAAAAAATGAATCCAAAAATTCTGGTAAGGAAGGAAGTAGTACTCTGAAAATTTTTTGACCAAGGTTTCCTATTATATCACCATAAACTCCAAAAGCACAAGCACGGGGAAATTCTTCCAACTGCCTGTGCTCGGCAATGGCTATAAATCAGCAGTGTTGATGAAAATCGCACGGAAATATTCTGAAACTATTCCCAGGGTTTACTCCAGAATTCGGATACATAGATGGGAACCTGAAATTAGAAGGTTGTAGTTTTGTTTTGTTGTTTGTTTTTTGAGATAGGGTTTTCCGTAACCCCAGCTGGCCTGGAACTGGCTATGACTGCCAAGCTGGCCTGGATCTCGCAGAGATCTACCTGCCTCTGGGACTAAAAGTGTGCACCACGAAGCCGACTCAGGAATTAAAAGGGTTTTTGGTTGGTTGTTTTTGGGTCTTTTTGAGACAGGGTCTCCCTGTAGCCCCAGCTGGCCTGGAACTCACTATGTAGACAGACCAGCCCTTGAACTCACAGAGATCCACCTGTGTCTGCCTCCCAAGTGCTGGGAATAAAGGTGTGTGCCACCACACATGGCAGGAATGAGAAGTTTAGGGTTTTTTTAATTGAAGTTTTGTGCAATTAATATAACATTTCTCAGTCCAATTTAGATTCCTCTTTCCATGCCCCCAACCCCACCCAAGTTCATGCATTTTGCCATACATGTCTTGCATATATTTTTCAGTCTTTTAAAAGTTTTCCTATGCAAAGGTTTATTGTTTTGGGGGAGAAGTTTACTGTTTCAGTCAGTTCTTTGACCCATTCCTTTTGTTGTTGTTCCCTCCACTTTGTATTGCTCAAAAATATGTATATACGTATGTCACACATATACCAAAATTAAGACATCTGAAAGGAAACTGTATGTTAATTCCACAACATGTATAGGAATTCACATTTCCCCCTTTAATTTTATATTACTCTAAAGTATGCATATATACCCTCCCCCTATATACAACAATTACAATGTCTGAGAATAAGTGGTAGGTTAATTCTAGATCCTGTTAAGGGATTCACATTATAACAGCACAGTTGCTTTCATGTAAAAAGAGAAAGAAATTATATATATATATATATATATAATATTATTAACATATAATACATATTATTATGTATAATTTATATATATATATATATAATTAACATTGCTCAGTTTGCCTTACTACTAGGTATTTGGTGTTAACATCCACGAATGAGGGATATGGCTTCTAGTTCCATCCACTTACCTGCAAAGTCCATGACATAATCTTTCTTTACTGCTGCATAGAACTCCACTGTGTAGATGTACCACATTTTCTCTATCCACTCATTGGTTTAGGGGCATTTGGGTTGCTTCCAGCTCTTTGCTATTATGAAGAAAGTTACAATAAACATGGATGTACATGTATCTCTGGGATAGGATGAGTCTTGTGGGTATATACCCAGAGTGGTAGGACTGGGTCAGATGGGAGGCTCATTTTGAGTCTTTTTTTAAATTTTATTTATTTTTGTATGTGTATGAATGTACTGTCTGCATGTAGGTCCCTGCACCCGTGTCGTGCAATGCCGCGGAGGTCAGAAGAGGGCATCAGTTTCCCCTGGAACTGGAGTCAAAGACAGTTCTCAGCCACCATGTGGGAGCTGGGGATCGAACCTGGGTCCTCTGCAAGAGCAGTCGGCACTCCCAACCACTAGGCCATCTCTCCAGCCCTCAATTTGAGTCTTTTAAGGGGTCTCCAACACTGCTTTCCATAGTGGTTGTACAAGTTTACATTCCCACCACCAGTGGATGAGTGTTTCCCTTTCCCCACAACCTCTCCAGCATTTGGTGTCTTTTGTTTTCCTGATCTTATAGCCTTATCAGAGTGAGATGATATCTTAAAGTGGTTTTAATTTACATTTCCTTAATTATTAACAATGTCGAACACTTTTTAAGATGTTTATCAACCATCTTTACTTCCTCACTTGTGAAGTCTCTGTTTAGCTCTTTGCTCCATCTTTTGAGTGAGAAATTTGTTTTCTTGCTCCTTTGTTTTTTTGAGTAGTTTATATATTCTGGAAATTAATGCTCTGTCAGATGTATCACTGGTAAAGGTTTCCTCCCACTCTGTGGGTTTTCTCTTCACTTCACTGATTGTTTCACTGTACAGAAGCTTTTGAGTTTAATGAGGTCCCACTTGTCAATTGTTGACCTTATTTCCTGGGCAGCTGCTGTTTGATTTAGAAAGTCTTTTCCTATGCCTATGTCTTATAGGGTGTTACCAACGTTTTCCTCTATCACCTTTAGAGTTTTGGGTTTCATGTTGAGGTCTTTCATCCATTTGGAGTTGATCTTTGTACAGGGTGAGATGTAGGGGTTTAATTTTATTCCTCTACAAATGGTGATCCAGTTTTTCCAGCACCATTTGCTGAAGATGCTATCTTTCCTCCATTGATTCTTGTTGGTCCCTTTGTCAAATATGAGGTGGCTGAAATTGTATGAGCTCAAGTTTGGATCTTCAGTTTTGTTCCATTTTGGATCTTCGGTTTTGTTCCATTGGTCTACAGGTCTGTTTTTTGCCAGTCCCAAGCTGTTTTTATGACTATAGCCCTGCAATATAGTTTGAAGTCTGGTATAGTGATTCCCCCCTCCCCCGTATTGCACATTTTGCTCAGGGTTGCTTTGGCTATTTGGGGGTCTTTTGTTTTTTCATATGAATTTAAGGATGATTTTTCCAAGTCTGTAAAGAAATTTATGGGGATTTTAATTGGGATTGCATTGAATTTGTATATTAACTTGGGTAGAATGGACATTTTTACTATATTAATTTTTCCAATCCATGAGCATGGGAGGTTTCCATCTTCTGATGTCTTCTTCAATCTCCTCCTTCAGGGGAATTAGAAGTTTTAACCTACACCACAAGTAACGGTGATACAAATAATGTGGGATATTCAATTTAAGAAATACTAACCTAATAAAGGCTACAACTCATAGTAGTTGTAGTCTTTCATTAACTAGATATGTTCTATCCTTACTCTTACTTAGGATAAACTATCCAGTTCAGTCAACATTCTATTGCACCATCTTGCCTTAGTGCTGAGTATCAAAGTCTGGACCAGCACCAAAGTCCTAAACCCTGGATATAACTCTGCAGGAACAGACCATTTAAAGGTCAGTTTAGTGCAGAGCAAGAGGCATAGGGAATAAATACATACCTCATAATCTTCATGATCCTAGTCAAGTACCCCAGCAAGTAGGCACAGTACAGAGGGATGAAAGAAAAACAGTACAGAGCCTGTTTCAGCTTTAGCTAAGGGCAACTGGTTCCTAGAAAACTTGTTTGAGCTGCTTCCTTAAGGATTTCCAATTATAAAGGGACTTGAAGCATATAGATATGAGTTGTTTTATCCTAGACTTTACAAAATTTATTTTTAACAGTTCATTTTTAGGTCAAAGAAGTCAGCTAGATGTCATCGATTGATATTTCAGAAATTTGGTTTATATGTTTTCATTATTATTCAATTCTAGGAAAATTTTAAATTTCCTCTTGATTTCTTTCTTGATCTAATTTTCATTCAGTAGTGTGTTGTTTAGCTTCCATGAGTTTGTGAACTTTTCCCATTTTTATTATTGTTGAGATCTAGCTTTATTCATTTGTAGTCAGAGAGAATACAGGATGCTGTTTCAATTTTCCTAAATTGGTGGAGACTTGCTTTCTGACTTAATATGCGGTCAATTTCAGAGAAAGTTCCATGGGCTGCTAAGAAGACAGTGTATCCTTTGGTGTTTGGGTGGAATGTTATTTAGATACCTTCAAAGTCCATTTGATTTATGATGCTAATTAACTCCAGGATTTCTCCATTTAGTTTTTATTTGGCTGACCTGTATATTGATGATAGTGGGGTACTGAAGTCAATGTATGATTGTAGATCCAATAAAGTTTCTTTTATGAAAATGGGTGCCCCTGTGTATAGTACCTAGATGTTTAGTATTGTAATATCTTCTTTGTATTTTTTTTATTTGTTATTTTTATGTGAATGAATGTACTGTCTGCATTCAGGTTGGTGCACCTGTGTCGTGAAATGCCATGGAGGTCAGAAGAGGGCATCAGATTCTCCTGGAACTGGAGTTAAAGATGGTTCTTAGCTGCCATGTGGGTGCTGGGAATCGAACCCAGGTCCTCTGCAAGAGCAGTCGGTGCTTTTAACTGCTGAGCCATCTCTCCAGCCCCTATTTTTCTTTTAATAAGTATAAAGTGACCTTCCCTTTTTTCTTCTGACTACTTTTAAAGTCTATTTTCTCAGATATTAGAATAGCTACACCTGCTTGTTTCTTAATTCCATTTACTTGGAATAGCTCTTTTCTATTCTTTTATCTTAAACTGATATGGATCATTGATATTGAGGTATGTTTTTGGAGGCAACAAATTGATGGATCTTGTTTCCTTTATTTTATTTTTAACATTTTTATTGAAGTTTTGTGCATATCATACACACTTTTTAAATTTTTATTTATTTATTTATTTATTATTTTTTATGTATATGATTGTATTGTCTGCATGTAGGTTGGTGCACCCGTGTCGTAAAATGCCATGGAGGTCAGAAGAGGGCATCAGATTCCCCTGTAACTGGAGTTAAAGATGGTTCTTAGCCACCATGTGGGTGCTGGGAATCAAACCCGGGTCCTCTGCAAGAGCAGCTGGTGCTCTTAACTGCTGAGCCATCTCTCCAGCCCCATATCATACATCTTTTCTCAGTCCAATCTAGACTCATCTTGTCTTCCATGCCCCCAACCCCACCCAAGTTCATGCACCCTGCCCTGCATCTTTTCCTGATTCTTTTCAAAGTTTTTTAAAGCAGAGGATTATTGTCCTTGGGGGAACTTTACTGTTTCAGTCTGTTCCCTGTCCCTGTTCCTCTGCTGTTGTTGGTCCCTCCATTCTGTATTGCTTCAACATATGCATATATATATATATATATATATATATATATGCATCTGTACATAAACTGTCATCTCCACATCATATTTCAGGATTCACATTTTTCCTTTTTAAATTTATATTGTTCTAAAATATGCCTACATATCCTCCACCTATATACCAAGATTATAAAGTCTAAAAATAAATGGTGGGTTAATTCTAGTCCCATTAAGGGAATTACATTATAGGAGCACAGTTGCTTTCAGGGAAAGGGGTATAAAACATTGATGTTGCTCAGTTTGCCTTACAACTTGGTGCTTGGTGCTAGCATCGACAAATGAAGGATACCATTCATCGTTTGCTTTTCAGGGACTGTGTTACTTCATTTAGCATAATATCTTCTACTTCCATCCATTTACCTGCAAAGTTCAAGATGCCATCTTTCTTTTCTGGTGCATAGAATGCCATTGTGTAGATGTACCACATTTTCTCTATCCACTCATTGGTTTAGGGGCATTTGGGTTGCTTCCAGCTCTTCGCTATTGTAAAGAGAGATGCAATGAACATGGCTCTGCTTGTAGCTCTGTGGTATGATGAGTCTTGTGGGTATATACCCAGGAGTGGTGGGACTGGGCCACATGGTAGGCTCATTGTGAGTCCTTTCAGGGTTCTCCAGACTGCTTTCCATAGTGTTTGTACGAGTTTACATTGCCACCACCAATGGATGAGTGTTTCCCTTTCCCCACAACCTCTCCAGCATTTGGTGTCTTTTGTTTTCTTGATCTTAGCCAGTCTTATCAGAGATAATATCTTAAAGTGCTATTAATTTGCATTTTCTTAATTATTAACGATGTTGAACACTTTTTAAGATGTTTCTCAGCCATCTTTACTTCCTCACTTGTGAAATCTCTGTTTAGCTTTTTATCTTTTGAGCAAGTCATTTGTATCTTACTTCTTTGTTTTTTTGAGTAGTGTATATATTCTGGAAGTTAATGCTCTGTCAGATGTATCACTGGTGACAGTTTCTTCCCACACTGTGGGTTTTCTCTTCACTTCACTGATTGTTTCTTTCACTGTACAGAAGCTTTTGAGTTTAATGAGGTCCCATTTGTCACTTATCACACTCACTTCCTATGCAGCTGCTGTCTGATTTAGGAAGTCTTCTCCTATGCCTGCCTATGTCTTGTAGGTTGCTGCCAACATTTTCTTCTATCACCTTCAGAGTTTCATTTTGCACCTTAAGGTCTTTGATCAATTTGAAGTTTAATTGTGTACAGGGCAAGAGGTAGGGGTTTAGTTTTATTCTTCTACAAGTGGTGATCCAGTTGTTCCAGCATCATGTGCTGAAGATGCTGTCTTTCCTTCATTGAGTCTTCTTAGCCCTTTTGTCAAATATGAAGTGGCTGAAATTGTGTGTGCTCAAGTTTGGACCTTCAATTTTGTTCCATTGGTCTGCAGGTCTGTTTTTGTGCCAGTACCATGTTGTTTTTATGATCATAGACCTATAATATAGTTTAAAGTCTGGTATAGTGATCTCCCTGTATTACTATTTTCACTCAGGGTTGCTTTGGCTATTCAGGGTCTTTTGTTTTTCCATATGAATTCAAGGATTTTTTTACCCAAGTCTGTAAAGAAACTCATGGGTATTTTAATTGAGATTGCATTGAATCGATATATTAATTTGGGAAGAATGGACATTTTTACTATATTAATTTTTCCAAACCATGAGCATGGGAGGTTCTTTGAAAGGGTAAATAAGACTTCTAGCCCAGTTAACCAAAAGAAAGAGCAACCAAATCAATAGAATTTGTGATGAAAGGAGAAACATCACAACAGAAAATAAAAAGATTGAGATAATCATATGGGAATACTTCAAAAACCTATACTCTACTAAATTTGAAAACCTAAGAGAAATGAATGAATATTTGAAATCCTGGAAATCAACAAGGCTTAACCAAGAAGAGATTGACAGCTTAAACAGATCCATAATACTGGAGGAAATTGAAAACATAATAAAAAAACCTCCCAACTAAAAAAAGCCCAGGCCCAAATGGTTCCACAGAAGAATTCTATAAAACATGTGAAGACTTACAGCCATTACTTCTTAAACTGTTCAGAAGAACACAGAGAGAACTCTCCCAAATTCCTTCTATGAAGCCATCATTACTCTACTATCAAAACCAGGCAAAGATACAACCAAAAAAGAAAACTATAGACCCATCTCATTAATGAACACAGATGCAAAAATTCTCAACAAAATACTTGAAAAACTGCATACAGATCCACATCAAAAAGATCATCCATCATGACCAAGTTGGATTCATACCAAAGATGCAAGGATGGTTAAACATACATAAATCAGTAAATATCATAAAACACATAAATGGACTGAAAGACAAAAGCCACCCAATCATCTCAATTGATGCAGAAAAAGCCTTCAACAAAATTCATCATCCCTTCATGCTTAAAGTCCTAGAGGGAATTGGACTGGAGGGATAATTTCTCAATGTAATCAAAGCCATATACAAGGAACCCACAGGCAACATCATCTTAAATGGAGAAAAGTTAGAAGCATTCCCCTTAAAGGCAGGAACATGGCAAGGTTGCCCACTATCACCACTCCTCTTCAACATAGTGCTTGAAACGATTGCTAGGGCAATAAGACAACAAAGGGAAATTAAAGGAGTACTAATTGGTAAAAGGTGAAAGATTTATACAATCTGAAGAGAAAGCAGAGTATAAAGGAGTACTAATTGTAAAAGAGGAAGTCAAACTATCCCTTTTTGCAGACAATATGATAGTTTACCTAAGAGATGCTAAAATAACTCCACCAGAAAACTCCTAGAAATGATTAAAACTTTCAGTAAAGTAGCAGGATACAAAATTAACTTACAAAAATCAGTAGCCTTTCTTTACACCAACAACAGCAACTGAAAAAGGAATACAAGGAGACCTTCCCACTCACAATAGCCTCAAAAACAATAAAACCTAGGAAGAAACCTAATCAAACACACCAAAGATCTCTACAATGAAAAATTTAAACCCCTGAAGAAGGATATTGAAGAAGACATCAGAAGATGGAAAGACCTCCCATGATCATGGATTGGATCTTGTTTTCTAATGAAAACAGTGAGACTTTATCTCTTTACTGGGAAGTTGAGACCATTAATAGTCAGAGTTATTATTGACCAATGTTTATTAATTCCTGATATGTTGGTGTTGTAGTGTTGTCATCTTAGACCACATTTGGCTAAGTATTCTGGGATAATTTATTTTTGTGTCATCTTCAGCTCATTTAATCTTCCCTGGAGTTTCCATCAAGTATTCCCTACAAAGCAGGGTTCATGGACATAAATTCCTTAAATTTTTATCATGGAAAGTTCTTTTCTCCTTTGATTACAATATAGTAGTCTGGGATAGAAGTGGGTTCTTTCATGACTTGTAGAACATTAGTCCAAGCTTTTCTGGCTTTCAGTGACCACTAAGAAGTGAGCTTTCATTGTGATGGGCTTGACTTGATATGTGATTTGATCTTTCTCTCTCACAGCTTTCAATAGCTTTTCTTTGTTCTGCTGGTTTAGTGTTTTGACTGTGATATGATATGGGTTGTTTCTTTTCTCATCCTGTCTACTTGGTGTTCTATATGCCTCTTGTACTATGATGGGTAATTCTTTCCCTAGATTTGGGAAATTTCTCCTATGATTTTTTTAAAACAAGTATTTCTGTGACTTCTTGGGTTTCTTCTTCTATAACTACAATTTATAGGTTTTTCTTTTTACTGAGGCCCAGAGGTCTTGCATCCTCTATTCCTGGGTTGTTTTAGACTTGACATTTTCTTTGCTTGAGCAATCCATTTCCCCCAACACTTCCTGCAAGATATTTTCTGTTCCATTTCAATCAAGTCCTTTTTGCTCCTTTCTTCTAATATTTTTATTTGAATTGTGAGATTTTCATGTCAAGTTTTATCTCTCTTTGGTTTTTCTTCAGTCTATTTTTTAATTGAATGGTAATTTCATATCTTGAATTGTTTTTAGCTATTTCATTCAACTGTATTTTCAGTTTTCATTTTATTCATATCTTCTGAGATCCTTGAACATACTTATGACTTCTATTTTGAAATTACTGTCTTATTCCTCACCCAGGTTGCCATTCTCAGGAAACATTACAACCAGAGTGCTAATTTCTGGAGGAGAGACATATCTTGGTTGTTCATGCAGTTTTTGTTTTCTCAACAAAACGGGCATCCAAACTTGTATGGTGATGCTCCTTGGTATAGATAGGTTATCTCATTTTTTAATGTTTTATCTTTCCTTACTGCTTCCCCAATTTCTCAGGTTAGGGGTTACCTACATAATGCTTGTTTTTCAGTTTGGGAACCACTTATGGAGCATAAGAAATGGCCTCAGTTCAGGTAGAGATAGGTACAACTTTTGAGTTGAGGTTCCAGGATTGATTCCCATGGTCCTGGAGCAGCTGAGTAGGCTGGGTAAATAGTAGGCTAGTTGAATAGGTTGGCTGATAGATTAGGCTAAGGGAACCCTCAGGCCTTGTGCACACAAGGACCTAGTGACCTGGAAACCTAGAGAGCTGAGATGCTGGGGTGCTAGGAAGTCTCAGAAAGGGGGACTCAGGACCAGAGCTCTGGAGGAGCATGTAGGTCTGGGGTACACAAGGATCCCAGTGACCCAAGCAGGCCTGAGAGCTGAGATTTGGGGTAGACTTTGAATCCAGGAATTCTGGTATTAAAAACGAATCTTCTGAATTAGTTTATTGCTAACTTCTGCATTTTATACTGTTTAATTTAGATTTTATAAAAATACATATTCTATAACTTCGTTTTGGTGATATATCGTTCAAGCCTCAGCATCTAGAAATATCTCACATGCAGTGAACATTAAATAAATACTGCTTGAATGAACTTGCTGGTTATATCCATAATTAAATTAACATCATATCTCAGAGCAGTCATACAGCAACAAATTACCATTCCTTGGAGTCTGAGGTTGCCTTATTTCCAAGAAATGACAGGATAAATGGACCACTCGCTGGTTACACCATGCCTTTTATGGAAATATTTTTTTACAATTGGTGTGGGGGGAGGTAGTCATGAACATTATATCTAGTGAAATGCAATAAATAGTAAACAAATATATTAACTAGATACACTCAATGGTAAAGTCTTATAAAAGCAAGTACTTCTTATAAAAGAAGTACTTGCTGTGGCAAAAAAAAAAGTTAGTGGATAACACACTGGTAAATATGACAAGAAGAAACCAGATAGGAAAAGGATATGAAGAAGAGTGGTTCAGGTAAAAGACATTACAAGCACCAAGGCCAAAGTCACACTGTTTCATCTAAGGGAAGAATAGATTTTCTCAGTTAAAAACATCTTCAACTCTGTTTTTTCTCTCATTCTAAAGAGCAGTTTTAAAACTAACATTTGTTATGCTCACTTCACAAAACATATAAAAATTAACCCAAGAAAGATCAAAGATGCAAATGTTTGACTCAGTGGACAAAGCCCTGGCCATGCAAGCATAACTGAGTTTGGATCCACAGAACCCAGGTAAAGCTGGATGCTTCAGCATGTGTCTGTAATTGTGGCACTCTTAGACAAGATGGGAGGCAGAGACAGGAGGATCCCCAGAAGTCTATCAGCCAGTTAGTCTGCTATATCCACACCCAGCAGCAAGAGTCCTATGTCAGGCAAGGTGGAAGGTGAGAACAGACACCGAGGTGGTCTTCTGACTGCTACATGCATATTCACACACAGAGATTAAAAACAAGATGAAAATGTCAAAACCAAAACCACACAACTCTAAGAGGAATACAAGTTGGGTTAGGCAATGATTTCTTTTTTATTTATTATTTTTTTATGTGAATTGAGTGTATTGTCTGCAGTAGGTTTGTGCACCCGTGTCGTGCAATACTGCAGAGGTCAGAACAGGGCGTCAGATTCCCCTGGAACTGGAGTTAAAGACAGTTCTTAGCTGCCATGTGGGTGCTGGGAATCGAACCCAGGTCCTCTGCAAGAGCAGTTGGTGCTCTTAACCACTGAGCCATCTCTCCAGCCCCAGGCAATGATTTCTTATATGTGAGTCCAAATGAGCAGCAACCCAATTTAAAAGGTTATAAAATGGGGCAGGCAAGGTGGTGCATACCTCAATCCCAGCAGTTGGGTGGCAGAGGCAGGCAAACCTCTGGGAGACCAAGGCCAGCCTGGTTTCTTCATCTCCATAGGGAGTCCAGGACAGCTGGGGCAACAAGGAGGACTTGTCTCAAAAAAACCAAAAAAATAAAAAATAAAAATTTTTTAAAAGTTATAAAGACATGAACAATAGAACCTACAGAATTGGGGAAAAAATTGAAATCATATATCAAATACAAGTCTAGTATCCCAACCAGAAAAGAAACAACAAATTTTTTTAAAAAAAGAAACAACTCAGTAATAATGATCAAATAACCCACAAAAATAAGTAAGAACTTGGAAAGGCATTTCTCTGAATGTACTCAAATGGCCCTTGGTCCCTTCAGCAGTGCACATATTCAAACTGAAACTATAAAGAAGGTTAGTACAGCTCCTGTGCAAAGATGACAAGCAAATAACAGGAGGCACATTAGAGGATGCTCCTCATCCTTAGACGTCCAGGAAATGGAAAGGAAAGCCATGCTGCTATTCTTAAAATGAAAATTTACAAGTGTTGATGAGGATGAGGAGAAACTGAAACTCTCAAACAAAGCTAGTGGGGATATAGAATGGCCTCTGTGGAGAAGTGATATTCTTCAAAAAGTTAACATATGATCCCCACCTAAATATTTATCCAAGAGACTCGAGGTATATATCCATACAAAAACTACTAAAAGTAGAAACAATGCAAATGTCCATTAACTAACGAATGCATAAACAAATTTTGATTTATGCAAACAATACTAAAGTATTTGGTTATAAAAGTGAATAAAGTACTAGTACATTCTATAACATGGAAGGACCTTTAAAGCATTATGCTAATGAAAGAAGACAGAATGAAGACCACAGATCAGTCAATATGTTTGTATGAAATGCCCAAAATAGCAAATCCTGGGTGAAAGAAAGTAGGTCAGTGGTTGTAAGGGCTGAGGAAGGGAAGAGGAAAGGGAAGAGGAAAGGGAAACTAAGGGGGAGATTTGTTTCAGAGTGGCAAAAACATTCTGGAATTAGATATTGGCAATAGAATTTGTGGTTCATGAATCATATCTTGATCTTTTTTTTAACTGATGAAATTAAGACAATTAGTACTTAGAATTTAAAGGTTCATCACTTTCTTCACCATACTTTGATTAAAAATATATAATCAAGAAATGAGAGAATAAATTTCTAAAAGAATTAACTGAAATTACAGAGAGCAAAAGGAAGTTAATCCAAAACTATGAATCAGTATAGACCAGAACATGATTCATATAAAATCACCACAGAATTGCTAGTCTATTTTACAATAAATAATTATAAAACTTTATAATATCAAATACCAACCAACTGATCCACTGTTGTTGCCTAGTCTCTAGTAGGCAAACACCTTCCTGTCATTATTCTTAGATAAAACAAGAATAGCATTAAACTGATACTTTTACTCTGCCACTGACCTCTGCACTCATATATATAAACCAATATGAGTCCAAACCAACATATACAGGGAAAAGGAAGTAATTAAATATTAATTACTTTAACTTTCCCTTTTCTGTGGTAGCTTTATTGCTTTGAAGTTATTCTTTAACTACAGAAAGAAAATATAAAAGCCTGAACAATAACGCAGGTAATGTTAGTGATTATATACGTGTGTATATATACATACACATAATTTTTTCTCCCAGTGTCTGTATGTTGAATACACAAATTTTTTTTAAAAGAAAACTATAGTAAACATAAAACAAGGCAAAACACCCAGCTGCTGTACTGTTTATCATATCACTGCAATACACGATCCCAGTTTGAACAAGTGGCTAGTGTGGGATAATTGCTCTATGTTTGAGATATAAAATATCCAGCAAGAATAAATCTGGAATATACAAAAATATTTATACAGTGAAGAACAGATTTATCTTTGAAACATGCTCTCTGCATTCAACCTGAGCAGTCACATGCTTCAACTGAGGCAGTAAGAATTCAGTTTCATTGAGGAGCCTAGCCTCCATCTTTTTTCTCCCCTCCTCAGGTCTGCTGCTGACTCCAAGACAGCTGAAGGCAGTGCAGAAACAGATGGTGAGAATTTATGATTTGACTCCTAGAAATAGAAGGTAATCAGTGGTTCCAGGCTGGGGAGGGGGTAATGGTGACTTGCCATTTTTATTGGCCAGTTTCACCTTGAGATGGTGTGAAAACCAGAGATGGACAGTGGTGAAAGTTGCATAACAATGAGTAAATTTAATGCCATGGAAGTTTACATTTTAAATGATGAAATGAAAAAATAAGGGGCTGGAGAGATGTCTCAGCAGTTAAGAGTACTGGCTGTTCTTGCAGAGGACCCAGGTTCAATTTTCAGCACCCACATTGTTGCTAACAATAATAATAATTCCACTTCTGGGGGATCCAACTCTCTCTTTTGACCTCCGTGGGCATTGCATGACATGGGTGCACCTACATCCATGCAGGCAGTAAAATCATATAGATAAAATAAAAACAATAAATATTTTTTTAAAAATTGAAAAAATAAAATCAAATTTGATACTTGTCTTCTAAGCACATTGCCTTAGTCTGAGCATTCCTGGCATCTCAAAAGCACTGCCAGACATCTGATCCCATTTATTTTGCTTATAGTGCTCTGCAGTACTGCTTCCTCCTAAAGAACAATAGATCTTTCAAATTCAGGAACAGTTGTTACAGATTTGGCGAAACCTTAAAAAGCGTGTTTCCATCCATTAGGATCATATGTCAATTGTGCTTGTACTTAACTGAAATGTTTCTTTTTTATGTGAAAGTGAGGCCCTTTTCATTTTTATATTTCTAATGCAATCAAACATTTGTTACCTGAATAAATTAATGAACCAATCAATGGCAAACTGAATAATATACAGAAAGTGGTAGGGATAAGTAAATTGATGTACAAACAATGACAGTGAAGAATCTAAAAATGAGGAAGATTAAAAATAGAAAACTTGCCTGGGGTGGTTACATACACCTTTAATCCCAGCACTCAGGAGGCAGAGGCAAGTGATCTCTGAGTTCCAGACAGCTGATCTTACATAGTGAGTTCCAGACCAGCTGGTGCTACCACGAGACCCTGTATCAAAAACACACATGAAAAAAAAAAAAGAAAAAAAGAAAACTTATCAAAGACAGTGTTCAACTTAGGAAGGCCTATTATCTATTATGTAAGAAGATATTCATTCTTTGGAAAAATGAATACTGGCAGGATTGGCCACCTGCCCACTTTCACCTAGAAGAAAATCTCAGAAATAACATATCTCTTTACAACTAGGAGACTAGTTCACAAATAGTCAACAGTCCAATGGTTACACAGTTGTTTCCAAAAAGTATAGGAGAAAAATCCTTCACAATGATAATGAATTAAGATAAATTGCTATGAATTTTTGTGATTATTATATGGTAAAAGCATTGTTTACAGAAAGCAAAAAATGATGATTTCACATAAATTTTGGTTTATCCATTATTCTACCTTTAGCAGCATTCTGTCATGTAGGCTTTAGAAGAGGTTTGTCTGTAGAGAGTTCTTGTACAAGAGGTTTGTTGATCAGGGTGGTGTCAAGAGAGGAGCCCAATGGAAACTGGTTAAGTCACTGGAGAAATTTCTGCCATTTGCCAGTGTTCTTGGAATCCTGCTTACTTCTCCCAAAAAGGTTACTATAGAAGAGTAACCATTGCATTTCCCACTCACCGGCTTCCTGTCTCATCATGTAATCAATTTCAGATACAAGCCTGACATGTAGTCAGTCAGGGGACCCTCACCAGAGCAAAGCAGAGCTTGTACCATGATATTTGACTTTGGACCTGTAGAACCACAAGCTAAATAAGCCTCTTCTTTACAACTTCCCCAGGTTCCAGTATTTCATTCTAGCAACAGAAAACAGAGTCATTTAGCTGTGACTCCTTCATGAATAAGATATGACACTTGGCCAAATATAACTGTCATTAGAAGCATGCTCCAAGGTCTTAAGGGAAAGTAAGAATGGAGGGAAAAACTTTCATGGAGGGAAAAACTTTCATGGAGAAGTGACATTTGTGATTGTCTATGGAAGAAAGATAGTATTTTTTTCAGGTTTCGAATACCAAATGAGGATGATTTTCATTTTTTTTTAATATATAACTGTATCCCCCCCTTTTTTTATTTTAAGTTTTTTATTTTTTGACCCATGAGTCTCAAAAAGGCAGTTGTAGTACACATACCTATAGGCAGGAATCAAGGTGTAAATTTCATTAAATTTACCCAAGCTGTTTTGGGTGCCTGTATGTTGTTAATTTGGGAAGCAAACTTAATTCCTTATGTTAAATTATCCTACAGGTAAAAGAGAATGTTACAAGATGATACTGTATAACACAAAAATTATAGAGAACATTTGTATATGTTAATCCCAAAGTTATTGTTATACAGATTTTAAGTAAAACAAATGTGGATAACAACAATTTATATTTCCAGTTAACTTAGATGTATTACCGTTTTTGTTAAAAACCTTTAAACCAATGTTGTTTAATATAGACATTTTTACTTTTACTAAGTCCTAAAATACCATGTAATTTGTAGATAGAGTTTGGGCAAAATTGGATACTTGTTGAACTCACATCAATTAAATATACATTAATCAAATATAGACCCGTGTCCCTCTCCCAACCCTCCCACCCCTCCAGATGCAGTCTTTCTGTTGAGGATGCTTTTCTTAAAAATCTTTTTTGAGATAGTCTCTTTGTGTACTCCTAGTTGGCCTGGAAATGGCTATACAGACCAAACTGGCTTTGCACTCACAGATCCAACTGCATCTCTCTTGCAAGTGCTGAACATATAGGTTTGTACCACCCAATGCCCATGCCTGGCTGTAAGAATACAGGGATAAATGAAAAATAGTTTTGGAATGGATGTACACATCAAATGTAATTTAGAAAAAGATATCATCTTCTATTCAGGGTCATGAAAAGAAGAGATTGTACAACAATGTGAATGTAATTAATGCTTCTCAGTTGTAACACTTAAAGTGGTTAATATAGAAACTTTAATTTTATATATTCATATATTTTCTCTACTATGGGAAATATATGAATATATAATTTAGTTCCAGAATAGAAACCAGTTATGCTAAGCACAGTGAGGCGAAGCAGATAAGAACTAGAATCTAGGAAATAGCATGCAATGCAGTCACAGATGGCTCTCAGACACTCCGTGACCCAAGCAAACTCTCTACTTCTCATTGTCTTCACATGCATATGGAAATGATTTTTTTTTAAAAGAGCTTAGTCATTGCTAAGATTATTGTAAAACCTTAAGCATTACTTCCCTAAGAGAAAAAACTAAAATGGGCTTGTGCCAGATTAAATACATGCTAAATCTGACACTTGCTTCTAGAATTTCAGAGGAAAGTGAGCACTTTGCTAGGAATGGGACAAACATATGAAATAAAATTTGGAGTCTAAGATTTAAACAAAAGAAAGGAAAAAATGTAAAGGTGTCACTTGCTGGTGTTACATTATCTAGGGAGATCAGCTTTCACAGAAGTGTTTAAACAGAGCAGATACCCCCATCTGTTCAGGATTTAGGTCCAGTCCTGACAAAAGTAAATGTTAGATTTTAGAGACCTTTTGTGGTTGTTTCAAATACTAAAAACCATAGGAAAACAAGAGAGAAGAAAATAAGAGATTCAAATGCAGAGCATTGGGTTTCTGTTGTTTCCCGATTTTTATTTCTCTCCAAAATATGATGGAAGCCAACAGTTAAGCCTCCCTGGAAGTTTCTCTTTCTTTATGGGTCATGCATGATGCTTCCCCACAGTCAGGCTCTGTCAGAGCTTTCAGTCAGACAACAGTCAGTGAACTCTAGGGGAATCCAGAAAGAGGACATGGAAGTAGTAACCACTGTCGGATATTCTCAAATAACAATAAAATAAGGGAAAAATTTAAAAGGTAAAGCTAATGAAGATAGGAATTGAAATCCTAGTTTAGGCTATGAGGACAATGCCATATAAACAGAGCATACAGCCCCTAGGATAACTAAATTAGAGATGAGGGAATCATCTAATAAATCTTTTATTTAAAAAAAAAAGTTGCACAAGCTCATCCTCCATGAACTTGGGTTTGTACTGGCCTGACTGTTTTGACAACAGAATATGGAAGAAACAATGTTTTGTGGTTTCTATCTAGACATTAAGAATTCTTGGTAGCTAAGGCTGGGGGGTTGGTTCAATGAGTAAAATGCTTCCTACACAAGTATGAGGGCCTGAGTTCAGATCCCCTGTACTCATGTGAAAAAAAAAAAAAAAAAAACAGGCATGGCTGTACCTGTAACTCCAGTACTATGGGGGCTGCTGAAACAGGAGAATGGCTGGGGCTTGGTCTCCAGCCTATTGATCTCCAGGTTCAGAGAAAGTTCCTATCTCAAGAAAAGGCTGCAGAAAGTGACAGAATGGGACACTAATGTCTTCTTCTGGCCTCACTACTGTGAGTGCATGGACCACACACATATGAACTACACACACACACACACACACACACACACACAAACACACACACACAGCACATGCACGCATACACATTCACAAAATACTTGGCAGCTAACACACTTGCACTCGTGGAATATAGAGACATCATGTAAGGAGTCCAAGATACTTTGGAACAGGGAGGTAAGAGGAACTCTGGAGAGGCCCTAAGGCTACTGCCAAGCCCCAAACCCTGATGTTTCTGCATCTGTATGTCTGCTAAGATGAATTTGGCCTTAGCCATTACCTAACAAAATCACAACAAAAGAAATGCCTAGTTCTATTCAAAAAAGAAAAAGAAAAAAGATTATTGTACATATATTATGCATATATTTTGTTTTTAATTTTATAAAATAATTTTTTACTTTCAAAGTTGCAAAAATAATATGGAGACTTCAAATATTTGTTTCATCCCACTTCCCCTAATGTTAACTACATAACCAAAAGACAATTATCAAAGTCAATAAATTATTATTGTATCAATACTATTAACTAATCCCTAGCTTTTTAAAATCTGGTTATGACTGCATATGGGGTCATACATCTGAATGTGAGGATTGTAACGGGAACAGTAAAACTTCTGAATACACAATGACTGAAAATTATTCAGAATCACATACAAAATGAGTCCAAGGTACCTGTGGCAACAGCCTGCTTGGCATCATGAGACTTGCCTGCATCCATGGTTCTGAACACAGAACATGCATGAGCAACTTGCACTGTGCAAGCCATGATGCCAATTGAGATACATCAGCTCAGATTCAAGACTAAAGTACGCTGTCAGTGGCCGTGTCTTTACTGTGCACCAAAAGGTTTCTGATCTTATGGAAACAATAGCTTCACTGTGGAAACAAAGATTTAACTTTCCTCCCTTTGTTCTGCAGAACTTATCTAATTAAAACATCTTTGCATTGTATTGTTTTTGAAAAACTGCTCTTTTTGAGTTGTTGGCTTGAGCTTCAGAAAAAAATGTTGAATGAATCTTGGCTTGACACTACAACAGAATTTCCAACGATTTCAGAAATGGCCCAAATATACTTCTGCCATCTTGTACTGTGTGGTTACATTGCTTTCTTAGACTTGATGATTATAAAATATAAATTTTACTAAATCTGAAACACAGTCAGATATTCAACCAAGACTTAACTCTTTAATGTAAAAATAAACAATCACATTCATCTGACTCTAAAAATTTGTTTTTGTTTTTAAGAAAAGGTAAAATTGTATACCAAAAATCATTTTCTTTAATCAGTTTCTCTGTAGTTTATTATCTGTGTTTGACTTCTATCATGTTCATCTATGTTTCTGACAGCATACTCACAACACCTATTTATATACCCCTATAACTGTGCTCATTTAAAAAGTTCTTGAGTCAATGAGGTGCCGGTTTGGCAAAGCGGACCTTCCTTGACCCTTGGGGGCCTACCAGTCCAACCCAACACCCCCCCCATCGTCCTAGTCGAGCATGGTACAGAGAACCTAACAGTCAAAGCATTTGTGATTATAGTCTGCACAGCCAACATTGAAGTGCCAGAATTCAAAGAAACAAATAAATAGACAAATCCACATGCCAAAGACACAAAGAAAAAACATGAGAAAAGCTCATAATAAATCCACACTGAACTCCACCAACCCTACAGAATATCCCTACAATGACATCTCTGAGGAAAGAAGCCAAGACACTGTCCTTAGAAGAACAACTGTAGACATAATCAAAGAAATTAGAGAACTAAGGGAAGAGAATGAAAATCTCAAGAAGGACCTAGAGGGAGATAATGACAAACTCCAGAAGGAAGTCGAAACACTGAAAAGATCCCAGGCCGAAATGAAAAAAGAAAATGACCAACAAACCAAGGAGCTACAAGATGAGAATGACAGAGGGAAGTGCAAAATCTAAAGAAATCAGAAATCACAGGATGAAATGAAAAAGGATATTGAACATTCATCCAACCCCCAGGAAAGGATGGGGAAAAGCCTCAGAAGCAGAATGGAAGAAGCAGAAAAAAGAATATCAGACCTGCAGGATAATATGGAGCAACCAGAAAGTTCAAATAAAGATTATGAAAAATTTTTTTTAAAACACAAGATTGGAACAACCAGGAAATGTGGGACACTATGAAAAACTGCATCATAGGGATAGAAAAGGAGAAGAATCCCAAGACAACACTATTGACCAGATCTTCAACAGGATAATAGAAGAAAATTTCCCCAAACTTATAAAAGACAATCCCATACAAATACAAGAAGCACATAGAACACCAAATAGACAGGACCAAAAAAGAAACTCCCCATGCCATATAACTGTTAAAACATTAGAGGCTCAAAACAAAGACAAAATACTGAAAGCCACAAGAGAAAAGCAACAAGTTACATATAAGGGGAAACACATCAGAATCACAGCTGACTTCTCAGTCCAAACTATGAAAGCTAGAAGAACGTGGACCAAACTATTCCCTGTGCTAAGTGATATTAGCTGCCAAGCCAGACTACTATATACAGTGTAAATGTCAGTTATAGTTGAAGGAGAAAGAAAAATCTTTCACAACATAAACAAGATGAAAGAATACATGTCTAAGAAACCAACACTTCAGAAAATCCTTGAAGCAATCCAAAGAACAGAGGAAAGGAGCAACTATCCCTAAGCAATTAAAGAGAGAAATCAACAAAAGCATAATGGAGCAAATACAAACCTAGACCAAGAATGCAAATAAAAAATAAGATGAAAGGAAGCAACACACATCTCTCAATAATAACCTTAAATACTAATGGGCTAAACTCCCCAATCAAAAGACATATACTGGGAGAATGGATTAGGAAACAGAATCCTTCTATATGCTGTCTACAAGAAACCCATCTCACCCTCAAGGACAGACAACCTTAGAGTGAAAGGATAGAAAAAAAAATATTCCAAGCGAATGGTACCAAGAAACAAGCCGGAGTGGCTATTCTAATATCAGACAAAATAGATCTCAAAGTAAAACTAATCAGAAGAGACAAAGAGGGCCATTACATCCTTTTCACAGGAACAATTAACTATGAAGACTTCACAATCCTAAATGTCTATGCACCAAACTCTGGTGCACCTAACTTTATAAACACCACTCTGCAGGACCTCAAGACACAGATTAATCCTAACACAATAATAGTGGAAGACTTCAATACCCTACTGAGCCCCTTGGATAGATCAACTGGACAAAAAATAAACAGAGAGACATCAGAACTGAGCAATATAATACACCAAATGGACCTCACAGACATCTACAGAATATTCCACCCAAACACCAGAGAATATAATTTCTACTCAGCACCTCATGGAACATTCTCCAAAATCGACCACAAAAGAAATCTCAACAAATACAAAAGGATTCAAATTATTCCATGCATTCTATCAGACCACAGCACAATAAAGCTCAATATGAACACCAGAATAAGCCCAACTAGCTATAAGAATATATGGAGACTAAACAACACCATCCTGAATAATGAATGGGTCAGGGAAGAAATAAAGATTAAAATAAAAGTATTCATGGAACTGAATGAAAAAGACAATACAACAAAACTAGTGGGATACTTTAAAAGCAGTCTTGAGAGGGAAATTGATAGCCCTAAGTGCCCACATCAAAAAAAAAAAAAAGGGAACAAATAAATGATCTAACACTGCAGCTAAAAACACTTGAGAGACAATAACAAATGAACCCTAAGCCCAAAAGACAGGAAGAAATAATAAAAATCAGAGCAGAAATCAATGAATTAGAAACAAAGAAAATAACACAAAAACATCAATGAATCCAAAAGTTGGTTGGTTCTTTGAAAAGATAAACAAAATAGACAGACCTCTAGCCCAAAAAGCAACTCCAATAATATACATGATGAAAGGGGAAACCACAACAGACAAAGAAAAGATCCAGACAACCATATAGGAATACTTCAAAAGCCTATAAACCAAGAAGAGATTGACCATTTAAACAGACCCATAATATTTGAGGAAATTGAGGGTGTAATAAAAAGAACCTCCTAACTAAAAAAAGCCTGGGCCCAGATGGAGTCACAGAAGAATTCTATAAAACATTTAAAGAGGTCCTACAACCATTACTACTCAATTTGTTCAGAAGGATACAAACAGAGGGAATTCTCCCAGATTCCTTCTATGAAGCCAGCATCACCCTAATACCAAAACCAGGCAAAGATACAACCAAAAAAGAAAGCTATAAACCCATCTCATTAATGAACATAGATGCAAAAATTCTCAACAAAATACTTGCAAATTGCATACAGACCCACATCAAAAAGATCATCCATCATGGCCAAGTTGGATTCATACCAGAGATGCAGGAATGGTTCAACATACGTAAGTCAATAAGTATAATAAAACAGATAAATGGACTGAAAGACAAAAACCACACAATCATCTCAATTGATGCAGAAAAAGCCTTTGACAAGATCCAGCATCCCTTCATGTTTAAAGTCCTAGAGGGAATCAGACTGAAGGGAACATTCCTCAACATGATCAAAGCCATATATAGCAAATCCACTACCAACATCATCCTAATGGAGAAAAATTGGAATCATTCCCCTTAAAGGCAGGAACACAGCAAGGCTGCCCCTTATCACCACTGCTCTTTAACATAGTGCTTGAAATGCTTGCTAGGGCAATAAGACAAGAGAAGGAAATTAAAGGAATACTAGCAGGAAAAGAAGAAGTTAAGCTATCTCTTTCTGCAGATGATATGATAGTTTACCTAAAGGATACTAAAAACTCCACCAGAAAATTTTAGAAATGATTAAGAGTTTCAGTAAAGTGGCTGGATACAAAATTAACCTGGAAAAACCAGTAGCCTTTCTTTACACCAAAAACAAACAAATGGAGAAAGAAATATAAGAAGACCTTCCCACTCACAATAGCCTCAAAAATAATAAAATACCTGGGAACAAATCTAACCAAAGATACCAAAGATCTCTACAACAAAGTCTGTGAAGAAGCTCATGGGGATTTTGATTGGGTTTGCATTGAATCTGTATATTAATTTGGGTAGAATGGAGATTTTTACTATATTAATTTATCAAATCCATGAGTATGGTAGATCTTTCCATTTAATACATATATTCTTTCTCAAATAGAAACTCAGTTCTCATTATCTATAATACACTTACTCATTTGTTCAATCCTACTATACACATATGGTATTTACACAGCCACTATCCTGTACCCCTGGAGAATCATACTCAATAAACAGGGTACAATATTTGTTTACTATAGTCAAAACAATGTTTTTCAAAGTAATTCCAAGATTATTACTTTTGGTTCACATCCCCTTCAGTTTTTTGCTTATATTGATTATTTGTAACACGAATACACTTGTTTCCATATGAATTAATTTCATGTCCCCCTATACACCATCCTGGTTTATTCAAACTATTTGATACCTAAAATATAACAGTGATTCTCAGAGTCAAAGAAATACAATAGAGTTATCCCTTCCTTCTTTTGCTGCTCTGTCATCTTCTCCATTCTTCCGACTACACCTATTTCATTTCCTCCTGTATAATTTGGAGTAGGTTTTATTGTTTGTTTGTTTGTTTGTTTATGGGTTTTGTTCATGTTTTAGTTACTTTGCTTTGTGGTGTTGTGGGTAGAACTTAAGCCCTCCTGCATGCTAGATAAATATACTACTACTGAGCTGCATCCCTAGCCCTCACTCCTCATCCCTAGCCCTCACTCCTCATCCCTAACCCTCACTCCCCATCCCTAACCTTCACTCCCCATCCCTAGCCCTCACTCCTGCATCCCTAGCCCTCACTACCCATCCCTAGCCCTCACTCCCCATCCCTAGCCCTCACTCCCCATCCCTAGCCCTCACTCCTCATCCCTAGCCCTCACTCCTGTATCCCTAGCCCTCACTCCCCATCCCTAGCCCTCACTCCTGCATCCCTAGCCCTCACTCCCCATCCCTAGGCCTCACTCCCCATCCCTAACCCTCACTTCTGCATCCCTAGCCCTCACTCCCCATCCCTAGCCCTCACTCCCCATCCCTAACCCTCACTCCTGCATCCCTAGCCCTCACTCCCCATCCCTAGCCCTCACTCCCCATCCCTAGCCCTCACTCCTCATCCCTAGCCCTCACTCCCCATCCCTAGCCCTCACTCCCCATCCCTAGCCCTCACTCCCCATCCCTAGCCCTCACTCCCCATCCTTAGCCCTCACTCCTGCATCCCTAGCCCTCACTCCCCTTCCCTAGCCCTCACTCCCCATCCCTAGCCCTCACTACCCATCCCTAGCCCTCAATCCTCATCCCTAACCCTCACTGCTCATCCCTAACCCTCACTCCTCATCCTTAGCCCTCACTCCCCATCCCTAGCCCTCACTCCTCATCCCTAGCCCTCACTCCTCATCCCTAGCTCTCACTCCCCATCCCTAGCCCTCAATCCTCATCCCTAACCCTCACTGCTCATCCCTAACCCTCACTCCTCATCCTTAGCCCTCACTCCCCATCCCTAGCCCTCACTCCTCATCCCTAGCCCTCACTCCTCATCCCTAGCTCTCACTCCCCATCCCTAGCCCTCAATCCTCATCCCTAACCCTCACTGCTCATCCCTAACCCTCACTCCTCATCCTTAGCCCTCACTCTCCATCCCTAGCCCTCACTCCTCATCCCTAGCCCTCACTCCTCATCCCCAGCTCTCACTCCCCATCCCTAGCCCTCACTCCCCATCCCTAGCCCTCACTCCTGCATCCCACCTTTCCCTCCAAATTCCTCAAATGAAAGTGACTTCTTCCCTTTTAGGCTCACATGCAGAATTCATCATACTTTTAAAAAAATTTTTCCCATTCTAAAGATGGTGAAATGCCATTTAAATGTTTTAAAATAAATTTCTGATAGTAAGTTTAATAAACATTTTCATATGCTTCATGTTTGTTTCTCCCCTGTTGTTCTATGGACATTTTAGCCTTTTGTTTCTTCCTTTTTTTCCTTGCAATGCTGAGACTCAAGCCCAGGGCACAGCACATGCTAGGCAACTTCCAGTTCAATGACCCAGCTATACCACAGGCCTTCTCCCTCCTTCTCTCTCTCTGTCTCTGTCTCTGTCTCTCTCCCTCTGTTTCTCACTCACTCATGCTCATTTTGTACACCAAGCTGTCTTCAAATTCATCACATCCAGCTTTTTTCTCCATTTCCAAAACATCTTTATATATTCAAAATATCAGTCTTTGTCTGTGGTGCACAGTGTGAATATTTTCTTGTACTTTGTCAGTTATTTTTTGATTTTATGATGTGTTGGTCATAAAAATTTTAAGTCTTTTATGTAAAGTTATCAATCATTTAGGTTTTTGCTTCTAAATCTTGTGTAAGATTTGGAAGGCCTTTCTCTATGCCAAGGTTAAAAATAACCCATTGTTGTGGCTTGAATGAGAAATGTCCCCAACAGTCTCCTGTCTCTTAACAGCTGCTCTAGTTGGTGGCAATTTTTTGGGAGGCAATGGAGTTTTTAGGAGGTAGACCCTTGCTGGAGGAAGTGTGTCACTATGGGTAGGCTTTGAAGGTTTATAACCTTGTCCCACTTCCTGCTCTCTTTCATTCTGCTTCCTTTGTGTAAATTAAAAATGTGATCAGTCATCCTATGGCCAGACAGTCCCTACCATTATGGACTCAAGCTGTATGCAAGATAAGCCAAAACAAACAGTGCTACTTAATTTGCTTCTAGTCCTGGTATTTTATCACAGCAACAGAAAGGTAACTAATATATGTAATATTATCTTCTAGGGCTTATATATTTTGTTTTGTTTACATTTAGACCTGGAAACCATTATTTTGAGGTATAATGTAAGGCATGGTGTTAGATATCTTTTTCTGTGTGGCTACCCAATAGTCCCAGAACTATTTATCACAAAGTCTAGTCCTGTCATTTGAGATGTTATACTTATCATATCCCACATTTCTACATGTACTTAATTATGGACATTCCATCCTATTCAAATGGTCTATTGGTAAATCCATTTGAATGTCACATGGCTTAATGAGACACTTTAGTATCAAAGTAGATTATAATGACTGGAAGAACTCATCTCTTGTAGCTTTCTCCTTGTTCAGTGTTTTCTTGGTTATTGTTTTGCATTTGCTTTCCTACATAACATCAGCATCAAAACATTTAACCCTATAAAGCAGATAGTTGGTTCTTCGATTGCTATGGCATTAAGTTTACCCATTGGCATAGGATGGGCTGCTTTCTTTACAGTAGTGTGTGGTGGTAGAAGGGCATCGGGGGTCCATTTCCCAGCTCTACCAGTGACTTTTAGGAGCTATGTATTTTTTTCCTGATACAGGTATTGTACATCTCTCACTAGACACATTCTTAAGAATTATTTAATCTTCTTTGTTCCAACTGGACTGGTCACTCATTTAAGCTACTAAGATTACCAGTGGTCTGTCACACAACATTGATAGATGAATTGTCAAAACTCCATGGTCACCTAAAAAAAAATTAAGTCAGAAATATGACTGTGTTATTTCCAAATAAAGGGAATAAAGATGAATGAGAAATGGTGTAGTCTCCTCAGAAACAAAGCATAAAAAGCATAAAATTTATGCTTACACTCAAAAGTATGTTTTCTATTAATGTTCACTACTTTTATGACTTACGAGGAAAAACTGAATATTATAAAATACAGCATTACCTGCTCAGTAAGTTTCACAAGCCATTTTTGTAGAAGAAATGGACAAATAAATCCAGAGAAAAGAATCTCCGCATGACAAAAGATTTCTATTTGATATTACAATAGTAAAATTATAAGTGAAGTATTAGAAAAGTGCTTCTATTCTTCTTTTGCCACATTTCAGCAACTGCAGAGAGCACTTCCACCTTCACATATCCGTAGAAGTTACCATAAAAAAGGTCATCACGTTATCTACACAAACACATTATTATGTAAAACTAAGTAGATAAAAAGTTACACACATTTAATTCAAACCCTTCTGCCATCTGTTGCATGTGTTTTATGCATTTTAATTATTTGGGAGACTTGCAGAAGCACTACATTAAAAAATGCCTTCTGTCACCACAAAATATCTCACAACCCTGTGAATCACTGCAATTTCTCCAATAAACTAATAAACTAGAGAGAAGAGAAGGCTCATGTTCAATTCATTCTGGACTTGTACTTTAGGTTCTGGCATTGGGAGAACCATGATCAAACTTAGCTTGCAAATATAAGAAACAACCCTTAATTGTACTTAAGAGAGCCATGCCTCCAGACTCTCTGCAAAGCCTGGAATATATGTAGATTTGTTCAGAGTTTAGTGTAAATAAGTAATTCAGTAAAAATTGAGGCAAGAAGATAAAACCTCATATGCCTAGGAAACACTGAAATAGTAATTTCATCTGACAATTGCCCAGATCCTAAAAGATATTTAACAAATATCTCAGTTATAGTGTAGCTAAGTTTACATACATATTTCAGGGAATAATTTTTAAGTTCTCACCTAATGTCTACTTGTCCCATTTTTAAGCATAATTTGAATATGTTTTCAAGAAATGTTAATTATAGAAGTCAAACTCAGTAATTTATTTTGCCTTAAGAATAGCTCATTTGTCAGAGGAGTCTAATCTAGATGTGGGAATCTATAAAATTCTAGCCCCCTTGCTTTTCCTTGGGGAAGGAAATGGCCAGTTTTGGTCTCCTGTCAGCTTTCTGTCTCACCCAAGGAGGAAGGAACAGAAGTCCCTGTTATGGACACATCAGTCAGGCTCCCATCTAGCATCCATGGATCACAACTAGAAAAACTGCAAGGCACAAACCCTATTTAGGTGGGAGTCTTTAGGGATGCCTGAAGGCAAAGAGGAAAACAGACAGACCCCGGCCAAAATTCTAGCTTCAGAACTTTACAGCTACAGCAAGTAATAAATGCAGCCTAACTCCAAACCCAGTGCAGGTTAAAATCATGTAAGGTCTATTTAATTCAGTTTTTACTTTACATTATGGTTTTCAACCTCAAAATTTCGAAACATGGTAAAAAGCAAAACAAAGTCCAGAGAGACAAATTAAAAATTTGGCTCTCCCTTGCCCCTTCACTCCTCTCTCTCTCTCTTTCACACACACACACACACACACACACACACACACACACACACACACCCTCTTCCACTTTCACTCTGCATGCTCTTTCACTTCCTTCACTCTTTATTTCTCCCCCCCCCGGGGGGGGGCTGTTGGGTTTTTGCCTAAGGGCGCATTTCCTTTTATTTCCCTAATAAAGCCTTCCCCCTGTTAATTTGGATAAAAAAAAAAAAATTGTACCAGACTTACATGTGGAATATATTTTGTAACTATCAGACTGAGAATTTTAAAAAACATTAATGTGGGGGCTGGAGAGATGGCCTAGCGGTTAAGAGTGCCGACCGCTCTTTCAGAGGACCCGGGTTCTATCCCCAGCAGCCACATGGCGGCTGAGAACCTTCTGAAACTCCAATTCCAGGAGAGCTCCAGTTCCAGGGGAATCCGACACCCTCTTCTGACCTCCGCGGCATTGCACAACACGGGTGCACAGACTTGCATGCAGACAGTACATTCATACACATACAGAAATAATAAAAAAATAAAAATAAAAAACATTAAAAAATAAAAAACATTAAAAAACATAATAAAAAAATAAACATTAATGTGTTAAAAGTTCTCATGGAGAAAGTAAACAGCACACAAAAAAGTACAAGCAATATAAACAGAGATGAATTCTAGGAAGAATCAAAAAGAAGTGTTAGAGGTTTTAAAACTTCCTCTGTAACAGAAAGGAAGAACCTTCTACAGACTCCTCAATAACGAGAGCATGCTCAACAAAAGGATCAGTGAAACTTCCTAAACTGCAAAACAAAGAAAGAAGATTGTTTTTAAAATATCCAAGAACTATGAGAACATTAGAAAGGAGAAAATGCTTAATGCAGTCATAATAGGAAGGGAGGAAGGAAGGAAGCAGGGAGAGGGAGAAGCTGTTGTAGGAATATAATTTGATGACACTACACTGTGGAAAATGATGGAGCCTCCAAAAATCCAATATATGTTAGCAGATGCCTCAAAAATTCCACTTATGAGTATTTATTAAAAATAAGTAAAAGGAGGGCCTCACCAGGTATGTGGCATACACCTGTAATCCCAGCACTTGGGGGACTAAGGCAATAGGATTGACACAAGTTAGAGGCCAGCTTGAGCAACACTGCAAGTTCCAGGCCAGCCTAGACCACAGAGGGAGACCCTGCCACAAAAACCAAAAACAATATGAAACAAAAAAGAACTCAGAGGTATTTTCACACCCATGCTCATAGCAATGCTATTCAAACTACCCAAGAGGTGGCAGTAACACAAGTATCCATAAGTGGATTAGCAGATAAACATGATATATATAGCAGTAAAACATTTCTCAGCTTACAAAGGGGATAAATTCTGATACATGCTACAATATATATGAACCTTAAATACAGTATGCTAAGTAAAATAAATGAGACGTACCCCCAAAACGCAAATACTATGATTCCACTAACACCAGCCATCCAGGATAATCAATTTCATAGAAAAAGAAAGGATAAATAGTTGAAATACATGAAGTTTATAGGGGTAGGCCTATTCTATATGATACTATAGTGGTTGATATGTAACACGATACGTTTGGCAAAGCTCACAGAACTATAGACCACAGAGCCATAAGGAAAATAATGTGCTTGAAGTAATAATACTATATCGCAATTAATTATAACAATAAAATCACAGTAAACCAAGATATTAATGATATGGAAAAACATGGGTTTGTATGTCTTAGATAAAGTGTTCAATTTTTCTACAAACTTAAAACTGTTCTACAAAATATAAACTATATCCATTTTTTCTCGTCTTACATACCTACTCTTTTTTAAATGTTTTGCTTATTTATATTTTATGAGTATAGCTGTTTGCCTGCTTGTATGTACGTGCGCCATGTGCATGCAGTGTCTGTGGAGGCCAGAAGAGGGGAGTCAAGTTCTCCTGGAACTGGAATTACAGGCATCTAGGTGCTAGGAATAAAACCCAGGTCCTCTGAATGGCAGAAAGTGCTCTTAACATCTCAGCCATCTCTCCAGACTCACCTCCTGTTTTGTTTTATTTTGTTTTGCTTTGTTTTGTTTTGTTTTGTTTTTAAAACAAAGTCTCTCTATGGCCTTGATTTTGAATCATCCTGCCTCAGCCAATTGTGATTATAGGTATGCACCATCACACTTAGGTTTGACTTTGCCTTCTTTTTTCTATTTTTTTTGCAAATTTTATATAATATACTTTGATCATTTCAATACCCTCCCCTATATACATCACCTTACTACCCCTACCCAATTTCCTATACTCTAGTATATGAGAGAAGAGAGAGAAAGGAGAGAGAGAGAGAGAGAGAGAGAGAGAGAGAGAGAGACCTATAGAGTCAGGTATGTGTCCTCAGTTGCCACTGGGTATGTATTCATCCACTAGAGCCTGGTCAACCTATCAAGAGTCTCGCCCTAGATTCTTCCTTCTTAACTCTAACTTCAGTTATCTTTGGATTGGTCACAGCATCTCTTCCACTGGTATTTCATTCTGTAATTCATTCACTGATTAACAATTGTCTATTTTGTTAGAATGATGATCATCTATTCAAAAAAATTTTTTTTGGTCTTTTTGAGACAGGGTCTCCCTGTAGCCCCAGCTGTCCAGGAACTCACTCTGTAGACCAGGCTGGCCTTGAACTCACAAAGATCTGCCTGCCTCTGCCTCCCAAGTGCTAGGGTTAAAGGCATGTACCACCATGCCGGCTCAACCATTCAAATTTTTTTTAATGGGCATTCTTTGCAATTTCTTCATTAAATAGTTCATTATATAATTTTCATATTTAAAGATTAGAAATGACCTTTGTGTCAGCTAGCTATCATAACAAATTACAGAGATTTCTCTCATGGAGACTCCTGTAGCTATTTTTGTAGTTTACTATGAGGTAAAAAGCAGTCACTAGGATACAAATACATTGAGCCTACCCAGTTTTGAATTCTGTATTTTTCTTCAGTGGAAAAATTATTCAAATTACTTGCTTTATCAAGTAAAAAGTATCACTTATAAATTAATAATAAAGGAACATTACTATATGAATAAATTAATGTATGAGTATTACCACTGCTAATTATTATACCATCTACAGAATATACTAGAGTAAAAAGATCCTTAGCAGCTCCTAAGTCCTATTCTTAGCACTCAAGATGATGCTAACGAAGTTCTCAATCTTTCTTAAATTGATATTATTTAGACACGTGGCAAATATTTTAAGAGGTAAAAGTCACTGAATGCTTCATTAAATTGTAGAACTGTGGAGTTTTCACTGTCAGAATAAAAAAGTTTTAAAATAGCATTTAGATATAGTCTGCTTTTAATATGTTCTTAAGTATTTTCTAGTTAGTGTGTAAGAAACAAAATTATGTGGAAAACAGGAATATTGAAAATAATTCAGTAGAAACCAAAGAAAATATCATAATGTTATCAATGATTCATTACTAAAAATGGCTTAGCCAATGCTAAAGGAATTCTGAAAGTTTAAAAATCCTGTAGACTGTGTACTAGGCTAACTTCATTTAAGAAAAATGAGTTCTTGAAGGGGTACAAGGAAAAAGAAAAAAAATCGAGACATGAAAAAAAATGCAAGAAGAAAAAAAAAGAAAGAAAAAAATGCATGACTTCTTTGAGTGGCTATTTTCAGAAGCCAAAACCAGAGATACAGAGTGGGTCTAGACAAGGTACTGAGAGGAGTTAGAAGAAAGCAGCCTTTTTAAAACCAGTTGTTGTGTGCAGTTCATATTATATCAATTATATCAGGGAGATAGACTAGCACATTTCAGTAGCTGTAAAGAAATTTATTATGGACTTATGGACTGAGTGAGTAAGTAACTGAATCTGGAGGATAATGAGAACAGAAATTATTCAAAAGGAGTCACGCATACCTTCCCCCACCCCACACACACACAGAGAAAAGAAAAAGAGAGGGGAAGAGACAGGGCAAAGGTGAGTCTCGCTTATGAAGTGAGGGAAAAAGATGTAATTGAAAGCAAAATGATTTCAGAAATGCTGACTGCAGTCTTTCCGTGCAGTCTTTCCGGAAACTCTCCAGGTATAAATGTACATTAGATACTTTGATGATGTTAGAATTGGAACTCTGTTGTAAGTTTAAAATAAAGAGGAATAATCTGAAATTAGCTTCAAAGAAGAGTTTGAAGTCATGAAATTAGATGTTATCCTTCTAAGGAAAAACTCTATAAAGAGAAAAAAAATGGAAAGCAAACTGAAGATTGCCTAAATGAAGAAACATCCCACCAAAACCCATGGGCACATGCTGCCATGCACAGGGGAATGTACAGAATGAATAATCAAATAGTAAAAAGACCCATCATGTCAACCAGGGAAAATGTTGTGGCCTCTCCCTCAGGACCACGGAAATCTTTAATCCATACAAGGCTGTTTTAAAAAAAAAAAATTTCAGGGGCTGGAGAGATAGCCTAGCGGTTAAGAGTGTCGACTGCTCTTGTAGAGGACCCAGGTTCGATCCCCAGCACCCACATAGTAGCTGAGAACCGTCTTTGACTCCAGTCCCAAGGGAATATGACACCCTCTTCTGACCTCCGCGGCATTGCATGACACGGGTGCACAGACCTGCATGCAGACAGTACATTCATACACATAAAAAAATAAATAAATAGAGACGCCATAACGCGCCAGGCCAGTAGGATCGAAAGGTTATTCCTGGACAAACTGTCAGCCCATGAAAGGAAACAGCCAGAATTGACCAGAGTCCAAGTCAACAGCTCCAGAGAGAGTGGACTGTTTTACCTCTCATCCACCTGTGCCCCTTTTCTAAGCCTAGGGAACAACCTGCGGAAGAGGGGGCGTGGTAGAATGTAAGGGCTGCGATTGGGGTGAATGGTGAAACTACAGCAATGTAGTCTGGACACTCATTTGATCAACTTGATTGAACAAACAACCTGTCACCCCCCACTGGATGGTGGGGCTGTAGGTGTTTGGGCACAACAGCCTGCAGATAGGTTTTGCATGAAGGATGCTTGTACTCATGGATTATCACTTATAGCTAAAAATGAAAAAAAAAAAAAACTGAGAGAAAGATGCAGGACAGTTATGGCAGAATGCATGATCTGGGATGGGGTGGGGGGGGGGGAAGGAAAGGGAAATAAGCCTGAACTGAATTGGAAAAAATGTATGAAATTCACAAAGCATCAATAAAAACTAATTTAATTAGAAAAAAAATAAATAAATAAATAAAAATTAAAATTTTTCAGCTGGGTATGGTGGTACACACCTTTAATCCCAGCACTCAGGAGGCAGAGCCAGGTGGATATCTGTGAGTTCAAGGCCAGCCTGGTCTACATAGTGAGCTCCAGACCAGCTGGAGACTAAAGGGAGACTCTGTCTCAAAAATACCACCCCAAAAATCCCTTTATACAAAAGATATCAGGTGTTCAGTGACAATTATGACAACTCTTTTACCATTTATTATTACCAACTATTTACTGTTGATACCTTATTCAGTAATAAATCAAAAATGAAAAAAATATGTCTTGAATCAGAAGTTAATCACTTTGTTAATTTCTTTAAGGACTACCATCAGAGCTAAGTATCTCTTAAAAATAGTAGAAAGTAAATTTCTTTCTAAAAAGATCGCAGTGGCAATAACATCAGAAATTAGAATCCAAAGCTTAATATTGCAGTAAAGAAGTATATTAGCAAAAAAGCCTTAATATCCTAGTAGACAGGATAGCTGGCCTAATAATCTACAGTTCCCAATACCAGGAGCTCGAGAGATGGCTCAGCAGTTAAGAGCATATACTGTTCATGCAGAAGACCCAGCAACCACATGCAGCAGCTCACAACCACTTGCTCTAACGCCAGTTCTAGAGAAACCCAATGCCTCTGGGCCAGGCACCTGTACACATACACACATACACACACATAATTAAAAATAATAAAAATGAAAATCTTCCAGATTTCCATAAATAACTGCAGGAGTTTTATTTATCCATGAGACATTGGCTCATTCATTGAATTACTGACTAGCCACTACATTGGAAGCATTAAGAAGCCAAAAGTGAAAAAACCACATCCCTGCCACCCAGGGCATAGTTGTCCTTTTCAAAGATATATCAGAATATTGTACAGAGAAAACTGAAAATATTAATTATTTAAAGATGTGTAATTTGCAGCTCAGTCAAATGGAAAGTGGCATTCATGAAGAAACAAGTATACCATACCTTGCTCTAACAAATCCATGAAAATACTCTCACAGCATGCATAAATAACCTCAGTCGCTTCTTTATCATTTCTTCTAATCTGTCCTTGATAGTTTAATCAGGCAAAGTTTGTGAATCAGTCACCCTAATCATGTCTAAGTACCAATTTCTTTCAAGAACTGGAGCCTAAAGAAGCATTAATTAATGCTCTCATAAAGTAAACAAAACTGGGTATCATTTGAAATCCATGTCTTAACAACTTTGGTAGAAGAGCTGTGGTAATGTGTAAAATATCAAACCATAAGATTCAAGACTTAGAATCCTCCAAGATGGAAAACCATCTGCTCTTGATGACCCTTCCTGAGAATTACATCAACTATTACACAGTAGTTTCATTTATCCAAGTCAGTATCTGTGTTTTAGATCCTGCCTCTTAGTAATTGGCAGAGACTTCAGCAATCATACAATATCCAATTTTCAAAAGAAAAAGTGGTTTTAGGAAAGCAGATATCACAAAAAGGTTAATTTCAACTTGGATGGAAATTACACAATGACTCACATAAAAAGCAATCTGAAATTTTTTAAGACAAAAATAAAAATGGATATGAGTTTTAAAATTTTACAAGCTAAACCTTTTGAATACTATAATTAATTAAGCTTGCAATTGAAGATGAAAATTTATATGGACCTAGTAAATGCATTTACAGGTTATATATTCAGAAAAGGCCACTTTCAGTACCACAAGAACCAATTTTTTTCAGGTTACTAAACTAATAATCTAGAAGAAATACAGCTAGAGGGAGCTGGAAATTCCAGCCACATCACAGATAAAAATTTCAATGAGCTTTAGTTAAGCAACACTATAAATAAAAAATAACCCTTGAAAAAGTAGTATAAGAAGGCCAGAGGGAAAATCATCTCTTAAAATGTTTATTTTATTTGAGAAATGCAATGAAATATGTAAAAAGGGATTATGACCCAATCAAACATTGTTTTTTAAGAAAATTCTTTCCTATATGTGATAAAAAGATATAACTATTCAAATAATTTAAAGACTACTGTGTCTCAGATATTGACATTAAAAAATGATAAATTACGAACTAAAATTTAATGGGGCTAGAGAGATGGCTCAGCAGTTAAGGGCAATGGCTGATCTTGCAGAGCACCTGGGTTGGTTCCTAGCACCCACGCGGCAACAACTGTCTGTAACTACCATTCCAGGGGATCTGGCACCCTCTTCTGGCCTCTGTGAGCAGTGCACACATATGGTGCAGTTACATAAATGCAAGAAAGTTATTCATACACATGAAATTATTTTTTTAATTTAAAACTTTTTTAAAACTAAAACCATATTTAAATGCTAAAACAGTAAAATAATAGGAAACTTTAAATGTCATAGGTTAGTAATATAAATTGATTTTACTTATTTTAATAAAAAGATACCATGGATTTTAAAAGATTTCAAAAATTAATCATGCAGAAAAGTGTATTAATAGAATGCAGTGAAATAGATTACTAAACAGGCTACAAAATACCCTCTATTAAGATTAATAAAATCAGGAACACTTTATCATCATTTGTCTAATGAGACCAGATTGAAGGCTTATATTGAATTACACAAAAGCTGATAATCCTTTCTCCATCCATTATCTCTAAAAATTCCCTAGTCAGAGACTTCCAAAAAAGGTAGAAAATGAAGTTTCAGAATTTAATTTTTAATTTTTTAAATTTTATTTATTTTTGTATATGTATGAATATACTGTCTACATGTAGGTTTGTGGACCCGTGTCATGCAATGCTGTGGAAGTCAGAAGAGGATGTCAGATTCCCCTGCACCTGGAGTTAAAGACAGTTTTCAGCTGCCATGTGGGTGCTGGGGATCAAACCCAGGTCCTCTGCAAGAGCAGTCAGTGCTCTTAACCACTAGGCCATCTCTCCAGCCCTAAGTTTCAGAATTTATAATAGTCTATATGTCCCATATATTCTAAGTGCAAAATACCACACCAATATGAAGGTGGCTATAGTAACATAATTGTTAAGAAGAAAAATGAGTTGGACTTGGTGCTGCGCACCTTTAATTCCAGCTCTCAGAAGGCAGAGGAAGGCAGATGGATCTCTGAGAGTTCAAGACCAGCCTAGTTTACAATAACAAGTTCCAGGCCAGCTGAGGCTACAGGGAGACCTTGTCTCAAAAAGACCAAAAAAATAAATAAATAAAACATAATAAAAATATGAAGAGACATAGCATATAGAGGTGAGAAATATTAGAAGAAATTTTTAATTTTTACTCTCTCTGGAGGGGCTTAGAAATCTGTCTTGCCTCAGCCTCCTGAGTAGCTGAGACTACAGGTGCAGTAAAGCACCCTGCTTAGAAGAAACCTGCAAAAGGAGTTAATCTATCTCACTGCCTTTCTGCAAGCTAAATGCTATTAGAGCAGTTTACAGTTACAATTTCAAATACTACATATATCTTATATATCATACATTTTCATACTTCATATATATCTTTGTACAAATATGTACACATGGGGGGGCTGGAGACATGGATCAATGGTTATAAGCACTAGCTGCTCTTGCAGAGCACCTGGGTTCTGTTCCCAGCACCAACATGGCAGCTAACAACCATCTATAATTCCAGTTCCAGAGAATGTGATACCCTCTTTCTTCTGACCAACATGGGATTGCTTGACAAGTATGAATTTATATCATGCAGGGAAAATACTCATACACATACAATTAAAAAAAGAAAATAAAATATATTTGAAACAAATATGTTCACATTTTTTAAATTAAGGAATAAATTCTACTAAGTTTTTCAAGTCACAACCATACAGTCTTATTCTAACACACATTAAGAGATTTAAGCATGTCTTCCACAAGTCTCTTTTTACCCAGTAACAGGTGCTGGGGAGATAAAGTAAAGAGACACTCTTAGTTCTTCATCCTTAAGGAGCTCACATTCTAGCAGGGAAGAGTATTGTATAAATGAGGAATTATAAGACTCGTGAAAAATACTAAAGTAGAGGCTATACACAGTGCTTCCAAAGATCACACTCAAGAGAGTTACTGTTGAGACTTCTGGCCCAGGGGATGAAGAAGAGCTATACAATCAGAGGCATGGAAGCCAGAGTCTCCCAGCTCACTGATAAGATTTTAAAAGGTATTACTAAATTACATACTGAATCTACCCTGACAGTTTCCATTTTCAGAGCCTATAGAATTTCAATTTGTTGCTAGTATTTTCATCATATGAAAAGTTCTCATCCTGAGACAAAAGCTGGCCAGTACACTCAGCAGGCTTATCGAGAACAGGATCCTTGCAATGTTTCAAGTCAGTATTGATGACATCAGTCCAAAATCAGACACGACCAAGTCATCAGCACCCTGGGGAATGAAGAAGGGCCATTTACCTTTAAAAGCCTTTTAAATATTTACTAGATCTAACGCTATTAAGAAATAAGGTAGCATTAGTTCAAAGTCCTGGGAAGAAGCCCTGTCCTTTCCTCCTAATACTTGTGCATTTAAAGTATTCTTATTGCATTGAGAGTTCTTTATAGAGCAGCTGACAAATCATTTCTTCAAATTGGCAAAGGGTGTTTAAACTAGAATTTAGAACAAGAGTCAGCATGGGGGGGAAGAGGTAAAAGTGGCTTCTTCCTTTTTGCTATTACATAAATACATCATTAAAATAGTGACTTCTCTTTTATATGTGGGCTAGATTTATAAATAACTGATACATATCAAAAGTAAAGCTTCATGCAATTTTTGAATGACATAGAGATTTTTAAATCAAGGACCTGTCTTGTAGGAAGATCCAGTTTGAATTGGGGGCTAGTTCTCAGCTAGCACCCCTCAGGGCACCATGTGGATGGGAGTCAGGGGATTTCTCTGACCCCGCCCCAAGAAGAAGCAGACAACGTGCCAGGTGCATGATGCTCAGTGGGGCAGCAGTGTGCAGTGGTGCGGAATTGGGGGTCTGTGATTGGCTCTGGGAACTGAAGTCATTTACTTATAAAGGCAAGCTGTAGCAGGCAATAAACCGATTCTCCATTACCATCATTACAGAATTCCTGCCTGTCATTTTTTGTGTGCAAACAGGCCAAAGCAGGCCTATATTTGGTTCGGGTGACCAGTGGGCTGGTCAATGGTCCTTAGACCACCAACTTGGATAAGTGGTGTGGTGAAGTGAATTGTTAGCGTACATAGGCTGAAGATAGGCCATCAGCCATCAGCCTGAAATTCCTGTCCAAGGGCCCGCAGTCTCTGGGCAGGTGGGAAATCACGGCCAAGAGTGGGAGTGCCTCTCAGGTCAGGTTACGAAAGTAACAGCTGACCTCTGAATCGAGAGGTCAGTTCCCGACAGTGGCTGCAGGCAGGTACTGTGCTCCCCATTCCCTTAGCAGCTTCCTACATGGTCTTTTCTCATTTAATTACATTTATCTTTTGATAATCACAGAACATATATACCACATGTTTGGGGGTGGGAGGGGGAACTCCTTGATCATTTTTCATTTAATTATTTTTATAGAACCAGAATCCACTTGCTGAGGCATTTATATAGATCAGTTTGTGGACAAATATAATGCTAGTGGAGTACATCTTCATCAATAGCTGAACACTGACTAATTCTGACAAGAATCCTAATACTCTAATCCCACACACGGGGATTATAGAATAAATCAAATTCTAAATATCTTTCCATTGAACTCCCAAGTGACTTACCTTCCTGTTTTTCTGAAGAAATGTGAACATTCTAAAACTCTCAGTTTCTTTAACTGTGCTAAAGCTTCTGGGTCACCTGAAACCTTCTGGGAGAGTTTCCACTGTTTTTTTTCTATCCAAAGACCGTGGGCCTGACACTGGTTTTGTTTCTCACTCAAGATTGTTTCCTTTCCAGTAATCACACCTTACCACTAATGAAAGATTTGCTAAATTCATCACTTCTCCTCTTGCTATTCCTAGAACTTCATTCCCAAGCATTTGCATGGCAGAATTCTACAAACCATTTCAAAAAGACCTACAACCATTATTACTGAAATTATTTAGAAGGATACAAACAGAGGGAATTCTCCCAAATTCCTTCTATGAAGCCAGCATCACTCTATTACCAAAACCAGGCAAAGATACAATTAAAAAAGAAAATTATAGACCCATCTCCTGAATGAACACAGATGCCAAAATTCTAAACAGGATACTGGCAAATCGCATACAGACCCACATCAAGAAGATCATCCATCATGACCAAGTTGGATTCATACCAGAGATGCAGGGATGGTTCAACATACGAAAATCAATAAACATCATCAAACACATAAACGGAATCAAAGACAAAAACCACACCATCATCTCAATTGATGCTGAAAAAGCCTTTGACAAAATCCAGCATCCCTTCATGCTTAAAGTCCTAGAAGGAATTGGATTGGAGGGATCATTCCTCAATGTAATCAAAGCCATATACAGGAAACCCACAGCCAATATCATCCTAAATGGGGAAATGACGGAAACATTCCCTTTAAAGGTAGGAACTCGGCAAGGCTGCCCCCTATCACCACTCCTCTTCAATATAGTGCTTGAAACACTTGCTAGAGCAATAAGGCAAGAAAAGGATATTAAAGGAGTACTAATTGGAAAAGAGGAAGTCAAACTATCCCTATTTGCTGATGATATGATTGTTTACTTAAGGGATGCAAAAAACTCCACCAGAAAACTCCTAGAAACGATTAACAGCTTCAGCAAAGTGGCAGGATACAAAATTAACCTTAAAAAATCAATGGCCTTTCTTTACACCAAGAACAAGCAACTGGAGAAAGAATTCAAAGAGACCTTCCCACTCACAATAGCCTCAAAAACAATAAGATACCTAGGAACAAACCTAACCAAAGACACCAAAGACCTCTACAACAAAAATTTTAAACCCTTAAAGAAAGAAATTGAAGAAGACATCAGAAGATGGAAAAACCTCCCATGCTCATGGATTGGGAAAATTAACATTGTAAAAATGTCCATTCTACCGAAACTATTGTATAGATTTAACGCAATCCCAATTATATGAACTCACGGCAATGGTGAAAGCATGCATGCACAAGTCCCATGCAAACTCAAACCAGACAAACTCCTAGCACAGACATGATGAAGTGGATAAGAAGCTCCAACTCCACCTAAGGAAATTATACCAACAGATAGCTGCTGGGAGGGTCAGAGACAGTCTCTTTCAAGCATGGGACTCTTGGTAGGTTAACCAGGCTCTAGTGGATGGACCCACACTGAAGGACATTTGGGGACATAAATTGGACTCTATGGTCCCTATTATATATGTGTGTATGTATATATACATAGATACATATATAACATTAAACTGGGTGAGGGCAATAAGGGGAGGTGTGCAGATGGGGAAGGGGTCTTATTTTTAAAAGTAAATATAGTCACTTATCCACCATTACTTCTTTCAATTTTAGAATGCTTCCAAAGATTAAAACAGAATCCTCCAAAAGAAAAATTGTTCAATGAAAGTAGACAATTAATGACTTTTGTCTTGAAGCAAGCAGACCCTCTGTTTAATTTGTAGGAAATTTGTAAAAGTTTTCAAAGACTATAATATGAAAATAGTAATATGCAAAAATGTGCTGCCACATTCAGTATATATCAAGAGCTGGGTTATAAGGACAAAAAAGTGTAAAACAAGTGTATTATCAGCAATATTATTTTATTAAAGTTACAACTCGGGGCTGGAGAGATGGCCTAGCGGTTAAGAGCGCCGACTGCTCTTACAGAGGACCTGGGTTCGATCCCCAGCACCCACATGGCGGCCGAGAGCCGTCTGAAACTCCAATTCCAGGAGAACTCCAGCTCCAGGGGAATCCGAGACCCTCTTCTGACCGCCGCGGCGTTGCACGACACGGGTGCACAGACTTGCATGTAGGCAGTACATTCACACACATACAGAACTAAATAAAATTAATAAAAAAAAAAATTAAAAAAAAAATAAAAATAAAGTTACAACTCAGAAAAGTTATATTGTAAAATCTCATTATTTAGTTATATATTAAATAACAAAACTTCAAAACTACATGATGTGACTTTATTAGGCAAGAAATGGAGAGTGTGGCAGATACAACATGCCCTAAAAAAAGCGGGATATTTTTCTAAGATAAGTTTGCCTCATAGACTACAGCCATGAGAGTTAAATAAATTGGAAAACCTCTGGACAGAAGTTTGGAGAGTAGAGCTACCAGCTTAAAATTTTGTGCAATGTATCACATTACCAATGCTACAAACAAGGTTCAGCCTGCTACTGCTATCAGAGGTACTGATGACTAACAGTGGCATGTGAAGAAATGGCTTCTTCAGTTCCATTAAAAGACACAACTCAATCAATACATTTATATGACGCCATAAAAACACGTTAAAGTGATGTTCTTTCTTCATTGTCAACGTATCTATCACAGTTAATAGTGCTCTAAAAATGGTAGGTAAAAAAGAGAGATGTGTGAAATTAATAGAGATGATGCAATTGCTGCCCCAAACTTACATTTACTAATCCGTGACTAGTACATCAAGTAAATTGATGCACAAAGGTATTAAAAATGGATCTCATGCAAACTGTCATCAAGACCATGGAAATTTCAGAAAGGCCAAGGGATAAATCATCACCAATTCCAGGAGTTCCTTTAAAGTACTGATAGTGACTCTGGTGACATTATTTTCAACTAGGTCAAGGCCAAATACTGAAAAGATATTATGATTTACAACATGATACTAAGTTCCTTCATGATATCAAAACCAAAAAAATATTGGAGATAGGGTCTCTCTGTATCCCCAGCTAGTTTGGAACTCACAGGATGGCCTCAGTCTGACAAAAATCCTCCTTCCTCTGCCTCCCGAGTGCTGAGATTAAAGATGTGCACCACCATACTCAGCCAGTCAAAACCAAAATTTGTGCCAGAGCTTGACAATGGAAACTGGCTTATGCATTTAATATTTTTAATGGATTTAACCATGCATTTAAGTGAAAATCTCCAAAGTGAAAATCAACCTATCAATACAATGTTTCAAATTATAAAAGTGCTCCAAATCATTAAGTATTCCAAGTGAAATATAAACTAAGGCAAAAACTTTATGCACTTCAACATTTGGCTAAACATAGTCCTTTGAACAGTAAAAATATATAGCCTTGCATTTCTATTAGGTACAAGAATCTGAAAACAGGTTTCAAGATTTCCAGGAAAATATTTTTGTATATTTGCAATTGCACTTTTAATGAACACAAATGTCACCTGAAATTTTTCTTTTCTTTTTTCTTTACATTTAGAGTGAATGAGTGAGGTCAGAAGACAACTTCTTAGAGTCAGATCTCTCCTTCCACCATGTGCATTCCACAAATCAAACTCAGGTCATCAGACTTGGTGGCAAACACCTACACCTTAGCCATCTCACCTGCCCAAAACATTTTTTTCAAATGTATTTATTTAATGTTATTGGGAGAAGGCACAGGTAACCGCACTTGAGATCAGTCAGGCCACACTCTGTGGAGCTGACTCTCGCTCATACCTTGCTAACCCCCAGTTTTCAAATTAAATGCATAGAACTACAACCTGACATTCAACCTACATAAAAACATGAACATGTCTCTTTACCAGACTTTTCTAGTCCTATCTTCCAGAGACAAATATCCCTCACTTCATAAATATACCTACTCATCACTTTTTGGCAGCACCCACATTTGTAAGCTGAAAGCACACTGAGAGTAAAATTAGAACCAAAATGATGAGTACCTCCAGGGCTCACTAAGAATTGTAACTACTTCCATCAAACCAGGATTGATGAATTTTGTTTTTTGTTTGTTTGGTTGGTTGGTTGGGTTTTCTTTCTTTCTTTCTTTTTTTCTTTCTTTCTTTCTTTCTTTCTTTATTTATTTATTTATTTATTTATTTAATTATTTTGGTCTTTTTGAGTCAGGGTCTCCCTAGCCCCCAGCTGTCCTGGAACTCGCTCTGTAGACCAGGCTGGCCTTGAACTTACAAAGATCCGCCTGCCTCTCCCTCCCTAGTGCTAGGATTAAAAGGTGTGTGCCACCATGCCCTGCGAATTTGTTTTTTTAAATACTAATAAGTTCTGCAGAGATACGTGCACGGCCATGTTTATTTCAGCTCTCTTCACAATAGCAAGGAGCTGGAACCAACCCAAATGCCCCTCAACTGATGAATGGATAGAGAAAATGTGGTACATCTACACAATGGAGTTCTATGCAGCAGTAAAGAAAGATGACATCAAGAGCTTTGCAGGAAAATGGCTGGAGCTAGAGGACATCATGCTGAGTGAAGTAACACAGTCCCAGAAAAACAAATGACAAATGGTATCCCTCATCTGTGGATGCTAGTGCCAATTACCTAGTTGTAAGTATTTCTTGTGCATGGCCCCTTGAGCTTTTGTCCAAAGCAGTTGAGAGTGATGCATATTGGAAACAACAACAACAAGAACAACAACAACAGAAAGGACTGCATCAAAGAACTGACTGAAACTGTGAACTTCTGCTCAAAACAGTCAACTTCCACATGGAGAGTATTGAGAAAGACTGAGAGAGATGAAAAGCATGTTTGGCAGAATGCATGAGCTCTGGTGGGGTGGGGGAATGGGGGGGGACATGGGTCTAGATTTGATAAAAAATAAATTAATTAATTTTAAAAAATACTAATAAGTCTAATGTCCCCATAGTTTTATATTGCCCCTTTAATTTTTATAGTAAAACTATTAAAAATCAATGTAGTTTTATTATTTAGGTATGCTAATTTTTCTTATTATTGATTGCTAACTTAAGGCCCACTAGACAATTTTAAAAGATCCTGAACAGGCACTACACAATTGGGATTACCATGTGAGGACTTCTTTGTTTGTCTGTGGTGGCAAATACCACAAAAATTGTACAAAGACTTTTTTTCCTCTCATCAGCTTTTGTAAATGCTTGTGTTTTTAACATGAGGCAAAAGACAATTCTTCTATATCTGAAGAGAAGCCAAAGAGCTTCTCTTAACTACATCAGATATTGGAAACCACGTGATTTAAACCACTCAGTCTCCTCACTGCCCTTAAATTGCTGAGGACACGTAAAATCTTCTCACCTTTGTATCCTTCACCTGTAACATGGCAACTGGTCCATGCAGGAACTGTGGTATTACTAATGATGACTATGATGATGAGCTAGCTTAATTCAGAAGTACTTGACAAGGGTTTACATGTTTTCCATATATCATTTAATTTGTAACTCAGTGAGGTGCTATTAGTAATCTCACTGAACAGATGATAACCCTGCGACTTAGATCAGCTTCTTCTTAATGAATGAATGGCATAAGAAGATGGTCTTTAGAGTCTCTTTTGGATTCTACAGAACTAAAGGTGCCATTACACTGCATCACCTTGGCAAATTTATTTACCTGCTATGAACTTTAGTTTGCTCATCTGTAGGACGGAAAGGAGCATTCACCTCATTGTCCTGTGAAGGTTCCCTGTGCTCACAGCTGAAAGCACCTACTCATGAATTGAAATAAGAGGCCCTCAAAGAACGCTGGTCTCCTCCCACCCCACTCTCACTTCTTTCCCATTACCACCCAACAGGCTCAAGAAAAAGTAAATTGGTGCCATTTTCTCATCCCACCCAGCAACTCTCAAACTTTAGTTTGGGTTAGAATCACCTGGGAAACAGTGCAAACAAGTCCTAGCCTATTCGAAGAAGCCAGGGCCTTTGTGTTCCGTGTTAGTGTTCCAGTTGACGGTGACAGACAGCATCTGAGACACGCTGCTCTCAGGGCTTTCACTCCCTAACTACTTACCCTATCGAGGAGGGGAGCTTTAACCTGATGGTTAGTGACCTCCCTTCATTCTACCACTATCAGTCTAGAAGGTCATTTCCCTCGTGTCTTCAACATCAATGAGAAAGGAAGGCAGACACTGCACAGTGAGTTCTAGAAAGGAAGGCATTTAAAGGCAAGACACTGCACAGTAAGTTCTAGAAAGGAAGGCATTTAAAGGCAGACACTGCACAGTGAGTTCTAGAAAGGAAGGTATTTAAAGGCAGATACTGCACAGTGAGTTCTAGAAAGGAAGGTATTTAAAGGCAGACACTGCACAGTAAGTTCTAGAAAGGAAGGCATTTAAAGGCAGACACTGCACAGTGAGTTCTAGAAAGGAAGGCATTTAAAGGCAGATATTGCACAGTGAGTTCTAGAAAGGCATACAGCAACAACTGGAATATATGGCCCTTTTGTCTTACCATCCTCTCTCTAATTATCTTCAAAATTCTATAGCTGACTAAAACTGCAGGAAATATGATTTAGTTCAAGCAGCAACAAATGGGTGAAGAGCAGAATGCCAAGGCAAAGTCATAGTTCTTCTTGAATTTACCCATCCCACTAAAGTTTCAGAGCAACACAACTGACAAAACTCTAATGGGGATGAAGCCATAGTCTTATAAAGAAGAAATACTTCAGATAATTGGTTTACATTAAACAGTCTCCTAGACAGCGATTACATAGGGTAATATGCAGAAAACAATTATGTTAACATTATGTGAATACCGACTTTCATTAACTGTTCAAATTTCAGAATAATTCATTGATTTTTTCACTTTAGAAAATTTAAACATTTATAATAAATCTTTAGAAAGCCCAAGTTCCATAAGGATTCTAACAAAGAACTTAATTTTGAGAAATACATAGACCAGGAATATTGTATGTGGTTTTCAAATTAATAATTTGGTAAATATTATTTAATTATCACAAAAACTAGTTTTAAGAATGTAAAAATGTTAAAGTTAACTTTGTGTCTAGAGATTTGTGTGATCAAAGTCCTGTTACCTACAACTTCACCAATAAGAAAACGTGAAAAACTGGTATTTCCAACATTCTCCAGTATATATCTTTAGCCTACTATTAATCATCACAAGCAAAACAAACACAAATGAAACAGTCTATTTCCCCCTCAGAGATTTTTCTTTTGGGATCTATGAGCAACAAACACAAATTAATTGACATTGTTGTAGAATGCCAGCTCTGAGCTGGGGCATGCAATTTATACCTACCACAACTTGGAAGAGGACTGGGAAAAGTAGAGGACACTGAAGCCAAGGTATTAGGAAAAGCCCCGAGGGGGCAAAAAAACCAATAACTATTTTTAGAGAAAAAGCCTTGGAAATGGAGTTAACCCTGATAGAACTATGTGGAAGCGAGAAATAGTCTGGTAAAAACCTGAAGCAGTGAAGTGGGCACACTCTCATAAATGTGCCACTAAAGCTGTGCTGACACAAATAACTCATCAGTGGTGCCTCCCCCCACCTCTGGTCGTACTCATAAAAAATATAAGCTACATCTAAAGTTCAGTGAACAAATGGGAAATTTCTTCTAGTACAAAGCTATAAAAAAAAAATGGGGGCTAGAGAGATGGCTCAGCAGTTGAGAGCACTGGCCACTCCTGCAGAGGCCCCAGCTATGGTTCCCAGCACCCACATGGCAGCTAACAACTTCCCCAGTTCCAGGGGATCCAAATCCTTTTTCTGGACAATGCTAGCATTGCATGTAGGTAGTGTATCTACACACATGCAGGCAAAACATTCACACACATGAATTTTTCTTAAAGATATAAAAATATGTACTAATATTATAGGGCCTGAGTGAGGCTCAATAATAGAGTGCCTGCCTGCCTAGTATGCATGAGGTTGAGTTCCATACACAATAATACAAAATTTATACACACACACATACATACACACACACACACACACACACACATATATATATATATATATATATATATATAGAGAGAGAGAGAGAGAGAGAGAGAGAGAAAATGATAGAACTTAATATGTACTTAACTATTAATTCAATTATTTGGTCCATCTCTACTATAATCACTATGCAGATACATTCTAGGACAGGACTGTGTCTTATTATACTCAGTGTCTTTACCCTAGTTCTGGACCACGAAAATACAGGCACATAATGACTATTAGTTGAATGAATAAAAAGTGAATTGGTCTATATGTAAAAGGTAGGAAATAGAGCTGGAGAGATGGCTCAGTGGTTAACAGCACTGGCTGCTCTTGCAGAGGACCAAGGTTCAGTTCCCAGCACCCACAAGGCAGCTAACAACTGTCCATAACTCCTGTTCCAGAGGATCGGACGCCTTCTTCTGGCCTATGGAAGCACCACATTCACATGGTGAACTTACATACATACAGGCAAAACACCCATACACATAAAATAAAATTTAAAAGAGCTTTAAAAAAGAGGTATTAAATAATCAAATGAACAGAAACAGGTTAAGAGGAAGATTAGACTAAGAGAGTACGAAAATTTGAAGACTGGGCAGTCCTAAAAATTATCCTAGTAAAATGTTAAAGCCAAATATGTACTTTTTACCTAAAACATAACTTATGAAAAGCAGTGATGACAAGCCCAGGTTTTAGGAAAATGGAAGTGTGTAATGCATCATTTGCAATAACTATATCCTCCCTCATCAATTATTTCAGTTTTTGTTATTCTTTGAAGTAGAAAGAGTCTGCCTTTATACACATTCCAATCTCATAACTTTCCAAGACAACATGAAAAATATGAAATAAAGCCTCTAGATAATGCATTCTTAGATTTATCCTCATCAACATCTATTCAGAAGCAGGGGTATTTTCCTAAAACTTGCAAAGCAATTTGAGTTTGTAGAAAGAAAAAGAGAAAATGTATGCCATTTAGATAAAATGTGTGCTATATTTTGTCCAGTCTTTCATCCAGATATTTATTTTCAAATAATGACACTTTATCTATGATAGTTTCAACTACATATTTAATTCTAGAAGAATATAATTCATTTGTTAGCCTTTCCTGAAAAAAAAATAAATTTTAGGTATGCAGTTCAAAAATCATAAATCTCTTACGGTTAATGGAGAATGTTCCATGGTAAGGCTTCACATTTCAATAGAGGCTTCAGATTTCAAAGTATGCATGAACCACAATACTATTCAGTGATTTGATTAAAAAAAAAAAAAAGGTAAGAAATGTTTGTACCAGACTGGAAGTTCTTGAATTTTTTTTCTTCAAACAAGTGGTCATTGAGTTCAAATTCCGCACACATTAGCCACTGTAACCATTTCCACATGAAACAGAATTATTTCATTTCTATAAAATGCCAGCCCCACTTAAGAATCCTGCTGGTCAGTGATGTCATCATTTTTTTCATGCACATGAGACACTATCTTCAAACTGAATCTTGCTGCAAGGTGGATACACAAACACTGCTTTCTTAAAGGCAGTATTATCTGAAATCATTTCCCTGAATATCTCAGAAAACAGCCCGGACTCCTGACAAATCCCCAGTAAGAACAGAAAACAAGCACCCTATTTTTTTTCAATTTTTACATTTTTATTTATGCATATGAATGTTTTGCTTGCATGTTATTTTTTTTAACATTTTTTATTGATGCTTTGTGCATTTCATACATCATTTTCCAATTCAGTTCAGACATATTTCCCTTTCCTTTCCCCCCCACCCCCACCCCAACCGATATCATGCATTCTGCCATAACTGTCCTGCATCTTTCTCTCAGTTTTTTTTTTTCATTTTTTAGCTATAAGTGATAATCCATGAGTACAAGCATCCTTCATATGAAACCAATTTGCAGGCTGTTGTGCCCAAACCCCCACAGCCCCGCCATCCAGCGGGGGGTGAGGGGTTGTATGTTCAATCAAGTTGATCAAATGAGTGTCCAGACTACATTGCTGTAGTTTCATCATTTACCCCAATCACAGCCCTTACATTCTACCACTTCCCCTCTTCCGCAGATTGTTCCCTAGGCTTGGAAAAGGGGCACAGGTGGATGAGAAGCAAAACAGTCCACTCTTTCTGGAGCTGTTGTCTTGGACTCTGGTCAATTCTGGCTGTTTCCTTTCATGGGCTGACAGTTTGTCCAGGAATAACCTTTCGATCCTACTACTACTACTACTACAAGCACCCTTTTAAGAGAAACTACAGACTGACTAATATACTAAAAATGCACAAAACCAACTTCTATAGACAAGGTCATAGTGCCATGCTAATCATTTTGGTGGGTTAGTTGTTTAAGCTTCTTCCTAGTCAAATTTTCTGGGATAACTACTATCAACAGAGGTGGGAATACATTTTTTAAAAAGACATAAAAAGTTTCCTTCATTTATTAAAAAAGCTAGTTTAGCCGGGCATGGTGGCGCACGCCTTTAATCCTAGCACTTGGGAGGCAGAGGCAGGCGGATCTTTGTGAGTTCAAGGCCAGCCTGGTCTACAGAGTGAGTTCCAGGACAGCTGGGGCTACAGGGAGACCCTGTCTTGAAAAGACCAAAAAAAAAAAAAAAGCTAGTTTAGTCTGTGAGAGCTGTTTCCATATTATATTTTCTCTATATGTGTGTGTGTGTGTGTGTGTGTGTGTGTGTACCTACCTTAACACTTTATTTAAGGTATGCTCTTCTTATACTCCTTACTACATAGACATGCTGAGTACCATTTTAATCCACAAATGAATATGAAGTGGTCCTTTGTGATCAGAATCTTAGATGCCACTTGTTCACCAAAATAAGGAGCTTTGTTATGGAAATTTTTCATGTTTTATAAAAGCATACATATTAATCCTATGGGCATGTTAATGCAGCTCTGATTAATTCCAAATTCATCACAAACTTAGCAGACAGAGAAGGTGCGCGCATTCTAAAAGCAGTAGCAATTGCAAGCAGTCACAAAATACTGCTGATATCAGACTTTTAAAAGCCATCAGTTTTCTTAATTAGTAAAATAATGGGTGCGATGGAAGCACCCTACATAACAGAGCTCTTCTGGAACACTGGGCACTCTGCTGAGAAGATGCACTTACTAGCTCCTTATTTCACAGGAAGACACCAGTGCTCAGAGAAGGGTGGAATACTACAGAAAGAAAATAATTTGAGGTCTCTGGCAGTTGCCCACATGATGACAAAGCATGGAGCTGAAACACCTGTGGTCGCTAAGCAGCCGCAAAAGCAGGACAGAGACTCCCAGGGCTTCCCCGCACCTGCAGTGAGCTCTGATCAGTAGAATCACAGCACACCCTGGTGACCAAAACAAGCTACCTCCAGCTGGCCAGATCCAAGTCACAAAAGCTCCACTATGCACAAAAGAGTAAGCTACATATACTCCCGAGAAGAACCAAAGCACGGCAAACAGGAAAACCAAGATGCAAGTTGCGAACGAAGCACATGTTCAAATCGTTTCTGGCCTAGTTACTTTACAAGCAGCATGACCTCGGGGGAGTTTTAGATTGTAATTCAGTTTCACACTGGGAGTAAGTAAAACAAGTCTCCACCTGGTAAAGCATCCGTAAGAATTAATGGCAACACTTAAACATGCTTAGTACAGAACTTGACACACAGAAATCACTATATGAATTTATTATATAAATGAATAGAAGAAACAAATGCAGAGATAGGATTAAGATAAAAGGATTTTTTTTTTTACTATTATTACTATGTACTGTTATTACTACTATTTTGGTGCTATTGTGTATGCTGAGTTCTCTGCCTACCACTAGGGTTAATTAATAGCCTCATTTTAAAAAAAGAGAAGATATTTTAAAAAACTGTAATACAATGTTAAATGCTTGCTATCTGTCTTCCACTTCACTTTTTCTTAATATTCCCTTTGTAATTTTTATAACAAATCTTAGTAATAGGCATCATCTCCTTTTACAAAATGAGGCAAATATTAAGCTCAAAGATCAAATTAGCAAGTGTGGTCCAGTAGTAGAGAGCTTGCCTAGCTTTGTGAGGTCCTGGGTTTGGTTCGCAGAAAAAGAAAAGGGAGAAGATGAGACAGAGAGTGAGGGTGAGGGTGGACGTGAGGTACCCAAAGAGTTCAGGAGGAAAGAGAGAGAAAGGGAGAGGGGAAAAGGAAGGAGAGGGAAAGGAAAGACACAAGGGAATGGGAGGAGGAGAGAGAGGTGGAGAAGGAGTAGGAGAGAGAGCTAGAGCACAAGAAACGCATAGAGAGAACCAAAAATTAGGTGGCACAGCAAGGATTCAAACCCAGACATTAAGTCCAAAACCATTATGTATATTGTTGATTTTACTAATATGGTTCTTTTGTTTGTATTTTGGGAGACAAAGCCTCCAACTTGCCAAGATGTGGCCAAGGATGACCCTGAAATTCAATCCTTCTGGCTGCACTTCCCAGGTACTGATATAGACCTGCACTACCAGGCCTGGTTCATCCAATGCTGGGGTTTAAAAGCAAAGCCTTCTGCATGCTAGACAAGCACTCTCACCAACTGAGCTGCATCCTTAATCCTGGGTCTTTTTTTTTTTTTTTTGGTCTTTTCGAGCAGGGTCTCCCTGTAGCCCCAACTGTCCTGGAACTTGCTCTGCAGACCAGGCTGCCCTTGAACTCACAAAGATCCGCTTGCCTCTGCCTCTCAAGTGCTAGGATTAAAGGCGTGCGCCACCACGCCCGGCTCTGGGTCCTTTTTATAGAAGAAAAAATTTAATTATCTCAGATAAAAGCCCACAGAGGGCTCATGGATAAGTGGGGAATGAAAACATCTAATATGTTGGAAGAGTATTATGTCTCTCTGTACTAAACTACTAAACATATATAACCCTCTATTGCCGTGGAGAATACTGTCTGGAATCACCCAGCATTATAATCAGTCTAAAGACATCCACAATACCCACACACATTGCAACACATCCCAAATATAGAAAGTAAACTACCGTTAAGTGATCTTTCTCTTTGCGTAGAAGGCAGGAAGGTCAGGTAGCCATAGGAGTAAATGACAAGTCAAAGCACATTAAACTCAGCTTTGTTTCTCCAACACAGAAGGAAAGGTGAATGGCAAAGACCAGGCAAGTACAGAAGCCACTAATTGCATCTGGTGGCACAACTATTGATGATGGACAAAAAAACAAAGAGCTTTGTGATGGGTGCATTCTGCCTGACCTTGCCCAGGCTCTGCAGGGACAGAAAAGGCCAGCCGGTTCCCAGTTTGGCTGGAAGTCGATGGAAGCAGCCAGAGCTGAAGCGCACACGAGTATGACATTTACCACCTTCTACAGCAAAAAATGGATATTTTAACACCAATGATGAAAATATATAGATAAATACATTGAAAATACAAGAAATATCTTCAGAGCATATTAAAAATTATAGATCAGGACCCTCAGCCCTACATTAATCTACTTTCTACTTACAGTTAACCAATCTAAATAAAATTCTCTGCTCAAACAAAAAGAAAGGTTTGGAACCTGCATTATTTTAAATTATTTGTTTATATAACTAAAAAAAGAAACATGGCTATTTACATTTAAAAGTCTATCCATTTTAATGTCTTTATAGACAATAAAATATAAACACTAATCTTTCCTCCTAAACAACAAATGCTTATTCAACAAATAGCACACTATTCTAAAGCTATTATAAAATGCCTGCTTACCACTTTGTAGATTTGGTTCAATGTTTCCTTTAGGTATTCTATATTATCTATTTATTTCAGAATAGCACAGCTTCAGAATTTACAACAGTATTAACATGGTGACAATTATACCAATAGGGCAAAGACACAAAGTAATAATATATCATCTTACACCATCCTAAAAATTATTTTTATTTCTATATAAAATATGTAAGTAAGGGGCTAGAGAGATGGGCTCAGTGGTTAAGAGCACTGGCTGCTCTTCCAGAGGACCTAGGTTAGGTTCCCAGCATCCACATGGTGGCTAACAACCACACAACTCCAGTTCAAAGGGATCCGATGCCCTCTTCTTGCCTCCATGGGTATTGCCTACATATGGCACACTTAAACATTCATGCAGACAAAACTCATACAAATAAAATTAATGTTTAATGTAAATATATATATATATAAAAGTATGCATAAATGTTCTATTAAAATCCAGAAATACTCTAAATATTCACATTCTACATTTACCATGAATGGGTTTTCAGAATCACTGAGCATATCAGATAATTTCTTTCTTATTTGATTTTTAGTAGAAAAATATTTTTTCCCTTTATTTAAAGAGAAAGCAATGAGGGGGCTGGAGAGACGGCTCAGCGGTTAAGAGTGCCAACTGCTCTTGCAGGACCTGGGTTCGATTTCCAGCACCCACATGGTGGCTAAGAACCGTCTTTGACTCCAGTTCCAGGGGAATCTGACTCCCTCTTCTGACCTCCGTGGCACTGCACGACACGGGTGCACCAACCTACATGCAGACAGTACACTCATACACATAGAAAATAATAAATAAATAAAATAATTTAAAAAAGAAAGCAATGCTAATAAAATATATATATAAAAAAGAGAAAGCAATGAAATTATTAAAGGAAGTGTATTTATCTTCTATGTTCCCCCAAGATATGCCCCCTGTTCCTTTTTCTTCAAAACAGAAAAATTTATCATTTTTCAAACTATATTAAGGTATAACTGATAAATTTTATACATATATATTTAAAATATACCAGGGGATTTTTATATATATTTGAAGTGATTCTGACAATCAAACTAATCAGTATATTTGCATTTTCAGTTACCTTTTCAACACACACACACACACACACACACACACACACACAAACTTAAGATATACTCTTTGGGCTGGAGATAGCTTTTCCATCATCTAGGAGGTCTTAGCACACCCAAGGGAGAGGTGAGAATATGTGTATATTCTCCTATCAAACTTTCTGTATATAATACAGTCTTATTAGCTACAGTCACTATATTAGTTACTTTTGCACTTCTGTAATCAATTACCTAACTAAGTCAACTCCAAGGACAAAATATTAATTTTGGCTACATAGGAACATAGAAAAGCAGAGCAGTTCAAAGTATGGCAGCCAGGAAGCAGGAAAAAAAGCACAGAGGACAGGACCAGAGTAGAACACAGTTCCAAGGACACACTAGGACAGAGTTCCAAGGACCCGCCCCCCAGTGACCTACTTCTTCCAACTATATCCCACTTCCTTCTTTTCACCACCCTCAATAAACCCACAATACTGTGTCAGAGCTGGTATGTCATGATCATCTCTGGTATGTCATCAGTGACATACCCGGAAGTGTGCTTTACTAATCCCTAGGCCTCAAATCACTTGTTGAAAATGAAGATTATCTTAGTCACTGTGTTATACATTAGATTCCCTAAATTTATCCTATGATTAAATTAAATTAAAACTTATTTATAATTAAAACTTCATTTTCTCAGGGCAGGAGAGATGGCTCAGCAGTCAAGAGCACTGGCTGCTCTTACAGAGGACCCGGGTTTCATTCCTAGCACTCACATGGCAGCTAACAACCATCCATAACTCTAGAGAAAAGCTGCAAATGGGACTAGGCAATGAACCCCAAGCCACGCCCAGTGTGCTTCCTCCAGCAAGAACGCACCTCCTGAGGGTCCACGGCCTTCCCCAAACAGCAGCTGACCAAGTCTTCAAATACTTGGAGCCTACACAAGATATTCTAATTCAAAAGATAACAGATCTGGACTCCAGTGTGAGTTCAGCTTCTCCTGCCAGTGACTCTTAGCCCACTTCAAACTTAACATCAAATGGACTGTCACACTGACCTGCACTTGGCATCCCTGTGCCCAAACAGCTTTGTACCTATGTTTCTACTTGACCTTATAGAGACGTCCTTCTGCCTCTATCAGTTCTCATATCAGCTTCTCTGAAGTGTGCAGCCTTTTTAACCCTTTCTTCATCATTATATAACCAGTATATTTGTATATTATTGTATTACGTGTTAATGTGTGATCTGAGAATTACTATTACTTGTAATTAAGGTTGGTTTAAAACAACCTGTGTTTGCCAATGGCAACTATCAAAGGAAGTCAGGTCTACCTGGCAAACTACAGCCAATCAAACCAATACAATTTGTGAATTTATTAGTTATTCAGTAATTTGTGGCACTGTAGAAAGATACAGACATATCCATCTATGATTCTGACAGGCATCAATAGTTACCACCCCTAATTTTTCTTGTTGTTGTCATAGTTTACACGTATTTTTCTTGTTCACTCATTAACAAGTTGTAGCTACAAATATTTGAAATCTTTTACCTCTTAACTTTTTTTTAATTTTAATTTAATTTATTTATTTATTTATTTATTTATTTATGCATATGAATGTACTGTCTGCATGTAGGTCTGTGCACCCATGTCATACGCCATGGAGGTCAGAAGAGGGTGTCGGATTCCCCTGAAACTAGAGTTCTCCTGGAATTGGAGTTACAGACGGTTCTCAGCTGCCATGTGGGTGCTAGGAATCGAACCCAAGTCCTCTGCAAGAGCAGTCGGTGCTCTCTCCAGCCCCACCTCTTAACTTTTATAATGGACTAATTGAGATATACTTTAACATATTCAAATATTCTAAATTGGACTACATACTGTTACTGGTAAGTTTTATATGCTTCCCCCTACTAATCAACATCCTTTCATTTCAGCTTAGAGACTTGGCATTTGCAATTCTTTTAAGAGATATGATGAAATCTCTGAACTTTTCTTTGATTGATAAATTCTCCACCTTTCCATCATTTCTGAGAGACAGATTCTGTGGTATTTTTGGTTGGTACTTTTTTTTTCTTTCAATGCTTTAATATACCAGCACACTCCTGTTCTAGAAGGTTTCTGTTCAAAAAATCAACTGATAGCTTTGAATAACTCTCCTTTTCCTTGAGGCTTTAAAAAACATCTCCTTTTTAGATATAATACTTTTATTGATGTTTCGTGTGTTTCATACAACATTTCTCAGTCCAATTTAAATTCCCTTTTCCATGTCCCCACCCCAGTTCCTGCATCCTGCCATACATGTCTTGTATCTTTTTCTCAGTCTTTTTAAAGTTTTTCTCTGCAAAGGTTTATTGTTTGGGCAGAAGTTAACTGTTTGAGTCAGCTCTTTGACCCAGTTCTTTTGTCACTGTTGTTCCCTCCTATTTGTATTGCTCCAAAATATGCTTCTATATACATACATATATATGTGTGTGTGTGTGTGTGTGTGTGTCACATATATACCAAAATTATAACCTCTGAAAATAAGCTGTATGTTAATTTCAAAATATGTTTAGGGGTTCACATTTTTTCCTTTAATTTTATATTACTCTAAAATATGAATACATATCCTCCATCCATATACCACAATTAAAAAGTCTGAAAATTAAAAAAAAATCTCCTTAAGCGTTTAAATTTAATTTTTAGTAGTTTGGTTATATCTTAGCAACATATTTTGGGGTAGGATCTGGCTGAAGATCTTAATGTCCATGTACCTCTATTCCAATATCTACCAGATTTGGAAAACTTCAGCCATTATGTCTATACACAAGCATTAACTCACTCTCATAATGCAAAAGTAAGCTCTCTTGATGACGACTCCTCAGTCCCATAGGGTTTAGTCACTCCTTCTAGCTTGTCTCTTCTGAATAGATACTTCCTAGTAAGCTCTCTCCAGTGATTCTTCAGTTTCATCAAATCTGCTGTTGATACTCTATAGTGCACTTGGTTCATTTCATGCTGCATTCTTCAGCTCCACTGTTTCTGTTTGGTTCTTTTCAAATATAATTTCAACCTCTTTTGTGGAATTTCTTTTTTGATCATTTCAAAAAAGATTTGCTAATTTCACTAAGATGCCCACATTCTCTACAGTTCTAGGTTCATGACAAATTTGAGTATGTGGTTTCTTTCCTTGTAATATTTTTGGAATTATGCTTTGAGATGTATGAATGGTGATGTTTATTAATCACATAAGTTACAAAAATTCATACATTTCTCAATATAAGAATAGAGATAATTCATGAATAGTATCAACCAAATAGTAAATGAAAAATTATATCACAATTTATCTTTACTATATAAAACCATGAGATGATTAAACTTGATTGCTTTAGCCCCTCCATTGGTTTTATGTATAACTCTGTTGTTCTTGTTGCCATAGGAATCTTGCATTTCTTACATACTTGATGGAAACAGCTTTGTGAGAATAAATTGTAAAGTGATTTTTCTCATTTTATGGCATGGAGATAATTTGAAAATCCTGCTCATTGATACAAATTTGTATCATTCTCCTTATATATGAAAAAGAGGTTAATTCTGAGCAGACTCTAGTTAAATATAACTGATTATATTAGATTTCTATAATGTTCAGAGCTAGTGAAAACAAACTGCTGCTTCTGAAACAGCATGCTCTTCTCACTGAAACAAGATCAAAGGATTTAGGAGCAAATACAATCTTCTTAGCAATTTCCAAACTGTGTTTTAAGTCAAAAGTCTAATTTCAGAGTACTATACTCAGAAAAGTAAGGTTCATATCAATGTGTAAGATTCTGTCGGGAATCAAACAGTGGCTTGATATAAAACAGGCTGCTGTTAGGGCTGGAAAGATGGCTCAGCAGTTAAGAGCACTTGATACTCTTGCAGGGGACCCAGGTTCAGTTCCCAGCACCCACATGGCAGATAACAACTATCTGTGACTCCACTCCCAGAGGATTCTATGCCCTCTTCTGACCTCTGTAAGCAACGCATGACCAGGTGCACCTACCTACATGCAGATAATACACTCAAATACATAAATAGGCTGCTAGGTATTGTTGAGGTAGGGTCATAAATAAGGTCCATGTTCAAAACACCATACAAACACTGGGTTTTCTGAAAAGCATATCTCTTACCCAGAATGTTAACTATAGAGTAAAACTATAGGATCAAACCTATGAAAATGAAAGGAATACAGAATCTTTACATTTTTACTTTATTATATTTTTATTTTATGTGTGTATGTTGCCTACATGTTTTTGGAATATCACATGCATATGATGCTTGTGGAGGCCAGAAGTAGGTATTGGATCCCCTGAAACTGGAGGTAGAGTTGTTAGCTACCGTGTGGGTGCTGAGAGCTGAACCTAGGTCCTCTGGAAGAAGAGCCTGTGTCCTTAACCACTGAGCTATCTCTCTAGACCCTGCCAGCACATTTAAACAGAGAAATGGGTCAAACTCGGACATACATCTAGAAAAATTCTTGGATGACCACATGGGAACTCAAGATTTAGAATGACCCTACAGAGCATCTCTAGTTGGGCCAAAATGGCTAAACCTTAATAGTTGCACAGTAATCAGTCATGACAGTAAGTCAAATTGGGAAAGAGGTCACACTAGCCATGGTAACTCTTGGCAGCTGAGGCAGGCTGTGAAGTTGGATTCCCAGCAGTAAAGGCAAAAGCCTTCATGAAAGGAAGACCAGAGTGGCACAGCACAGGACATATGCTTTTTTAATTATAGTGACCCCATGTCACAATAAATGATTGCAATTTGAAAATACCATGACTCAGAAATGTACTTAATACAACTAACCTAACAAACACTATAGCTTAGCAACACTTGTGATTGTGTGGCTGATAGACAGCTTCAGTTTACCAAACTGCTAATATAGAGGAAAGTGTTATACCACATACTGCTAGTCCAGGAAAAGATGAAAATGCAAAAGCTTACATGTTTCTGTTGCACATTTATTACTTTCACACTATCAGAAGTTAATTAGAATCATAAATTGAACCATCACACATCAGGGACTGCCTGCAGTCCTGTTATTAGTGAATTTGGAATTTAGGAAATAAAGATCTTGATGTAGCCCACTGCAATAGAAATAAGCCAGTATTGTTTATTATCTATAGGACCTCTCTGGTCAACAGCTCCAAAAGAGGGAGCCCATTACAGGCACTGGGCTTTTCATCTAATAGCATGTGGCATCTATTAGGGCCACTGAACTTCTGTTATACTGTTACTACCTTTAAACTCTTTATGTTGTACCTGTATATATTGAGAGAAGCTTCCATAGTAGGTTTCCATATGACCCTTTCAAAAGGCCTGGTGTTATTTATCCCTCCCCATACCTTATCCTCTGCCCTGTCCTCCCAATTCCCCACCCTATATGACCCATATATCCATTATTTCCCTTTCCATTTGGTATCACTGCATTCTATCTCACCTCCCACAAGGCCCCTTGGCCTCATAACCCCCGTGGCCCCTTACTAGTTTCCTGACCTCTGTGGATTCTCCAACGGAAAAATCCTAGTATTCTCTATAGAGTTGGCTTTGTAGATATATAAATTCCTTACATCTGTTTTTCCATGGAAAGTTTTTCTTTTGTCTCCAACTACAACCAATAGTTTTGCTGGGTATAGTAGCCTGAGCTATCATCTGTGTTCTTTCAAGACGTGTAAGACATAGATCCAAGCCCTTCTGGATTTCTTAGTCTCCAAAGAAGTCAGCTGTTGTTCTGATGAGCCTGCCTTTATGTGTGACTGATCTTTCTCTCTCACAGCCTTCAATATCTTTTCTTTGTTCTGTACATTTAGTGTTTTGACTTAATCGTCAATGACATGTAGAGTTTCTTTTCTAGTCTTCTATACTTGATGCTCTGTATGCTTTTTGTAGCTTGACCAATATCTCTGTCCCTAGATTTGGGAAGTTTTTAGTCTGTGATTTTCTTAAGAAATATTTTCTGTGCCTTGAGTTTCTTCATCTTCTCTATACCTATGATTAGTAGGTTTGGTCTTTTTATATTGTTACAGAGGCCTGCATATTCTATTCCTGAGTTATTTTAGATTTGGCATTTTCTTTGAGTGATCCATTCCCCAACCTTGTCTTCAAGATATAATATTCTCTGTTCCATTTCTTATTATCCCTTTTTGATCTTTTCTTCTGAGCTTTTTATTTGATTTTCTGTGTTTTTCATTCCATGTTTTATCTCAGTTTTGCTTTCTTTATTTCAGAGACTCTCAGAGACTCTATTTACTGAATTCTTTTTTTTTTTTTTTTTTTTTTTTTTTGAGACAAGGTCTCCCTATAGCCCCAGCTGGCCTGAAACTGGCTCTGTAGACCAGGCTGGCCTTGAACTCACAGAGATCTGCCTGCCTCTGCCTCCAGATCCTGGGATTAAAGGCGTGAACCACCACTCCAGGGTCTGAGTTCTAATTTTATGTCACAAATTGTTTTAGTTATTTCATTCAGCTGTTTGTTTTCACAGTATTCATGTACTCTTTTATTCATACATTCTTTGAGTTGCTTTAACATATTTATAATTGCTACTTGGAAAGCACTGTCTAAGGCATCACCTAGATTGCTATTCTCAGGCAACATAATGATACGGGTGCTAATTTCTAGAGGATAAATACTGTCTACGTTATTCATGTTGCTAGTAGTTTTGTGATGAGACCTAGGCATTTGGGTTTGGGTCGTTGATGGTGCCTCTTGGTATGGGTAGGTGATATCATCTTTATAGGGTGGATGTTTGTATCTTTGCTTGCTGTGTCCCCAACTTGTCAGGTTAAGGCCAAGCTGAGTGGTGTTTGATGTTCAGACAGTCATGGGGCTACTTTGTGTTGATAAGCAAAAGGATGACTTCCCTGAAATACCTACTTGATTGCCTTCAAACTAAAACATGAGCTCTTCCAGGGTCTTGAGCCTGCCAGCCTTTGGACTTGAACTACACCAAGCAAGACTCTCCAGCATCTCCCAGCTTGTCAACCACAGATATTGAAACTTGTTAGCCGCCATAATCACATGGCACAATTCTTTTTTTTTAATTTTATTTATTTATGTTCTATGTGTATGAATGTACTATCTGCATGTAGGTTTGTGCACTCATGTCGTGCAATGCCGCGGAGGTCAGAAAAGGGTGTCAGATTCCCCTGGAACTGGAGTTTTCCTGGAATTGGAGTTACAGATGGTTCTCAGCAGCCATGTGGGTGCTGGGGATCAAACCCAGGTTCTCTACAAGAGCAGTCGGTGCCTTTAACCACTAGGCTATCTCTCCAGCCCGGCCCAATTCTTTATAATGAATCCATATATATGTTCTGTTTCTCTGAAAAGCCCTAATATAATCATCTTGCATGAAATAATATTTTTGTGTGTATGTATGATGTATGCTTGTATGTGTACATGTTGGGGCTACTCACACACATCTGTGCATGTGCAGGCAGAGATACATGTCATGTGTCTTCCTTTATTGTTCTCTGTTGGTTTTTGGTTTGGTTTGGTTTGAGGGTTTGTTTGTTTGTTTGTTTGTTTGTTTGTTTGTTTTGAAAAAGGGTCTCTCACTGAACCTGGGACTCAGAGCAAGAAAGGCCAGTTAGCAAGTCCCCAAGATTCACCAATCTTTACCCAAACCCACCCCACCAGATATGGAGCTACAGGCACAAACCTTTCCCAGATTGTTACATGGATGTTACGGATCCAAATGCTAATCCTCATTCTTGCATAGCAAGCACTTTACCCACTGAGTCATCTTACCAGTCCCCACAAATTTCTAGCTATGAAAGTAAAATATAAGTAAAATATGCCCCAATTAACAAATGTGTGGGTTTTTTCCCCTGCAAATAGCAGTAACTGTTGATTGGAACTTAATATTGACTGAGTTATTTGTTGTTGTTGTTGTTGTTTTGGTCACTTTGAGACAGGGTTTCCCTATAGCTCCAGCTGTCCTGGAACTCACTATGTAGACCAGGCTGGCCTTGAACTCACAGAGATCCATCTGCCTCTGCCTCCCAAGTGCTGGGATTAAAGGCATGCATCACCATGCCTGGCTGACTGCATTGTTTCTTATGGGCATATCTGAGAAACAAAGGGACTTCTATTAAGAGAAGGAAATCTAAAATCTAAAAAAAAAAAAAAAGAAAAGCACATTTACATAAAATTGAAATAAATATAAAACATTTCAATATTTGCTCATCATTCAAAAGCTGTCGATAAAATAAAAGGACATGAGGTATACCCCTTTCCAAATATAGTAGCATAATATCTCAAATGCAGAGAAGTGATTATTGGATAAAGATCTCTTAGGAGTCTACCTACAGATGTTCTCCTATTATTGTGAATAATAAAAAACTAACTGGGTTTCAAGTGGAACATTTAAATTGACATCTCCTGATGTTATTTCATTCAAATCACCTTGAGACACAGAAATGTTGCAGACAATTCTACCACTTCTTGCAAATCTGCATTTAAATGACTCCTCATAAGCAAATGCCTATTTAACTTACATAAAGACAAGCACAAACTAATGTAGCTTACTTTGGATGAATTTAGATGGTTTTGCTATTTTACTGATGGTCAAAATATGGAGCTTATAAACATGTTTATTTTAAATAAGATAAGTTTTAGAATAATATTTCAAGCGGGTTGCTACTAAAGTTTTAAAAGTCAAATATATGCTTCTGAAAACAACTCTTAATCTCCTGCTCAAAGTAACAATATGCATTTTGAGTCATAAATACTATCAAATATGTGAACATTAAAATTCGACAATTTTTTCAAGGTTCATATATTTATAGATCTTGAAAATAAAATTTAAACAACACTTAGTCCTTGAAATAAGATTATCCATTAAGAAGATTCCACTCAGGGCTGAAGAGGTGGCTTAGCAGTTAAGAGCACTTCTCTTACATAGGACCTGGTTTCAGTTCCTAGCACCCACATGGCACCACATAACCTCCTGTAACTCTAGTTCCAGGGTATCAGATTCCCTCTTCCTGCCCCACCACAGCCAATTGGACATACATGGTGCATATATGGGAAAGCAGGCACAACATAAACACATAAATAAAGGTAAATACAAATTTAAAAAGAAGATTCCTCATATTTGACAAGGGGGCCAAGACGACATAATGGAGGAAAGACAGCATCTTCAGTAAGTGGTGTTGGCAAAACTGGATCACTACTTGTAGAAGAATGAAATTAAACCCCTACCTTTCACCCTGTACAAAAGTCAATTCCAGATGGATCAAAGACCTCAACATGAAACCCAAAACTCTGGAGGTGATAGAAGAAAAACTTGACAGCAGACTGCAAGGCATAGGCGTAGGAAAAGACTTCCTAAATCAGACAGCAGCTGCACAAGAAATAAGATGAACAATTGACAAATGGGACCTCATTAAACTCAAAAGCTTCTGTCCATCAAAAGAAACAATCAAGGAAGTAAAGAGAAAAACCCACAGAGTGGGAGGAAACCTTCACTGCAGATACATCTGACAAAGCATTAATTTCCAGAGTATACAAGCTACTCAAAAATCAAAGAAGAAAACAAATGAACCACTCAAAAGATGGAGCAAAGAACTGAATAGAGACTTCACAGAGGAGGAATTAGAGATGGCTGAGAAACATCTTAAAAACTGTTCAACATCACTAATAATTAGGGAAATGCAAATTAAGACCACTCTAAGATATCATCTTACTCCGATAAGACTGGCCAGGATCAAGAAAACAAATGATATCAAGGGCTGGAGAGGTTGTGGGGAAAGGGGAACACTTATCCATTGCTGGTGGGAATGTAAACTTGTACAGCCACTATGGAAAGCAGTGTGGAGAACCCTTGGAAGACTCAAAATGAACTTGCCATTTGACCCAGTCACACCACTCCTGGGTATATACCCACAAGACTCATCTTACTGCAGAAATACATACACAGCTATATTTATTGCAGCTCTGTTCACAATAGCAAAAACCTGGAACCAACCCAAATTCCCCTCAACTGATGACTGGAGAGAGAAAATATGGTACATGTACACAATGGAGTTCTATGCAGCAGTAAAGAAAGACAACATCATGAACTTTGCAGGGAAATGGATGGAGCTAGAAGATATTATATTAAGTGAAGTAACACAGTCCCAGAAAAACAAACGACGAATGGTGTCCCTCATCTGCGGATGCTAGGGCCAATAACCCAGTTGTAAATATTTCTTGTGGAGAGGGACACATATTAAAAGCACAACAACCGAAAGACTGCATCAGAAAATTGACTGAAATGGTGAATCGGGAGGGGTGGGAGAGGGACAGGGGTCTATATTCAATTAATGTATATTTAATTAACGTGGTTCAACAAGTATCCAATTTTGCTCAGACTCTGCCTACATGGTGTTTTAGGACTTAGTAAAAGTAAATATGTGTATATTAAACAACATTGGTTTAAAGGTTCTGATAAAAACAGTAACGCACCTTAGTTAATTGGAAATATAAATTGTTGTCGTCCACATTTGTTTTACTTAAAATCTGTATAACAATAACTTTGGGATTGGCACATACAACTGTTCTCTATAATTTTTCTGTTGTACAGTATCATCTTGCAGCATTCTCTTTTACCTGTAGGATGATTTCACTTAAGAAATTAAGTTTGCTTCCCAAGTTAACGACATATAGTCACCCAAAATAGCTTGGGTGAATTTTATGAAATCTGCACCTTGATTCCTGCCTATAGGTACGTGTACTACAAATGTCTTTTTGAGACTCGTGGGTCAAAAAACAAAAACCTAAAATAAAAAGGGGGGGATACAGATATATATGAAACCTTTTTGTCAAAAACTTTGTAATTCAAATCTTAAAACTAACTACGGGAAAAGATTTGTAAGTTTCCACAGGTCAAAACTTCACCAACTTAACGGGTGAGAAAGAAAAGACACAGCTTTGCATTGTGTAGGATGTACCAGGAAGTGCCAGCAGAAAGGTTGGCCCATTTGAACATTGAAAGGAAGAAAAGCATCAGACTGTTACAGGCATCAAACCCCTCTGTGGATCCTACTTGTAACAACTATTTATAATGAGTCCTAATGAAGCTTACCTTCTAGGCGCCGCAAAGTTTTAATAGGAGAGATTTTCTTACCTCTCCTTCATAGAACAAGTAGGAATATAATGATGATGAGGTCATTCTCTAACTGTATATTGGAGCCAACTGTCATAGAGGTAATCTCTTATAAAACTGGTAAAACCAGGGCTGGAGAGATAGCCTAGCGGTTAAGAGCACCAACGCTCTTACAGAGGACCTGGGTTCGATCCCCAGGGCCCACATGGCGGCTAAGAACCGTCTGTAACTCCAATTCCAGGAGAACTCCAGTTCCAGGGGAATCCAAGACCCTCTTCTGACCTCCGCGGCATTGCATGACACGGGTGCACAGACCTGCATGCAGACAATACATTCATACACATACAAAAATAAATAATAAAAAAAAAATTTAAAAAAAACTGGTAAAACCGCCTTCTTTAATTGACTAATAGACATAGGAACAGAGAAAAGGATTATTCTCTATTCAGAACCAAATATAATACTAAAGTCTCCTTAAGCTGTGCACTTAAGCAAAATATATTAATACAGGAGAGCTCTGATATCAGCAATGGATTATTCTACCAAGGAGATGTTGGCCAGGGGATCCAAGCCCCCACAAAAGGTAAAGGCTCCTTGCCTCTAAACTGGGATACCTGCAAGAAGAGAGGCGATAAGGCCCTGCTGCCGAAGACCTGATGTTAACATGGGAAAGATGTATTGAGACCACACATGCAAGTGTACAGATGGCCTCTGGAATACCAGAGAGTGTTACCAAAGGCCACTAAACCAATAAAGCAAATATGGGTCTCCTTGAGTCAAGCAAGACTCCACCGTCAGCACCAGCTACACCTCACCTGCCTGGAAATACTGTGCAGCAGAGGCAGCCATATGCCTGTATATCCCAAATCTAATTGGCTATTGGCTCTCTCCTTGGAGGAATAACCCATGGCTGATGCCACAAGCTTACATCCTCTACAGGTTAGGAGATGTTATAAGCCACAGTAAGACCCTGTCATATTTAACAGGAAAAAATGTAATTCATGGATTAACATATCATCCAAACATATGTGTCTATACCAAAGTAACCTACCATAACTATTAGTGCTGTTTAAATACCTATATATCTAATTGCTTGTGCTTCATTAGTAGGATCGAAAGGTTATTCCTGGACAAACTGTCAGCCCATGAAAGGAAACAGCCAGAATTGACCAGAGTCCAAGACAACAGCTCCAGAGAGAGTGGACTGTTTTGCTTCTCATCCACCTGTGCCCCTTTTCTAAGCCTAGGGAACAATCTGCGGAAGAGGGGGCGTGGTAGAATGTAAGGGCTGCGATTGGGGTGAATGGTGAAACTACAGCAATGTAGTCTGGACACTCATTTGATCAACTTGATTGAACAAACAACCTGTCACCCCCCACTGGATGGTGGGGCTGTAGGTGTTTGGGCACAACAGCCTGCAGATAGGTTTTGCATGAAGGATGCTTGTACTCATGGATTATCACTTATAGCTAAAAAATGAAAAAAAAAAAACTGAGAGAAAGATGCAGGACAGTCATGGCAGAATGCATGATCTGGGATGGGGTGGGGCTGGGGGGGAAGGGAAAGGGAAATACGCCTGATCTGAATTGGAAAATGATGTATGAAATGCACAAAGCATCAATAAAAATTAAATTAAAAAAAAAGAAGATTCCCCAAGGGTTTAGAGAGATGGCTCAGTTGTTAAGAGCAGTGGTTGCTCTTATAGAGGACCCATATTTGATTCATAGCACCTATATGGCAGCTAGCAACCATCCATAATGCCAGTTCCTGGGGAACCAACACCTTCCTCTAACCTCCGTGGGCATTACACGACATGGGTACGCTTACATACATTCAGACAATATACTTAATCCTAGCACTTGGGAGGCAGAGGCAGGCGGAACTTTGTGAGTTCAAGGCCAGCCTGGTCTACAGAGTGAGTTCCAGGACAGCTGGGACAACAGGGAGACTCTGTCTCAAAAAGACCAAAAAAAAAAAAAAAACAAATAAAATCTTTAAAGATTCCCCAAATAAAACCAGAAGAAATATATTCTAATACACATAAAAATCATAATTCAGAAACACACCCCCACCCATGCAAGCATAAATCAACATGACCCACCCAAAAGATCACAACTCATCAGTAAACAAATCTAAAGATACTTAAATGGTGGAAATATCAGCAGACTTCAGAAGTCTCATTGTAAAAATGATTAATGAATTCAAAGAGGATTCAAACAAGCAGATATATGAAGGAAGTGAACTCATGAACAGAACATGAAATTCAACAAGAAAACTGAAATTTGAAAAAAAAAGTTGGAAATGAAATTCATAGCATGACAAAAGACAAAAAAGAACCTGTGGAAAGCATCACCATTAGACTAGACCCAGCCAGTCAAAAAGCAGTATCAGGGATTGAAGCAAAGTCTGAAGAGCCACTATATTCACACATTAATAAAGAGAAAGCAAACAAGAGTGACCACAATTCAAAAATATTTATTACTTTCATTTTGTGTGTATGAGTATACTATCTGTGTGTGTATAAGTGCACCCATGTAGGAATGAAACTTTGCATGGTTTGAGGCACGAACTTGTAAGACCTGTCCCGCAAAATCTCTGCGAGTTATCTGATATCTCTGTGGGCATTCAGTTGTCTCTGTGAGTTATCCGGAAGGTCTGGGATATTACAGTGTTTTCTTGCCTCGCCTATCTCTGCAACATTCCAGAACAGGATGGCCCCTTCCCTCGATGTTTTGAGCAGAATGTCACACCTCTAGTTTACCAGTTGCAAAAACAGGAGCTCTGCAGCCCCTCGTAGGAGCCAAGGTGACTCACCCCTCCCTTCTGCCTGCCCTCCACTTCCTTGCCCACAGCACAGTAACCTTTGGTATATAAACACACTGCTGGCATGAATAAAGGAGAGAGTTTTATCTTCTGGACTTTCTCTGAGTCTGTGTCTGTGTGTCTTTCTTTGTCTTTCTTTTCTGTCAGGTAACTTCCCCATGGTCTCCTACCCATACCAGAGCTAAGCATAGAGACTGTCGGCCTGCAGGCAGGAGACAGCCTTGAAGCTCGCAGTCCTGTGGAATAACCAAGCCTGGTTCTAGAAGGTAAGAAGATCATGTGGATTGCAGCCACACATGACTAAATCATCATCAGATGATTATTAAACTCCAGCAACTGGTGCCAAAAACATAGGGCTTGACTTTCCAATAAAAACAGAATGAAGGGCTGGAGAGATGGCCTAGCGGTTAAGAGCGCCGACCGCTCTTACAGAGGACCCGGGTTCGATCCCCAGCACCCACATGGCGGCCGAGAACCGTCTAAAACTCCAATTCCAGGAGAACTCCAGTTCCAGGGGAATCCGAGACCCTCTTCTGACCTCCGCGGCGTTGCACGACACGGGTGCACAGACTTGCATGCAGACAGTACATTCATACACATACAGAAATAAATAAAATTAATTAAAAAAAATTTTTTTAAATGAAAAAATTCTAAGTTGAAAATTCTATAGCAAACTATATAAAGCACTAGGTTCGTAAAAGTTAACAGAAATTAGGGAACTCTTGGAAAGCTAAGTACAAACATGAATGCTAAGTGAAAAGTTATGAGAGACAAAGCAGATGGCAAGAGTACTGAGGAGAATGGGAAATAATGAATATAATATTAGCCAATTAAAATTGTGATTACATACCACATAAAACTACATGAACAAACATTGATGATAAGTAGAAAACTTGGCATGGTAAATCAGATCTTGTCTTTAACTATAAAAAATGCAAACTATGTAAGTGCTTAGAGACTTAAGCTAGAAAGTAATCTATAATTCTCTTCCTATTTATATGTTTATACATGCTTCTAAAGAAAAGCTTAAATAGGGGGCTGGAGAGATGGCTCAGTGGTTAAGAGCTGACTATTGTGGCAGAGGAACCTGGTTTGAATCCCAGCACCCACACGGTGGCTAACAACAATTTGCAACTGAAGTTCCAGAGGATCCAACACCCTCTTCTCAACTCTGAGGGCACTGCCTGACACAGGTGTGCTTACATCCATGCAGGCATAACAGTCAAGCACATGAAATAAAATAATGTTAAAAAAAGAAAATTTAAATAAAATGACCTCAATCAATAAATAAAACAGCTAGGCATGGTGCACACTCCTATAATCCCAGCACTCAGGAGGCTGAGGTGGGAGAATCAGGAGTTAAAGGCCAGCCTGCACTACATAGACCTTCTCTCAAAAAAAAAATAATAATAATAATAATAAGTTAGGACCAAGGAGATGGATCAGAGGATAAAGGCACTTGTTGCCCAGGCAAATGATCTAATTTCAATAAACACTGAGATCCGGGTGGTAAAGGTGGAAAGAGAAAGCCAACTCCCATAAACTGCTCTGATCTCCACATGGGCTCAGTGGCATATGCGCCTACACACACACACACACACACACACACACACACACACGGAATAAATAAATGTAAGTTTTAAAATAATAAGTAAATATAAAAAATAAAAAAAACTTGTATCAAGTTTTGGGAACCCTGCCAAACTGATAAAAAGTAGAAAACTTTGTATGGCTGATTCTATTTAGCAGGATTTCAGCCAGAAGTCCTGATTATAGGAAACTATTTATTCATTCATTGATTCCACAAAGACCTCTTGAGTGTCCCAAATGGGCCAGACATGATACAAAACACTGGGGATTCCAAAAGGATATAGCACAGTTCCTGCCCTCAGTAGACTCTAGATTTGAAATTTCAGCACAGAAAGAAGAATATATATCATTTGGCTAACTGCATTTCAATTAGAGTTGAGAAGATAAACCCTCTACGTACAGTTCACCTTTATTAGTGGAGGCCTCAGTTTGCAAGAATGGGTAGAAGAGTTCACTGTCTCCAGTCTACTGACTCTATCAGGGATAATATCTGCCAGGCTAAGGAGTAGCTGCCTCCTAGGACTCCCAAATCAGGCTTGCCTGCTTCTTATGTTACATCACTGATCACAATAGAGCAGCCTCCACAAATAAACCAGGATATCTACAAATAGATACACAGGTTAGCAGCCTGCCTTATGCTGGAAGGATAATGCCCAATAATTTCAACAGACTTTTACTAATTAGATACTAAGTTTTATAAGGAGAATTTAGCATAACTATAATTTGTGTATTTCTGTTTTACTTTTGGGGGGGATCTTTCTTTTTTCAGTTCTTATCATGAGTAAGGTGCATGTTATATAGCACTGAAAATGTATATAAATCTCAACTTCACTCTTAAACTGAAGCAGAATTAAAATCAACGTGATTTTGTAATTGCTGAGTGCATTGTTTCTTCAATGTGACTGCCTCTATCAGTCTCCGAAATAGTTTTTATAAGTGTCTTCTTATGAGCTGAAAGCTAATTGAAAAGCCAAAAGCTAAACAAAGAAGGTAAAAAAAGCCAGACAAGATCTGTATTCTTCCTAGAACACAAATCAGTCTTAGTGGGGGGTCTTCCATTCATGTAAGTGGGACACTGTCAATTATAAACAGTTGCAGTCAGTAGTTTATTTCATCCAAAATGGTATAGCACCCAGTTCTATTTGGGGAGATTTCCACTTTTGTTACTATTGTCATTACTGTCAGTGCTCTTGGAGGCAACAGCCTCTGGGTGATTCTAATGTACTCCTAAAGTCTGATAGTAATTGCTCTCGTAAGATAGTAGGAGGAAGTCAATGCATTATAGAATTTTCCAAAAGGCTTGACTCCAACAGCCAGCACTGAACTCAGTGACCATTTTCTTTAAAAGGTAAAAATGAGAGCTGAATTTCTTTAATGACAAGGTTGCAGGTCTGTACCATGTTCCAGGGAAAAGTGCCAAAGACTCGGAAATTCGGAAAGAATGCCACTGAGCCCCTCTGAACTATGAAGATATTACTTAATAAGCATGATCATAAGACTGATAGCCACAATTTGCCTGACACATCCAATCAATGACAGCATCATACCACTCTGTGGTTCTCTGTCATCTCAATTATTTTTTCACTGACTTAAACTCTTTTTGAAGGTGCTTCGGGGTTTGAGAAATTATTAAAAATCCCCTGGTGTCCTTTCCTGGAGTTGTATCATGGATCTTATTGATCTTGTGCCCCGTTCCTCATTTCTCAAATTTCTTCTTAGAAATGATTTGTTACCAGCTTTCCCTAGTCTTCTTATAAAATGTAATACTCCATGCCAAGGTGCACTTACCCCTGACACCTTCTCAGAGCTGCAGATGCTTAGAGAAGATGACATGCAATGGGAGGAGCCCACCTCCAGGATTTGGACGATAAATCACTCTATCATCTTCTATTATGGTCTTTTGTACTGTCATTTCTTTACAGGACATATTTATTTTTCATGGATCAATATTCAATTTAACTTTCTATGCACTATAAATCAAGTCTTTAAAATGTAAAGAAGGGGCTGGAGAGATGGCCTAGCGGTTAAGAGCGCCGACCGCTCTTACAGAGGACCCGGGTTCGATCCCCAGCACCCACATGGCGGCCGAGAGCCTTCTGAGACTCCAATTCCAGGAGAACTCCAGTTCCAGGGGAGTCCGACACCCTCTTCTGACCTCCGCGGCACTGCACGTCACGGGTGCACAGACTTGCATGCAGACAGTACATTCATACACATACGGAAATAAAATAAAAAATAATAATAAAATGTAAAGAAAATGTGTTTCTGGTTTTGAAGATATTTTAAACTAGAGTCAGGTCCTCAGCCAAGTGCCTTTAATGAAGCTCATCCTTGTGAATTCCAAACAAAATCAGAAAGTAATCTGTGAGAGACAGGTTGAATTTCTTCCTATTGCCATGGCTATTGCTCTAATAGATACTTTTAAAGTAAAATAATGAACCTACCTGGAAAATTTATAAGATATAAAGTTATGGGTTTAAAGAAATTATTTCTTCTATTCGTCATTTCTTGCTTGGGCTACCATAAAACATGCTCCAGGCCAGGAATTTCTCTACATATCAAGACAGAGTTATATGCAAAAGACCATGTGACATACTTTTGTAGTCATCTCAGCAATGAATTAAAATTAATTAGTTGTTTAAGTTATACATTTTCTTATATGAACAAATAAAATTGAGTTCAGTGTCATAATTATACCACCAAACACTAGCACCATCCAAATATTTTTAGAGGGGAATTGGATAAATGCAAATGGAATCAGAAGTGAATTTCATACATTTAAATTCACTTATTTCTAAGTGTCCTCAAAAGCTTAAGATGGTCTCTTCAGCTCAGCAGTGTTGGACATGTTTCTGAATTAATTTCCACCTGGAGACCCATGGGATGAAGACTCTAACTGTGTGATAAATTAAGTTGCCAAACGAAATGGATTAGCGATCGGTGAAATTGCCTGATAAGCTGTCAGATCCATTTTGGACTGGGATTCATCCTCTTTCTCCACCTGTTCATTAAGTACCAAGTTCATAGCAACTCCAGTGACTGATTGCATGGTAACAAGCTGTTGATGTGGGGTGGTGGAGCCAGCCTCGTCAACATCTCTACACTTACATATTCATTAAACATAACTCCCTGGTAATTCATTCTGTTGTTAGCACCACCAGTGAGGAGACACACATTCACACTCTAGTTTAATGCTGGGCATGAGAAAATGCGGTGTGTCATAAAATTAAAACTTAACAAAGCAAATCGGGCTGCACCTTAGGTCAGAAAGAGAAGAGGGAAATTCATGCCTTATGTTTGTTTCTTCAAAATTCTAAAAATAAAAGGAAGAGTGAAAAACTGTTATCTTCATACTGATAATCTGTCTTAATACATTTATATCTGTCCTTATTGTAAAGGACAAATAATATCAAGTGTTCCTACAAGTAGAAAGTTAACTAGAAAAGAATGAAGATACTTGTCAATCTTTTCTTCCAAAATGGCCAAATCTCTCATTATACAACACGAAGTTTTAATAAACCCCTGAAATTAAAAAGGCATAAAATTTGAGCTATAAGTAAGAATATTCTTCTTGCCAGGAAGGATGGGGCACACCTTTAATCCTAGCACTTGGGAGGCAGAGGCAGGCGGATCTTTTTGAGTTCAAGGCCAGCCTGGTCTACAGAGTGAGTTCCAGGACAGCTGGGGCTTCAGGGAGACCCTGTCTCGAAAAGACCAAAAAAAGAATAAAAAAGAATATTCTTCTTATATATAAAGCATTAACTCTTGTTTTTAAGTATGTAGAATTTGCTTCATGTGAGGACTCTTTATTAAACACAAAGTTAGTAAAAATCAGCAAGTTCCTCTGAAAGTCCTAAAGTTTAATGGATCTATACATCATAAAAGTATAAGAAAAACTGTTCTCCACCAATGAGCAACTTTCCCTCACTACCATTTATGAAGCTTAATTTTTGCATGAACTAATTAAATACTGCATTTCAAAATTCGATGTTACTTTTTTTTCTTCCCCTATAATCTATGGACTTAATTCAGAAGAAAATAAGTAAACAAATAGTCAAATTAGTAAAATTAAACTCATCTGAGAGATCAAAAAAGAAAATACCATCCACTTTTTATGATCATTAAAGTAGCAACTCTGGGGCTGGAGACATGAGTCAGTAGTTAGAGCACTTGGTGTTCTGGCAAAAAGCCTGGGCTCAAATCCCAGCACTCACATGGCGGCTAACTGTCTGTAACTCCAGTTTCGGAGGATCCGAGGCCTTCTTCTGTCCTCTTCTGGCATTGCGCAACACAGGTACACTTATATACATGCACTAAATGTACGCATACACACAAAGCAAAAATTGAAAATAGCAGCTCCACAAAAGTTATAACTAAAGAAAAAAGTAACAAGGAGCAGTTTCAGGTGGCAGTAATGACACCCCACTGGCCACCAAGCAAAGCTTGCTTGGAGTTGAGTTTACTGCTGACTCAGTCCCTCTTATAAAGCTATAATAGAATAGCAAAGTATAGGTAAGTTATAATGCAAAGAAATTTATTTTTTACAATTCTGGAGTCTGGGAGTTGTAAGATCTAGGTGAGTCAGTTATCCAAAGGACAGAACATAAGGAGTTGGCAAGGGAACTGAACTCATTCCTCCATCAGGAACTAATTCTCTCTACAACTAAATCACTCTCATGATAACAGCAAAAATCCATTCCTTAGGACAAACATAAGAACCTCTCAAAAGTAAGTACCACTTCTCAACAACATTGCTTTGGAGGTTGTTTAATATATGAACCTGGGGGACACATACATATAACAAATAAAATATACATATCCTTTAGTTAAAATGAATAGAACTTCAACAGTCTTCCTGGTAGGGAGGTCTTGGAGATCCACTAATGGGACTTCAGCCAGTGTCCAGTCTATAAGAGGAAAATCTGCTCATGCTTCAAAAAGAGAAGCCTGGGCTAGCAGGACCTGACTTTGTCCTCAAGTGAATGGAACTGGAGATTGAAAAGCCCAAAGGATACAGGGGTTCCCTCTCCCCCCCCCAAAAAAAAACTGAGTGACCCTTGAGGAGCAGATCCTCAACTGACCTTGAGAAAACAAAAACCTTGCTTAATCTGGGCTAACAGTGTGGCCTTAGGCATCCAAAAGGAAAGTATAACCAGAAATAAATAATTAGTAAGGCCTGAGAAATTGGACTTCAGGTATAAAACTTGAGATCTTAGTAAAAAGACACAAAGTAAAAACAAATAAACAAACAAAAAACACAGTTGTTTTGTCTGTCTTACTGGCAAGTGCAGCTACCCTGTGGCTGCCACTGCTTTTGCCATCCTTCAAAGACATGAGACACAGCTTTTCAACCTTCCAATATGGACTGAAGACTCATGTCTCTCCAAGATCCTCCAAACCTTCAGTGTCAGGGGGACTACTGAGACATCCAGCTTGTGGACTGAGCTACTACTGGTGTTTCAGCCTCTTCAGAGTATAGACTGCCATTGTTGGACTACCCAGGCTATACCATAGAGACCAGCACAGGAAGATCAAGACAGGACATAGTGCTTACTGGACCTCATTTGGTGACCATGGGAAGGGAAAACCCCAATGTGGAGCTCAAGGGCAGAACTGATGGTTATTTGGACTTACCAAGGAGGAGACTTAAAACATGACATCTTTCAGCCTAATTAAAAAAAAAAGAGAGAAATCGGCTGGGTGTGGTGGCGCACACCTTTAATCCCAGCACTCAGGAGGCAGAGGCTGGAGAATCTCTGTGAGTTCAAGGCCATCCTGGTCTACATAGCAAGCTCCAGGCCAGCTGGGACTAAAGGGAGACCCTGCCTCAAAAAGACACAAAGAAAGAGAAATCATAAGCTGAAGATGCTAAATGATATATGTGACATGTACAGATGCATATTTTGGAGTGATGCAGACTGGAAGGAACAACAACAACAACAACAAAAGACTGGGTCAAAGAACTGACTGAATGGTGAACTTCTGCTCAAAACAGTAAACTTCTGCATTGAAAATTTTAAAGAGACTGAGAAAAAGATGGAAAACATGTTTGGCAGAATGCATGGGCTCTGGTGGGGTGGGGGGCAGGGAAGGGGGAGTGGGTCTAGACTTGATTAGAAATTTTGCATGAAATGCACAAAGCTTCAATAAAAATTGGCTTTAAAAAATTAATATAACTTTGCACCAATTTTTCAATTTTATTATATAATTTTAAGTAAAATTTTGAAATGTAAAAAGCATGATATATTTGGAGTAAGAGTATGCATAAGCATTAAGCAAACCCTAGGTCTCATAATGTACCAGTTAACAGAGGCTGGAGCAATGGCTCAGTTAAATACTTACCAGTCAAGCAAGAGGACCAGAGTATAGATTCCTGAACCCAAGTAAACCCTGGGTGGCCATGGCAGTCTCCCTGTTATTCCAGCCTTGGAAGGCAGAGACGGGGATTACTAGAGCAAACTGGCTGCGGAGATGCTGTATTGGTGGGCTTGGTTTGACTGAGAGACCCTGCCTGGATGAATAAGGCGAAAAGTGATGGAGGAAGATTCCCAACATCAACCTCAGTCCTCTACATATACACAAGCACACACCTGCACCTGCACCCGTACACACACATATGCCCTTCATACACATGCAAACACACAAACACACACATGAAAAAGAAAAAAAAATGCATCATTATAAAATTCAGCTTCCGGGCTGGAGAGATGGCCTAGCGGTTAAGAGCACCGACCGCTCTTACAGAGGACCTGGGTTCGATCCCCAGCACCCACATGGCGGCTGAGAACCATCTGAAACTCCAATTCCAGAAGAACTCCAGTTCCAGGGGAATCCGACACCTCTTCTGACCTCCACGGCATTACACGACACGGGTGCACACATCTGCATGCAGACAGTACATTCATACACATACCAAAATAAATAAAATTAAAAAATAAATAAAAAACTAAAATTCAGCTTCCACTTAAATTTAATTACAATTGACCTCTGACAAGCCACAAAACTATAAGAATTAACAGAGTTTGTATTCACAGAAAGAATTATAATCCACAGATGTTTACTGTACCCAGGTCTGATACCCTCCTCCACACTTTCCATCTAATTGCCTCAAGTCCACAAGGAAAGTAACACTGACAGCATTGTCCCTCCTTCTGAAGTGCAGGGTGTAAATGCAGACATGCTCTGGCTTACGTGGCACCTACAGATCTCTATCTGTACTCTAGCCCCAGAGGTGGACTTCAAGCTCTTCTTCCCAAGTATAAAACTTCAAAATACAATGGATTGATAAAAACAGAACAGATGCCCAATTGTTTTCCAGTCTGGCATCAAGCAGGAAACACAGGTCTGGGAGGTGCTTATTGCCAGGAAACATTAACAGAAGGGGGAAGACCCTCCCTCAGAGTAGGCAGGAGTACCTTCTAGCTGCTGTGGGCCAGATGTAAAGGTGCCTGAAGGAAAAGCAGTGCTGCTTTTGTCTGTCCCTTTTACTCCTAGCTGGTGAGTGCATCTATGCTGTTGCTACCACAGTTTGTGCCATCCTTTGCTAACATCAGACCTCAGCTTCTTCAGCTTTCCATTAAAGACCAGCAGCTCTTCAGGAATCCTCTTCACACCAGACAGAGACTTCTGAGGTATGTGGCCTCATGGACTGAGAAAGTACTAGGTACTTGGCCTTTCCAGTGTGCATATGGTCATTGCCAGACTATCTAGCACATCTTGGGTAAGCCAATCTACTAAATCCCCTTTGTAATGTAAACATTCTGTTAGTTCTGTTCCTCTAGATAACTGTGACAGATTACAATGCTAAGAGTGGTTCTAGAAAAACAGAATTATAAAGGTGAATTTCTCTAGTGGGCTTGATGGTATCTGGAGCTGCCTATCCAACTCAGCTAAATCTACAGTTACTAAAACCTCCCCTGATATCATGAAAAGCACTGAAAGTCCATAGTGTGAACTACTTAAAGAACTTTGCAAGATAAATGCATTTGCTACTCCAGGTTCATGACTTGTGAGGAACAAATAATTTACTTTTGAACAGTTATGGAAAAGTAATATAATGATGTTTACTGGTTCCTTCTAACATCTCTGGATAAAGTAACAAATTTAAAAAATGAGCACAGAGATTAAATTTCCCTGCTCCAGATATACATAAGCAATCTAAAGGATTCTAAGTATGACCTAGAAAGAATATTTTCTTGGGGCTGGAGATGGAGAGATGACTCAGCGTTAAGAGCACTGACTGCTCTTGCAGAGGACTGGATTCCATTCCCAGCACCCACATGGTGGCTAAGAACCATCTTTAGTGCTGGGCGTGGTAGTACACACCTTTAATCCCAGCATCTGGGAGGCAGAGGAAGGCAGATCTTTGTGAGTTCAAGACCAGCCTGGTCTACAGAGCGAGCTCCAGACCAGCTGGGACTAAAGGGAGACCCTGTCTCAAAAAAAGAATATTTTCTCTACCAGCCATAGAGCTTAAGCTATAGAAAACTAAATCCAAGCCCTCGGTGTATGATTGGCTAACTTACAGTACAAGTTTAATTCCCATCCTCAAGGACTGTCAACAGATGGTAATGATTCTGTAACTTGGTATAGAGATGTGTGAGGACTTTGATGAGGCTGAGGGTATTGAACTCTCAGATTCTGATAGATTTAATTTAACTGAGAAATTCCGCCCCCCTCCCCACACCCTTACCCACTTCTTGAATTGCCCTTTCTACCCATGCCTGAAGGAATTCATTCTGTATTCCCTGCATTGTTTATGGAACCTGAAATATCCATCCCTATAGAAGATGCCAGGCAAGATGATGCTTATGCCCCTTACTAGATCTAGAAGCAGACTCAGAGTGCCCCAAAAGAGACATAAGGAAGTATGTTACACCCTTAAAGGTCTTCACGAGTTTTCTACCTGTTAGAAGCATAAGTATGTGTGCAAATGGATTTTAAGGGTGTGATATAATGGCGAAAGGAGCATAAAAGTAGATCATGCTGAGTTTATTGACATGGGCCAGCCCAGCAGAGATTTTGGATTTAATGTTGCAGCTCACACAGTGTAAAAAGATGCCAAGTGGGCAAGAAAGATCACTCAGTGGTTAAGAATAGCTACTGCTCTTGCAGAGGACCTGAGTTTTATCCCAAAATACATATCAAGAAACTCACATCCACCTGTAACTCCTGCTTCAGTGGTTACTTGAGATCTGCTTTTGAATCCCAACTGCATCTATACCCACATGCATATGCATGTGGACACACACACACACACACGCACACACACGCACACAAACATTTTTTTTAATAGATCTTAGGGGCTGGAGAGATGTCTCAGCAGTTAAAAGCACTAGCTGCTCCTATATAAAAACAACCACATGGTGGCTAACAACTGTCCATAACCCTATTTCTAACAGATCCAAATCCTTCTTCTGATCTTCATGGGGATTGCATGACATGGGTGCCCATACATACATGCAGGCAATACATTCATACACATAAATTAAAAAATTTTAAAAAGAAATGATCATGAGAACACAATCATTCCATAAACCCTTCTGAAATCTGGAGAAATCTCCCAGGGGCAAAGGCGTGTGTTGTTGTTGTTGTTGTTGTTGTTGTTTTTAAATACTATGACTAGAAAGAAGGCAGAAGCCCAAAGATTTAAGAATAGATCTCTAAGCCTCTCTCAAAACACAATGTAGGAAATACCTTGCTAAAACAAAGGACTAAATAAAGCCACAAACTCATGGCTGAAAAGGAGATAAAGAACTAACAATCCTGTCTACACTATATGCACAGTGTTTTTAAAGGAAAACAAGTAGACTTGGATAGATGCATCATAGGTAAGAGCACTTGCTGCTCTTGCAGAGAGCCCAGGTTGCATTTCTAGCACCCACATGGGGGCTCACAACTATCAGTACCTCCAGCTCTGGGGGATCTGACACACTCTTCTGGCCTCCAAGGGCACCAGGTACAACATGGTGCACATAAATATAAGCAGGCAAAACACTGAAAAAATAAATCTTTTAAAGTAAACATAGTTATGAAAATCCATTCACTGCCTCAAAATTGTGATTTATTCATCATAGTAATGAAACCTTGCGGAGTGTAAGACAGCACAGGTGGCACACTGAACAGAGAAGCAACATGAGAAAGATCATTCTGTCTACATCTAGAGAGCAAGTGAGCTTTCTGGTAAAGCACTCAGAAGTCTATTGCAATACTCTGAGTAAGAAATTGGGTGATTTAAATGAAGGTCATGGCTATGGAGATCAAGAAGACTGCCAACTTCTGCCAGTGAAATGAAATGAAGATTAACATTCATGGATAAAGTGGCAAAGAACATAAGGTCCAGACTGAGAGATGGCCCATGGGCTAAGTGACTGCTGAGCAAGCACGAGGACCTGAGTGTGGATCCCCAGAACCTGAATAAAAGGCTGGGAGGGGAGAGACACACCTGCAATCCTAGCACTGAGGAGGCAGAGACAGGAGAATGCCCGGGTCAGCTCAGAGTTCAGTGAAAGACCATGTCTCAAAAAGTATGGTGGCAAGATGCCAGGCATCAACCTGTGGCCTCCACAGGCACACATGTATGCAAGCACCTGCACATACACACACATATGTGATGGTTAGTTTTTGTCAACTTGGCACAAACTAGTCATCTGGTAAGATGGAACCTCAGTTGAACAATTACCTCCATCAGGCTGGTCTGTGAGGCATTTTAATTGTTCATTGACATAGGAGGACCTAGCCCATTGTGAGCAGTGCCATCCCTAAACACATAATTGTGGGCTGTAGAAGAACACGGGCTGGAGATGACTCAGAAGTTAAGAACACTAGCTGCTCTTGCAGAGGATCTGGTTTGATTCCCAGCACCCACATGTCACCTAATAACCATCCATAAATCCACTTCCAGGGGATCTGATGCCTTCTTCTAGCCTCTATGGCATTACATACACCTGCTACACTTACATACATGCAAACAAAACACTCATATGCATTAAGTAAAAATAAATAAAATGCTAGCCTGGCGTGGTGGTGCACGCCTTTAATCCTAGCACTCGGGAGGCAGAGGCAGGCGGATCTTTGTGAGTTCAAGGCCAGCCTGGTCCTCAGAGTGAGTTCCAGGACAGCTGGGGCTACAGGGAGACCCTGTATCAAAAAGACCAAAAAATAAATAAATAAATAAATAAATAAATAAATAAATAAATAAATAAATAAATAAATAAAATGCTTAAGAGAAAAAAAAGAAACATAGGAGGAAGCCAGTACACAGTGTTTCTCTGTGGTCTCTGCTACAGTCCCTGCACTGACTTCCCTCAGTGACAGACTGTGATCTTGTATTTGTAAGCTGAAATAAACTGTTTCATCCCAAGTTGGTTTTGGTCATGGTTTATCACAGCAATGGAAACCTAAGTAGCACAGCATACATAGACCACATAAAGAAAAAGAAAGAAAGAAAGAAAGAAAGAAAGAAAGAAAGAAAGAAAGAAAGAAAGAAAGAAAGAAAGAAAGAAAGAAAGAAAGAAAGAAAGTCCTTTCCTATGCCTACATCTTGGAGAGTACTGCCTGTGTGTTCTTCTGGCAGTTTCAGAGTTTCAGACTTTATATTGAGGTCTTTGATCCACCTGGGGTTGACTTTTGTCTGGGGAGAAAGATAAGGGTTCAATTACCTTCTTCCACAGCTGGTAATCCAGTTCTGCCAGCACCATTTGTTGAAGATGCTGTTTTCTCCATTGTGTATTCTTGGTACCTTTGTCAAATATTAAGTGGCTAAAATTGTATGTATTCATGTTTGGGTCTTCTATTCCATTGATGTATGTGTCTACTCTATGCCAGTACCATACTGTTTTTATAATTACGGATCTATAATATAACCTGACATTGTGTTTAACGATACTTTCTGGATTGTTCTTTTTGCTCAAAATTTTTTTAGCTATCCAGAGTCTTTTGTGGCTCCATATGAAATTTTGGATGACTTTTTTCTAGCTCTGTGAAGAATGTTGTAGATATTTTGATTTGTATTGAACAGAATCTATAGATTGCTTTTGGTAAGATGGTCATTTTCACAATATTGAATCTACCAGACCATGAACATGGTAGAATTTTCCATCTTCTAGTGTCTATTTCTTTCTTTAAAGTTTTGAAATTTTCATTATAGAGATATTTAATGTTTTTGGTTAGGTTTATTTCTAAGTATTTTAATTTTTTGAAGTTAATGTGAATGGGAGGGTTTCCTTGTATGCTTTTTCTGATGGGTTATTGTTGGTATATAGAAATGCTACTGATTTTTGTAAGTTGACTTTGAAACCTGCCACTTTACTCAGAGTATTAATCATTTCTAGTAGTTTTCTGGCAAAACTTTCTGTATCTCTTATGTATAATATCATATCATCTACAAATAGAGATAAACTTACTTCTTCTGTTCCAATTAGTANAAAAAAAAAAAAAAAAAAAAGAATGCTATTATAGCAATTGTTTACTTACTTGTATTTACCTCTGCTGCTGAACCCAGTTTGCCACATCAGCCCTTCAATAAATCTCTGCTGATTCTTTTGTCAAGTGGAAGTTTCTTTCTCTTATATTAAGGAAATATCTGTCTGTTTAACTCTAAAACATTGGGTACACATGATCTAAGCATGTGTACCCAGTGTTTTCCAGCATTCTCATCAGGCAATTAATTTTAAAGTATGAAATTCACTCACAGTAAATAGTGAATTTTTCCCTCGAAATGTTGATTTATGTATGATATCAAATCTGAATGACACATAATCGGTAATTAAATAGTCATATTAAAATACATGATGTTTCAAAAACTACTCAGGAAGAAAGCAACTGATCCAGCTTGAGTGTCATTGATTTCCACTGGAAAAAAACTGTGCATAATGGAAGTCAGAATGCAGCTGACCATGGAAGGTATTCTCCAATTCCTCTGCTGAGTTATCTCATTGAAGCAGATGTTGAATCCATTCTTTTTTTTTTTAGTTAGTCTTGTGTTTTATTTTGCATTGAAGTTGGCTTTTTTAAAAAATAATATTACATTAGCACTTGTATACAATTAAGTACCAACATTTTACTTTTATCAGCTTATTTCATCATCAAATGAACCCTATGATATAAACAGATTTTTTTCACTTGATAAATGGATAATCATAAAAGTTAAGTGGTGTGCTTAAAGTTACACAGAAAGTAAGCAGTAGATATTTGAAACCTGTTCCCAACCACAATGGTCTCCTGTCTCTCATAAAATCATTCAAATTTAAAATGTTTTGGTTTTTAATATAAAGTAGCCAAACAAATTTCAAAATAATATAGTATAAAAATAAGTTGTGCAGAAAGAATTTTTATAAATATTTCACTGAGATATTTAGAGAATGCTTTAAGGCATTAATTACATACCAAATACATAGCATTTGTATTATAGTTTAGAACTATTTCCATAATGTCTGTTAGTTCATATTGATTAAAATGTAATTTAACTCATATCATGTGAAGGACTGTAAATAATGAAAATAGAAGTGTTTCAAATTAACTGGAACTTATAAAAAATGAAGAAACAGTCTCTAATAGAATAAGTGAAGTCATGTAGAACAGTAATGTAGAGATAGTTTTCAATTTATGAAAATATTCAACATTTTTCATTACTGTTGGCATTTTGATGTTCTTTATTAAATTTTAATGTAAGCATTTGATCAATATCTTGAAGCCTAATTAAAAATAATTTGAACCTAAATTTTATATGGTTTGATTACCTTAATTTTTTATGTGAATTTTTTTTTACTTTTTTAATTTTATATTATTCCAAAATACACATATGTACACTCCACACATAAGTCAAAATTACAAATTCTGAAAATAAACTATAGGTTGATTCCTAAACACATTTAGATATTCACATTTTAACAGTAAATTTGCATGCAGGTGTAAAGATGTGTAACTTTACATTCTTTTTTTTTAGATTATGACTACATATCTTCCATCTATATTGGTAATTACAATGTGTTAATATAAGTGGTAGGACAATTCTAGAGCCCATTTAGAAACTGGTACAACCACTGTGGAAAGCAGTGTGGAGAACCCTTATAAAACTCAATATGTGGGGCTAGAGAGATAGCCTAGCAGTTAAGAGCACCGACTGCTCTTGCAGAGGACCTGGGTTTGATCCCCTGAACCCACATGGCGGCTAAGAACTGTCTGTAACTCCAATTCCAAGAGATCTCCAGTTCCAGGGGAATCAGAGACCCTCTTCTGACCTCCATGGCATTGCATGACATGGGTGCACAAACCTACATGCAGACAGTACACTCATACACATACAAAGATAAATAAAATAAAATAAAAAAAACTCAATATGAGCCTACCAAGTGACCCAGCCATACCACTCCTGGGTATATACCCACATGATACATCCTACCACAAAGATACATGCACAGCTACATTTATTGCACTCTCTTCACAATAGCAAAGAGCTGGAACCAACCCAAATGCCCCTCAACTGATGATTGGAAAACAAAAATGTGGTACGTCTACATGATGGAGTTCTGTGAAACAGTAAAGAAAGATGACATCATGAGCTTTGCTGATAAATGGATGGAACTCGAAGAAATTATACTAAGTGAAGTAACACAGTCCCAGAAAAAAAAAAAAAAAGGCGAATGGTTTCCCTCATTTGTGGATGCTAACACCAGTTGGCAGGCAAACTGAGCAACTTTATTATTATATTTCATTGTATCTGAAAGCAACTGTGCTATTCCAATGTGAATCCACTCTTAAGTTATACACTAATAACTATGCTAGCTAAAATATACAAAAGTGCAGATTAAGTACAAGAATTTAACTACAAACTTTCTATGTATTATTTACAATCTTCCACTGATCTGTGTCACCACTTTATATGTGAGAAAAAACAAGTATTAAAGAATTGAATAATGTGGTAACACATGCCTTTAGTCCCAATACTCCAGAGGCAGAGGCAGGCAGATCTCTGTGAATTCAAGACCAGCCTTGTCTACACAGTGAGTTCCAGGCCAGGAGGGCCTACAGGGAAACCCTGTCTCAAAAAGACCAAAAAAAAAAAAAGAGAATTGAATAATTTGCCTAATCTACTGATATCAGCAGTGGCAATCTGTAACTAATGCTATAAGGACAATGCCAACAAGCTTTCTAAAGGCCTAGAAAAATGTTTGAATGCAGAAAAAATGGATTTCCAAACTATGAAACCCACAAAATCAAAATTGATGCATACCTAAATGTGTACAGAAAATATCACTAGGTCAAGTAACCAACTGTCACCCAGCTCTCAAATAATTATCTTCAATGTGGGTTGTATTATATTTTAATATACATAAGACATGATTTAAGACAGAACCTTAAAAATAAGAATTCCAAATTTCACAAAGATCTTGAAATGGTGCTGAGATGCAGAAATGACTTTTGTGATGTAAACAGAATCCAATGACTACTGTCTTAGACTAATGAGTTTTACTTCACCTTGTACCAAAAACCTATTGTTTATAATGTAAACAAGCTCACCGAGCCATGTCCTCTTGTGGTGGGGACCTGAACTTAATCCCTCAGGACTCCACTCTGCCCTCTACCCAAGATAGTGAATGGATGTGAGTATGCTAATGTAACATATCAATGCATATCAAAGTGTTGTGGCATGATATTCTCACTGAAAATAGTGAGACTAATTGAGAAGTCTGCTTGATATTGAGTATGTGAAATACTTTAGACCTAGAGACCAAAGGGTTAGATTCTCAGACAAGAGTGGGTCAGAGATTCCACTTCCCAAATTGATGCTACAAAGACAACTTCAATAAAAGTATGAATGAGTGAAGCACAGTTCTATGAGAACAGTTCTGAAGGAATGGGTGCCTCAAAGTTCAGGTCCACTCTTAGCCTTAAATGCTAAACGTCAGTCTGATTCTTTATTCAGGTATAACTGTAATGAGACAGTAACACTGCACTGAGACCCATTATAAATGAACAGACAGGCATGTCATCTAAGAAGGAATACAAATGCTAAAAAAATATAGATGGTAAAGTATCCAAGATCATTAATCCTTTGGGAAAGACAAAGTAAAACATGGTAACATATCACCACAGATCACCAGAAAAGTAAAATAAAAATTCTAACATGAAATACTGGGAAAGATATATACAAATGCATTTCTCAAACATTTCTGAGAAAATTGTAAAATAGTATAAACACTATGGAAAGCAGCAGTTTCATACAAAATTAAACATTATCATAGCACATATGGGTAATTATACCAGAGAAATGAAAACTTGTAGTCATACAGAAACCTGGATATTAATGTTCACAGAAGTTTTGTTTTTTGCAAAATACTGAAGAGAATCCCAATTACATCAATGGGGTGAATGGTTAAAAATATGTTCTAAATCTATGTATACCAACAGGAAAAAATAATATATAGGGAACTATTATTGATACATGGGAAAATGTAACAATGTTAAAGGATCCAAAGGACAATTTTGTTTAGTGAAAAAAAGTCAAACACACCATGATATTATTATCATGCTAATATAACATTTTATTATGAATATTTTTATTAGAAATCATAGTTGCATGTATTTACAAAGAAATATGTGGCATTTTGATATATATGTACAATACAGACTGGTAAAATAAAGATGATTAATATCTATATAGCCTTACCTCTTTTATGGTGAATTTAGAATTCACTCTTCTTTTTTTTTTTTTTTTGTCCTTTTCGACACAGGGTCTCCCTGTTGCCCCAGCTGTCCTGGAACTCACTCTGTAGACCAGGCTGGCCTGAACTCACAAAGATCCGCCTGCCTCTGCCTCCCAAGTGCTAGGATTAAAGGCGTGTGCCACCACACCCGGCTTCACTCTTCTTTTTTAAAAAAATGCATTACTATTGGCTATAATCACTCAGCTCTGCCACAGATGTCAAAATCTATTTCTCCTATGTTACCTGAAAATTTGTACCCTTTGCTCAACAGTCCCCCATTCACTGTATCACCAAACCCTGCCCTCTATTAAACAGCATTGCACTCTCTAGTTATGATTTTAACTTTCCATAAAATGAGACCAGTAGGATGCAACAAACTAACAAGAAAGGGAGCAACTAACAAACACACCCCACAGAATGGGAGAAATACTTGTAAGTCATACATATAATACAGAAATGATATTCAAAAACATAAAGAATTCAACAGTAAAAAAAAAAAAAAGATAAAAAATAGACAAAGGACCTAAAAAGACATTTCTTTAAAGAAAACATAAAAATGGCCAACCAGTTTATGAACAAATGATCACCATCACTAAACATCAGGGAAATGTAAACAATCAATGTTAGGGTGGTTTTTATTTAAAAAGGAGAAAGATAAGCCATCTCTCTAGCTCCTATATTCAAAGGACTTTAAATCAATGTAGCAAATGAATACTTGCACTCCCATCTTATATAAGATTCTTAAAAAATGACAAAACTGGCCAGGAAAGATGGCTCAGCACGTTATAAAGTACTTGTTGCCAATCCTGGCAACCTGGGTTCAATCTCCAGAACCCATAGAACCAACCCCACAAGTTTTCCTCTGACCTCCACACAGAGACACATGTATACACACACACACACACACACACACACACGCACGCACGCACGCACACACACACATACGGCACATGTACACACACACATACACAAAAAAATAAATAAATGTAATCTTTAATTTAATGACAAAACTGTGGTGATGAAGAACATGGTTGGGGCATACAGGCTGATCTAAAACAAAACAGGTGGGTCTGGAGAGATGGCCTAGTGGTTAAGAGCGCTGACTGCTCTTGCAGAGGACCCAGGTTCGATCCCCAGCACCCACATGGCGGCTGAGAACCGTCTTTAACTCCAGTTCCAGGGGAATCCAACATCCTCTTCTGACCTCTGCGGCATTGCACGACATGATAAACTATATATATTAGATAAACTAATATATTATATAGAATAAAACACATTAATATACTATATATATAATATATTTTTATCTAAGCATGAGAAAAAGACAAAACAAATCTAGGCATACACGCATGTATAAATACAATTAATGACATGAACTGGTTGGCACTGCTGTGATGCAATTGTCACCACTTGATTTTGGTACCCCTGTCTCTTCCAAATGAGTAACAGGGTCATGTTTCTGAAATCCATCCACAGTCTAAACACAAATATTTTACCAGATACTCAGAAAATTATAATCAGTTTTTAAATCAAATACATGATCTAATTTAAAAATAAAACTGAGTTTTGTTTTTGACATTTGTATTTAATTAGAAGTACTTAAGACCGTGTTTACATATTAACGTAAACAGGGCAATGTTTAAGGAAAAGCTGTACCTTGATTCCTGACTCCCTTTTTCATCCATTCTTATTCTTAATCCTCTTGGTGAAATCTCAATCTTAGGACTAATTCTTAATTAGAATGTCCTTTTAAAAGCATGATTTCTTTTGTTAGGAAAGGTAAAATCTTTGAGATGTCCCTTCACTCCACAGTGGGTACAACTGTGTTTGAAGTCAAAGGCACCATAGGCTTTCAGCCTCCTGTGACCTGGACCCAGCACATAGGAAGCCAAGTATAGACATTTGTTTCATCTTCTTCAGACATGACAAAAACTAAAAGAAAAGTTCTGTCTCTGACACTTGGCTCCATCCCCATCAACATTTGCCTCCCGCAGCACTGTCATATGTCTTCCCTGTACTAATTATTTGCCCTTTTAGGATCCTTAGACATTGTACATGTATCTATACAAAGGTGGCTATGTGCTTGCCCTCTAATCCTCTCACGCCCTGGCCATCAGTAATTGGGCTAAGATTCAGGTGAACCGTAATTAGCATCAAGAGCTAAACTTTCAAAATTCTCCCTGTCCAGTATCTCTCTGCTGAGTGAGACTTTGCAGTTAAACATGATTCTGCTAATGACAGAAATTTATTACTAAAAGAATGTTATCATATGCATATAGTCATTGGTACATGTTCCTGAGACAGAGATATGGATCACTTTTATCATAATTTTTTGTGCTTACGACTCCAAGGACAAGACTGAGATGACATCAGATCTTTGGTGTTTTCTCCTTTCTTCCCAGGTCTCTTCTGCAGTGTATTTTTCTCACATGCTCGTTTCTCTCCTCAGATTAAGGGGACAACATTTGAAGCTTTGAGAACTTGAATTTATTCTTCAGTCTTTCCACAGCTCCCTATAAAACCAATGACAAGGCTACAACCACACCTTAGTCATTTCAGCTACAAGCCAGCAGTTAGAAGAGTTTAAAATACAAAAGCAAGAGGCCTCTAGGAACCCACTCTAATGTCAAGTATCTATTGCCAGGCAATTACCATGATATTCTTAAATGTATCAATGATAGTAGCGTATCGCCAGTGACACATATACTCATAGAAGCAGTTTTCAGGTCGGGCATGGTGGTGCATGCCTTGATCCGCACCAGAAGCAGGAATCTCTGTGAGTCAAGGCCAGCCTGGTCTACATAGCAAGCTCAGGCCAGCTGTGACTAAGGGGACCCTGTCTCAAGACAAAAAAAAATAAACAGAAAAAGAATGTCCTTTTCTAAGTACAAGATTGCTCTCTTCATATTTAACCTATCCACATTTGATGAGGATAAATTTGTACCTTAATCTGGTCCTATTATGATACCCATAATTAAAATGACTTTTTTCTGCAGTGTTCAAGGAAAATGAGAATTTTTCCTCTTACAATACAAAACATAATAAACAAAATGAATATGGAAATTTTGAAATGATAATATCTCCCCCAATTCTCTCTGTCTTTAAAGGACATAAAATATCAGTTTTAACATAGGGTAATCATGTTTGGGAGGCACAGAGACGCCTGGAAAATTTACTTCAAATACAAATTCCCAGGTCTAATTCATACATTCTGCTTTTTGCAACTTGAGAGTCAGGATCACGCCTTATTGATAATGCCCTAAGTTACCTGGATGTTGACAGTCAGAATACAAAGCTTGGAAAGACAACAATTTCACTCATTTTATTTTCCTTGTACATTGCATGGCTTTCAAACTTGTAGCTCTCCTCTCACTTCCCATTATCCACTAGATATTTATGAATGCTACATATATGACTCTGACCCTGGTGGAATTTATGAGCTCTGCATTTAGATTCCCCAAGTCTTCTCTTTAATGAATTTATTGAGATAGATTCCTGTCATATCACTAATGGGCCGAAAGGCAGAAACGTATTTATAGCTTTCACTCTGTGTTGCCATATTGCTTTCTTCTGGTGTTAAGGCATTATCTTTAAATCAACAGATTAAGAGGACCAATATTTACCACAATGTCACCAGCAATGTGTATTTGAATTTAGTTTTACTTTGTTCTGCTAATTTAGCCAGTGTAAAATGGTATCTCAAGGTGGATTTAATTTGCACTTTTTGCATTTCTGGTGGAGATCAATATGTTTCCTTGTACTTCTTTGCTATTTATAAGTTTCCCAGAGTTACTCGCTCTTTGGGTTTAAGGCAAGGCTTCTTTGTTTCTTTCTTTAATGCCCAAACAATTGATAATTAACAAAGATCAGACCAAAAGCCATCAATGGAGCAGAGACTTAGGCTTAATCCATCAACCAGGGTAGCACTCTTGACCAAACTACCTTGGTCTTTAGGCAAAAACCCCTAGGTGAAAAACAGGTAGGAAGAAAAGTGTTCCAAGTCAGGTTCCCTAGGAGACCAAGATTTGTATCCAGGGAATTCCCTGGGCAGATCAGTGTCTGGAGGGACTTTGGCCTTCTGGGACCGGCAGTGGGAATGCCGTTCACATATGCTATGTCAGCAATGGACTCAAGGAGCTCCAGAAGGGGGATGAGCTCTTTTTGTCTTGTTTTGAGGCAAAGGTCTTCCTTTCCAAATATATAGACCAGTAATATGATGTAACTGCTCAAGAGTGGGATTGTGAAGCAACTCTCATCACAGAAGGTGAATTTAATCCAGGCACTCAGGTGAGAACTTCCCCATGCCAACGTCTACTACCAGCTACTTCATAGCTGGGGAGATGAAAGCCTCATACTCAAAGAGGAAGTCTAAATCATGAGCTGGTGGATGCTCTGCAGAGGGAATCTGCTCTTCATCAAGATCCACATCTTCTTTAACAGCTCTTGCTTCAGTTATCCACTGACATAGTACAAAGCATCCCCAAAGTTAGTAGCTTAAAACAGCAGTACTAAGCCAGACAATGGGGAGGAGTGCTGTGAAGTGCTGCCTTCTGTCATTGGACTCATGAATTCTCTGCAGCCATAGTACCCATACAAGACCTGCACAAGATCAAGCCATAAGATGAGTCAACATTACAACGGGGAACATTCATTGGATCTAGTGGGTTACCAAAAAGTAAAGAAGAGGACATGAAGTAGAGAGGGGATCTATTGGGCATGCTTAGGGAGAATGGAGGGATGGGAGTACATATGAGCGAGATCCCTTGTTTACATGTATAAAACTGCCAAAGAATAAATATATAATATTCTCTTAAAACAGCAATAATTAAAATTTAAATATTGTCCATGTTTGTAAAAACAGAACTGGACAGCTCCTTGGCCACTTATACTGGACATCCTTTCTTGGTTCCATACAGCTGGCAGATCAGCTGTAGAGTAGACATAATTTGAGCATTGGGTGGCTAGTATGGTGGTTTATTAGAATGTTAAATTGATTAAGACATACCTAAGGCACTAGTGAAGCCCACTTTTGAGTGTGTCTATTTCTAGAGAGAATTAACTAAGGAGAAAAGGCCCTTCCTGAATGGGCTAGAGTTCTGTCCTGAGTAGAAAGGGGAAAAGGAGAAAGCCAACTGAGAAGCCACATTCCATTCTCTCTGAGTCCATTCTACCTGGATGTGAGGAGATCAAAAGTCCCAGCTTCCTGACCCTATGCATTCCCTACCATTTTAGTTGGGTTGACATTGATGTGATAAATACCATGAGCAAAAGCAACTCGTGGAAGAAAGGGTTTATTTGGCTTACAGGTTAAGGTCCACCACAGAGGGAAACTAAAGCAATCAGAAACCTGGAGGCAGGGTTAACCAGATGCCAAGGAGGAAGCTACTCATTGGGTTGTTGCTTGCTCAGCTATCTTTCTGAAACAGCCCAGGTCTGCCTACTCATGGATGGCACCGCCCCAGTGGGCTGGGGCCCCAATGTCAATTAACAATCAAGAAAACGCCTCACAGACATGACAACAGGCCAATCTGATGAAGGAGATTCTTTCTTCTTAGGCACCCAGGTTTCTGTCAAGTAGAAAAAAACTAACCAGAATGATCTGCTCCTTGTCACCCTTGACACACAAACACATCACATTAAACTATAACCTTCCATTTCTTGTTAGTCCCCAAGAACTCAGGTTAACATCCTAATATAAGCCATAAGACAACTTTAAAAGTCCCGCCATCTTTAAAACATTCCGACACTTTAAAAGTTCAATGTTCTTTAAAGTCCAAAATCGGCCACTGGAGTCTAGGCAGCTCATCTAGCGTCTTTGATTCTCAGGCTTGTTCACCAGGAACTCTTACCCACTGAGGCATCTTCACAGTCCTAGGAAAAGACAGCTCTTATTATAAAGCTGGCAAGTCTACTCTCTAAACCAGGAATGGGTCATCTAAGCACCAAGTTTTGTCCATTAGTTCTTTTTGTAAATGAAATTGTATTGGACCACAGCTACACCCAGTCATTAATAAGCTATTATCTAAGGCTGCTTTCATGTTTGAGAGGCAAAGCTGAACAGACACAACAGGGGCTGTCATGTAGTCCATTCTCTATGTTATTCTTTATAGACATGTTTGTTGATCTCTATAAAAGAATATTCTTTCTGCTTAGTGCCTATGCGACAAACACACATGCACATGCACATGCACAGGCGCATGCCCCGCAGAGTCATCTATGGTGTATTTAAGTATTCATGATCCAGACAAATTTACTCCTCTTTTAGTAAGAAAGTATTTTTAAAATGCTATTAGAAGTATAAACAGAAACTGAAAGAATTGTATTCATATTTCCCTAGTTTTAACAAATATCACATTTGGTTAGATTTCATGATGAAAAGTACTCTAACATATGAACTTATATATATTTTAATTTTTTATATTTTAATTTTTTTATTTTTTATGTGTATGAATATACTGTCTGCATGTAGGTTGGTGCATCCATGTCCTGCAATGCTGCGGAGGTCAGAAGAGGGTGTCGGATTCCCTTGGAACTGGAGTTAAAGACCATTCTTAGCTGCCATGTGGTTGCTGGGAATCAAACCCAGGTCCTCTGCAAGAGCAGTCTGCACTCTTAACCGCTGAGCCATCTCTCCAGCCCCAAATCTATATACATATATATATATATATACACACACACATACAAATGTTGGTAAAAATGGTAGAAACTAAATAAACTCTGTAGTGTAGATAAGAGCAATATTATATATCAATTTTCTGGACTGGGTGTAGCTCACTGCTAGAGTGCTTACCTAACACGCACAAGGGACGAATTTGATCCTCATTACCACTATAAATAAATAGATAGTAATTTCCTGAGTTTCACGTTGTACTATAGAATACATGATGTCACCATTGTGGGAAACTTACAATAAGGTATGCAGAACTCTGATTTCTTTCTTTCCCTTTTTTATTCAATTTACTATAATTATTTCAAAATAAAAATTTTAAATTAAAACAGCCCTTACCTGGCTATAAGTCTGTGCTACACATATGGCATCTTTAATAAGCTGAATTTTAATAGGTGTACAATTTCCTAGACAGAATATATCAGAAGCTTTTCTCAGGTAACAGTTAAAGAAATTCAAGGAATGTCAATACACACTTCATTAGGAAGAAGCTGAAAGTATCAAATCACTCCTTTCAGAGCTACAAAGACCAGGTGTTTCAATACGCTCCTGTGGCTACTGAAAGAGGACTCTGGCAGTCTACTAGGAAGCGGCGGCTGGGCAGGTTTGGCACCTTGACTTGGAGCAGTGCCTTTCGCTGGAGGTGGCTCTGGAGTTTTCTGCCATGTTACCTTGTTCACCTGAAAGGTTGACAGCTGTGCCTCTCCTTCCATACCAGGCAAACAAACTGCACAGCAGGAAGCTGTAAATATGGCCATTATCTGTACATTTGGCATTTCTTTCCCATCTACCAGGAACTTCCTGATGATGCTATCCTTGTGAACAAGGCAGAACACTGTAAATCACAATCATCATAGCCAGAGATGTGAGCTAAATGGTCTTCAGGAGTGAACAAAAGTTGGTTCTTCAGATTAATTCATCATAATCATGTACACTATGTAACATATATGAAAATAAATACACATACAGACAAAGGCAAGAAAAAAATAAAAATACTGATGGGACAAAGACAGTTTTCAGTTTAACAATGTTTGATTTTATTTCAATAAAAATTAGCAATAAACTATTTTCAACACAGGTTCTCACTATGTAGCCCTGGCTGACCTATAACTCACCATGATCTCCCTGCCCTGCCTCCCCAAGTTTTAGGATTAAAGGCATGCCAACAGAAAATACATTTATTGATTTATCAAACAAATAATTTTTAAGACTGGAATCAAATTGGTTCACTGCATCATATCCCCAGAACAGAATACACTATTACAGGTACTACGAATTCAAGTACACATAGTTCAATTCAACAAATATACCATAAGAATATTTCTTAAAGAACGAGAGAGAGAGAGAGAGAGAGAGAGAGAGAGAGAGAGAGAGAGAGATCCATAGTAACGACATATAAGGAAGACCTGAGCTTATAAGGTGTCAGGAGGGTGAAATTCAACCCAAGAGGAGCCTGCCATATTGAGAAGAGATGAAATGACCCAGACTCCTTTCGGATAAGGAATTTTACATTTCACAAAAGCATCAGAAACAACAGAGAAAGTACAGAGGCATTAGAAGGAAAAGAAAACTGAGCCCTGACTACAGTAAAGCAGGTATGTACAAGGCAGCTGATCTCTGGACCCCCAGAGATGTTCCAGTCTGTTCACCAGCCAAGGCATTTTCCTACTTGTGTGAATTTACCCATCACTGGAAGTGATCTTGAGATAACACTGAACTTGTACTCTAGGAAAACAATGGCAGTCAGCAGTCAGGAATCTTACACACTCTTTTGTGTTCTAAGAGAACTTACGGTTCATCAGCACTCTTCCTCATGACTTATAGAAAACTCACAGTAGCCTCTGATAAAGCCACAGCCTGACATTCCAAATTCCCATTCTGTTGACTTATACTTGAACTTTTAGTCTCCATTTACCATTCTAGGTGGCTAAGCCTGGGTAATGGACTTCACCAAACTGTAGTCAGTCTTCTCTCCTTTATTCCAAACCTCTGACTATTGGCCCACCATGAGTAGTAGAAGGCACCATCACTCTTTAATGGCTCTTTAATTAGCTGACTCAAAACAAATACTTGTCATTTAATCACCTGCCATTTCCCACAGCACTTTTTACTATACTGGCTTACTCCTGCTGTGGAAGAAAAGCCCTTTCCTGCTTAACCTTTGAAATGCATACATATTTCCTGGTTCTCCTTACTACAGTTCTCCATGGCCTCCAAGGCCATCATCTCCTCTTCCCATCATTATTCATCTTTGATATTAAAGACTTATTTTCACATAACACTTGCAACCTGCAAAGGTGGTCTAACTTTCTAAATCACTAATTAAATCATTAAATACCCTCTTGTTAATCCTACTTTATAACATTATAATTGTTATGTGTTACTTGATATACAACTATATTATTAAATATACAGGAGACATAGAACAACATAACTAGCATGCTGTCATATTTCCTCCAATGTTCAAAGAGGAAAATCAGACAATAATTAAAATATACCATCTAAAATGCAGTTAATAATGAAAATTAAAACTTACAGCCAAACAATGGAGGTTTTAAAATAAGAGAAATAATTTACTCACATTTTTCTTTTGACTAATATAATGTACTTGTATCTTTACAACTTATTCAAAAGAGGAGAAAAGCTGGTTGAACTTGTACTTATTACTAACTCAAGCATGAAACTAGCAATCACATAACTGCTGAAAATCTTTCTAAAGAACTTTATGCAATAATCTGTTACTTCCAGTAGTCCAGTGGCCTTAGTTGGTATACTTAAAATAAATTTCCTGCATTTTTAATCAAGTAGGAAAATATATATTTCATTTCTATACTAGGAATACATAGAAAAAAATGTTTTGAAATAGTAAATGCACACAGAGTATATCACAGAAAACTGAACTACTTACCTGCATTGACTATCGCATCCACCTCTAACAATGTGATGTCACCTCTATAGAGAGAAACTTTTTCACTCAAACTTTTCTTAACTTGTGATGTTTCCTGAGTATTTTTCTCTGTAATAAAAAGGAATATATATTAGCAGTAATATTCCTAATTTAATCAACAATTTTTGTATATGTGCATATAAGATGTGTGTGCACAGGTATATGTGCATGGTCATGGGTATGAGTGTGCCATGGTATGAGTGTGGGTGTGAAAGGATAATGTCAGGTGTCAGTCCCTACTTCACACCTTACTTCAAGAGTGTCTCATCACCACTGCCTACGCCAGGCTAGTGGTCCATAAGCTTCCAGGGACTGTCCTTTCCTTCTCCACCACCACACGCTGTGCTTTTTATGTGGGTTCTGGGAATTCAAATTCACATCTTCACACTTACATGGCAAGTGCTTTTAATCACTGAGTCACCTCCCCAGGACTAAAAGACAACTTTTTAATTAAGATAACTTACAAGAGCCAACATGGATCATATCGTTATAAAGGACAATTTTCAATATTTATCAGTACCAGGGATGTGGTTGATTCTCTATTTATATTGAATACATAACAGTCAATCAATATATTTGGGCAACTTTGAGCAATATATTTGGTCAGTAAAAACACCCACTATCAATTTAATTATGAAAATATCCATTTGAAGATAGAATTATGTTCTTCTACATTCACAAAAAAATACGATGTGCAACTACAGACAGAAAATACATTTTCTTTTTTTTTTTTTTTTTTTTTTTTTTTTTTTTTTTNCTCTGGAACTCACTGTGTAGACCAGGCTGGCCTTGAACTCACAAAGATCCACCTGCCTCTGCCTCCCAAGTGTTAGGATTAAAGGCCTGCACCACCACGCCCGGCTATTTTCTTTTTTTTTTTTTTTAGAAAACACATTTTCACAAGAAATAAGTGCATTTCTGTTTCTTCCAGTTACTTAAAAGTCATCCTTCAAAAAATATTTGCCTGATCACAGAAACACTGAGGTTCACCCAGCCACTGGATCCCCATACTCTTGAATTCCCTTTGCCCCACCAGACAGCTCTTCACAAATCAGCTTGGGACCATCCAGTCCTGTAAATAATAAATCAAAAGTGAGAGCCTAAAGCACAGACCAACTACCTGGCCAGAAAACAACCAAACTACATCAGAAATATAAAAAGAACCAAAATTCAGTGCTGGAGAGATGGCCTAGTGGTTAAGAGCACCTACTGCTCTTGCAGAGGACTCAGGTTCAATCCCAGCACTTACATGGCGGCTGAGAACCATCTGTAACTCCAATTCCAGGAGAACTCCAGTTCCAAGGGAATCTGAGACCTTCTTCTCACCTCCGAGGCATTGCACAAACCCAGAGAACCCAGGTTTGATTCCCAGCACCCACATGGCAGCTAAGAACCATCTTTAAGCTGGGCATGATGGCACATGCCTTTAATCCTAGCACTCAGGAGGCACAAGCAGGGGGATCTCTGTGAGTTCAAAGCCAGCTAGGGGAGACCCTGTCTCAAACAGACAAAAAACACTACTCATGCACATAAAATAAAAGTAATAAAATATTTTTAAAAAATAAATAAAAAATAAAAAAGCAAAATGTTTAAAATGTTGCTATTTTGATATTTGTCATTTCAATATATGGACAGATTTCTAAAAATATGTTCCAAAATACTATACTGTGAGTTCTCCTGTATAATTTCTGGTGGCAGAACCAACACCTAATTAATTAGCAGAAGTGCCAAGATGCTAGAAATGGTAAAAGCATAATAAATGTAGAATCCATGGACTCAGGGATTACTCAATATGTTGATGTTTAAGAAGTTTTGGTTTGTTTAAGAAGTTTTGGTTTGTTCTATAGGAGTATGAATCCACATGTTAAAGTATACAACAATGGATTCTCCACAGTATCACATAACAAAGTTAACACTCACTCATGCAGTTCAAATGAAGAGTCAAAATTTTCACAAGATATTAAGGAACTGTAATTGATACTTAAATCTAAACAATGTAGAGTTAGGAAGAAACAATGTGCACTAAATTAGTAAAAGGAAATAGAGATCTTGGAACTCCATAGATAAAGAAACAAAAAGACCTGACAGGTTGTGTTATTTGCTAAAGGTTACAGGTTGATGACAGACCTTTCCATGACAACTCCTTCACACACTTTTTATACTTTTTTATAGTTCAATGTTATATATAAAACAAATCTCCATTTGTATTATAACTATAGATATTTTGTATTATCCCCCTTCTAAGAGCAAAAAATAGTGGCAACAAACAAATTCTAGAATAACTGGGCCTAAATCTGAACCCACACACTCTGTCACTTCTTAGCTATATGGTTTGGGACAAATTCAGCTTCTCTGGGCCTCAGTTTCCTCACTTGTAAACTAAAGACAGGACCTATCTGAGGAGAATTAAATAAACTAAGACTCAGTACAGCAGGTGAAATAGCCCCCGTACCAGATATTATTGGTCAGAGTAGGAGAGGTTAGTAGTAAATTGAAAGCTTTGGGGGAATGGCTTCTTTGTACCATCTGTGCCGTCCTCCTCATACTTTTACATATCCTTTATTTTGCAAAACTCACTCTGCTCAAATATCCTTCCATTACCAGGTAACCCAGAAGAGATGCAACCAACAAACAATAAATACAGTTTCTCACCTGAACTCACAAGACAGCAGAATGTTAGGTAAGATAATATAAAAGGAAAAAATTACAGGTGTCAAGGAGATTGAAAGGGAAAATGTGAAGGAAAGCAATCAGAAGAGCCCAACACCAGTAGGAAGAGAACAAAACACATGGGCCATGTATCTATGCTGGGTAACTGCTCAGAACAGGGAGGGCTGGCTGTCCATGGCTTTCTGTTATGTGCAGCCTTGGCAGGGCACAAAGGAGTCAAACTAGATTTAAAGAAGCAGAGGTTGAACAGACACCTTTACTGAATTCAAAAACTATTTGTTCTTGTTTTCTCGCCACAGTGCTAATATATGCAACAAACATAATGGGGACTGTGAATTCTTTGTATGCTGAGCTAAACATTAAAATACTAGAATCTATTTCTTTATCTCCAGTACATTTTCTACTTGTGTGAGAGTAATATTTCATTTTATTCCAGATTTCCTTAAATATTATGACAATTACATAATTACCAGTCTTGGTTTGTTTTATCACAAATGTTCATTTATTATCACTATTATGATTTATTAACCGAATTGATTTGGGACCAGATGTCATGCAACTTAAACATATGATAGCCAGTATTCACCAAATGCCAGTAGAAAAAAAGTTGCTGAAATATTTAATCAAGAAAGACCAAAAGGGAGCCCTCCTAGAAACAGATCCCTGTAGAAGTTTTCTAAATAACAGTGGCTGAACTAAGAGTATGGCAACAGAGACATGACAGGAGAAATGGGAGAGATACTTCTCCAGAGGCACACTTAGAAAAATAGGGGCTGGAGGGATGGCCTAGTGGTTAAGAGCGCGATTGCTCTTGAAGAAGACCCGAGTTCGATCCCCAGCACCCACATGGAGGCTGAGATCCGTCTGTAACTCCAATTCCAGGAGAACTCCAGTTCCAGGGGAATCCAAGACCCTCTTCTGACCTCCGCGGCATTGCACGACACGGGTGCACAGACCTGCATGCAGACAGTAAATTCATACACATAAAAAATAAATAAATAAAAATAAAAAAAAAATAGTAGGGTCTCAGCCGAGTGTGGTGGCACACGCCTTTAGTCCTAGCACTTGAGAGGCAGAGGCAGGCCGATCTCTGTGAGTTCAAGGGCAGGTCTACATAGCGACTTCCAGGACAGCTGGAGTAAGGAGACCCTGTCTCAAAAAGACAAAAAAAAGAAAATATTAGGGCCTCATTGGAAGAAGAATGACAAAATACTTCTGGGGCTGATTTGCTCGTTTTCTTATCAAGGTTGCTATAAGAAACAATGCTAGTTTTGGAAGGAATATAATCAATCAGCCATGGCTATGTTAATTCAAGTTTCCTGTAGAAAGTTCATGTAGAGGCATTATATGCTCTAAAGAAAGACTGTCAGGCTAGGGATACAAGAAGGTGGCCCAAGGTAAGATCATTAAGGATACAGATGTAATTGAAAATGGGCCAAAGACAGAACACTAGAAAACACCAACCTTGATAAATAAGGCAAAAGGAAAGTACATGAAAAAGATACAGTGAACACAGATGAAACACAACTAGCAAAATCCAATTTCAAAAAGAAAATGAACCAGCAGCTTCAAATATCACAAATAAAAAATACAGAAAGGAAGAAAGTGTCCTGGTAAACACAGTCATCATGGCACCAGTGAGCTCAGCAAAAGTTATAAGGAAACCAAAATACAGATGTGTCTACAGCTGAACCTAGAGCATTCACACCCTACGAAAGGACAGAGAAATAAGATGGAAAGAATCTGTATCCCTGAAGGGCCACCCAAAGTGAAACTTCCAGTTGAGCTCATTCTCTTGTATAAAGTTGAATTTTCCTGGGCTGGAGAGATGGCCTAGTGGTTAAGAGTGCCAACTGCTCTTACAGAGGACCCAGGTTCGATCCCCAGCACCCACATGGCAGCTGAGAACCATCTTTAACTCCAGTGCCAGGGGAATCCAACACCCTCTTTCTGACCTCCACGGCATTGCACAACATGGGTGCACAGACCTACATGCATACAGTACACTCATACACATAAAAAATAAAATTAAAAAAAAAACCTCTTTAAAGTTGAATTTTCCTGACAACACAGAATCACTTAGAAGTCCACTCATTCCAACCACCCAGCTTTTCCCTAACCTACTCATCCAGCAAATAGACATCTTATAATTTGTCTAATGAATTCCCTCTTTTGAGAACCATTTAATTATTTCCTCTTTTATTAAAAATAATACAATATGTTTTTGACAAAAAGGTTTCATGTCTATCTGTATCCTCCCCCTTTTTTTTAACCCATGAATCTCCAGAAGACAGTTGTATTATACATAACTATAGGGTGGAATCAAGGCACAGATTTCATCGAATTCACCCATGTTGTTTTGGGTGACTATATATGATTAACTTGGGAAGCAAACTTAATTTTTACGTTAAATCATCTAAAAGAGAATGCTACAAAGTGATACTGTACAACAGAGAAATTATAGAGAACATTTGTATGTGCCAATCCCAAAGTTATTGCTCTAGAGATTTTGTGTAAAACAAATGTGGACAACAGC
>VZQC01010433.1:1431334-1447336 GCA_009823505.1 Rhizomys pruinosus
AAAAAAAAAAAAACTGAGAGAAAGATGCAGGACAGTTATAGCAAAATGCATGATCTGGGATGGGGTGGGGGTGGGGGGAAGGGAAAGGGAAATATGCCTGAACTGAATTGGAAAATGATGTATGAAATGCACAAAGCATCAATAAAAAAATAATAATAATACAATATGAATACTTTCACATATAAATCCTTGAATATATCACTGATTATTTCTTCAGTTTCAACTAATATAGAATAAATGAGTCACATGCAGTCTTTTAATGCAGACTGACAAATCATACTGCTTTATTTGGAAGTAAAAGGAGAAAATACAAAAGCACAGCTTCACACTGAGCAATGAGGAGGTGACCAGATGCTGAGATGATGGGGAAAGGATAAGGCCTACAGATGCCTTCAATTAGAACATTCTTGTTTATTTGAACATGGCAGATAACTATCGGAATCAGAACTCATTAGATTCTGTATCTTCTTTCATTCTTCCAATTAGTCATCCTTTATTCCTCTAAGTTTAGACTATTTAAATTCTCCTAACTCACATCCAACTAAGTCTCAAAATCCTACCAGTTCTGCTGTTAAATTATCTTGAATTCACTCTCTCCTCTTAACACTTCTCTAGAATATTAAGCATTAAAATAAATTCAATCAAAAGATAATATCCCAGCCATTGTGACAGCCCACAGCAGACACCTAGAGGCAGGGAGCCTTGGCTTAACAACACAGAAGAGGATGGTTGGCCCCCAACTGGCACCAGGAGGCAGACTGGCCCAGCTTGAGCTTACACACAGGGGGTGGCCCCCAGCAGGCACCTGGAGATAGGCCTGGCCTAAGCACACACACTGGTGGATGGTGCCCCAGCAGGAACCTGGAGGTAGGCACGCTCAGTTTGTGCCAGTGTGGCAACCCCCAGCAGGCACCCAAGGGTAGGCGGGCCCAGCTTGAGCACACACCCTGGTAGATGGCAGCCCCCAGAAGACAACCAGAGGCAGTCAGGCCCAGCTTGAGCATGCAAACAGGCAGACAGAGGCATTCCCAGAGTGCACACACTGGAGTTTTGTAACAGAATACAAACAACAAAACAAATCAGCATGCCAAAAGCACAACGAACAAACAATAATATTGGAAAACCAAATAATAAACCCCTGCTAAATTCTACCAGCCCTACAGAAGACTCCTACAATGAGAACTTCCTGGAGAAAACCCAGGATACAGATCTTAAAGATCTATCATCAACATACTCAAAGAAATCAAGGACTATAAAGAACACACAGACAAATCAAAGAACTAGATGGAGAGAATTGCAAACCCTGGAAGGAAGTGGAAATACTGAAGAAACCTCAGGCTAAAATGAAAAAGGAAATCGAACACTCATCCAGTCAACAGGAAAGGATGGGGGAAAGCCTCAGTAACAGACTGGATGAAGCAGAAAATAGAATAACAAGACTAGAAGATAACATGGAAGAACTGGAATTCTCAAGCAAATATTCTGAAAAATTAAAAAAAAAAATACAGAGTGGAATAATCAGGAAATGTGGAACACCATGAAAAGACCAAACCTCCGCATTATAGGGATAGACAAAGGAGAAGAATCTCAGGATAACAATATTAACCAGATCTTCAACAGAATTATAAAAGAAAAATTTCCCCAAACTGAAAAAAGACATACCCATACAAGTACAAAAAGTTGGTGTAAACAAGACCAGAAAAGAAATTCTCCATGCCACATCATAGTAAAACCTCTAGATGCTCAAAATAAAGACAGAATACTGAAAGCCACAAGAGAAAAACAAGTTACATTTAAAGGGAAACCCATCAGAATTACAGCTGACTTTTCAATGCAAACAATGAAAGCCAGAAGAGCTTGGACTGAAGTATTCCCACTTCTTTTTATTTTATTTTATTTATTTTTGTATGTGTATGAATGTACTGTCTGCATGTAGGTTTGTGCACCCGTGTCATGCAATGCCGCGGAGGTCAGAAGAGGGTCTCGGATTCCCCTGGAACTAGAGTTCTCCTGGAATTGGAGTTACAGACGGTTCTTAGCCACCATGTGGGTGCTGGGGATTGAACCCAGGTCCTCTGCAAGAGCAGTCGGTGCTCTTAACTGCTAGGCTATCTCTCCAGCCCCACTTCTAAATGACTATAGATGCCAACCCAAGTAACTTTACCCAGTAAAAATGTCAACTATAGTTGAATGAGAAAGAAAAATCTTTCATGACATAAATAAGCTGAAAGAATACATGTCCAGAAAACCAACCCTTCAGAAAATACTCAAAGCAGTTCAGAGGACAGAGGAAAGGAGCAGCTATCCCCAAACAGCAAGAGAGAGTAACTAATGAAGGTATAAACACAGAAATACAGACCCAAAATGCAAACAGAAACTGAATTGAAGGGAAGCAATGCTCAATGATAACCTTAAATATCAATGGAATGGACTGAACTCCAAGAGACACAGACTTTGAGAATGGATTAAGAAGCCCTATCTCATTTTCAAGGACAGGCACCATCTTAAGGTGAAACAGACAAGTGGATGACAAAAATGTGGTACATCTACACAATAGAGTACTATTCAGCGATAAAGAAAGATGGATTATGAACTTTGCAGGTAAATAGATGGAGCTCGAAGCCATGATGCTGAATGAAGTAACACAGTCCCAGAAAGACAAATGGAGAATGGTTTCCCTCATTTGAGGATACTAACACCAAATCCCCTAGATGAAAGCAAGCTGAACAACATTATGGTTATATTTCTGTTTATCTGAAAGCAACTATGTTGTTATAATATGAATCTCTCGATGGGTTCTAGAATCCACCCACCAGTTATTTTCAGACTCTGTAATTACTGTATATGGGTGGAGAGTATATATCCATATTTTAGAGTAATATAAAATTAATTGAGGGAAATGTGAATTCCTAAACATAAAAAAGACTGAGAGATAGATGCAGGACAGTTATGGCAGAGTGCATAATCTGGGATGGGGTGGGGTGGGGTGGGGTGGAGGAAGGGAAAGGGGAATATGCCTGAACTGAACTGAAAAATGATGTATGAAATACACAAAATATCAATTTAAAATATCAAACCAAACAGTCCTTAAATCTGGCTGAAGCTGGGCATAGTGAAGTTCACCTATAACCTGCAGAGGTGGAGGACCTCTCAAGAGGATGGAGAGTTAAAGGAAGCCTTGGCTACCTAGTAAGACCCTGTCTTGAAAATAAAGGAAGGAAAAAAATGGTTGCCATAAAAAAAAATATTCCAAGCAAGTGGTACCAAAAAGCAAGCAGGAGACAAAGTAGACTTCAAATTAAAACTAATCAGAAGAAATGAAGAGAATTAAAGGAACAATTAATCATGAAGATTTCACAATCATAAATTTATACACACTGAACTTCATAAACACAATTTTACAGGACCTTAAGGCAGACTGACTAGTACATTAGTAGTACAGGACTTCAACACCCCACTGTATCCATTAGACAGATCAACTAGGCAAAGAATAAACAGAAAGACATCTGAACTGAACAATACAATACACCAAATGGACCTAACTGACATCTATTGCATATTCCACCCAAACACCAAAGAATATACTTCCTACTTGGCACCCCATGGAACATGCTCCAAAATCAACCATCTACTGGGACACAGAGCAAACCTCAATAAATACAAAAAATTTGAAAAAGTTCCATGCATTCTATCAGACCATAGTGCAATAAAGCTTAATATCAACACCAGAAAGAGCCCTACTATCTATAAGACCTCATGGAGACTAAACAACACACTCCTGAATAATGAATGTGCCAAAGGAGAAATAAAGAAATAAACATATTCCTAGCACTAAATAAAAAAGACAAAACAGCACAACAAAACCTATGGGTCATTTTAAAAGCAGTCCTAAGAGAGAAATATACAGCACTAAGTGCCTACATTGAGAAAACAGAAAGAGCACAAATAAACGACCTAACACTACAACTAAAAACACTTGACAGACAACAAATGAATCCTAAACCCAACAGACAGGAAGAAATAACAAAAATCAAAGCAGAAGTCAATGAAATAGAAACAAAGAAAATAATACAAAGAATCAACGAATCCAAAAGCTGGTTCTTTGAAAGGATAAACAAGATATACAGACCTCTAGCCCAGTTGACCAAAAGAAAGAAAGAGCAATTCCAAATCAATAAAATTAAGAGATGAAAAGGGAAGCAGCTCAACAGACAATGAAAAGATCCAGATGAATAACATGTATGGCAGAATGTATGAGCTCTGGTGGGGTGGGGGTGGGGCCAAGGAAGGGGGAATGGGTCTAGATTTGATTAAGAAATGTATGAAATTCACAAAACCTCAATTAAAAAAATATTTCCTGTCTCTAACCTGCCTTATTAGTCTCATTTTCTTTTCTTTTCTTTTTTTTTATTTTTGCCCTCAAACTGATACCTGCATCTTTTCAATTATTCTCATTTTCAACTTATCCACCATCCCACTCTCATAAAACCAATCTCTGATCTTCTGCATGTTTGTAATGTATTAATGTACTGACTCAAAATGTCTTCCTGAATTTCTCTACATTGTCACAAACAGGAAGGAATACATGCTGGCCAGGCTTAAGATGCTGGCAATGCTGTACTCCAGACCCAAACTCAGGAGCCACTATTATTAGCAGTATCATATTAGCAGTAATAAATTTTGTGTGTTAAACAATATTCTGAAATTCCTACTTAGGATAATTAAGAGAAATAAACACTTGTCCTAAGGTACTTGAGAATTCACTTTCCTCTGTACCTCTAGGCCAGCACCCTCTCATACTTTTCCTTCACTGATTCTTATGTAATCAAGATTAGACTTTCAGAAATTATATGTAAAAAATTATATGTAAAATCATATGGTTACCAACATGTACTAGAAAAAATTATAACTCACACTTTTTAAATTTTTTATTTAATTTTTATAAAATGACAGATTTTGAAACTTTTCACATATTTATATGCAATTTTAAAACAAACTTATGATCTGAATTGGAAAATGATGTATGAAATGCACAAAGCACCAATAAAAAAAAATCATTAACAAAAATATTTATTCTCCTTCCAAACCTCTGTGACTTCTGAGATCAGTAATCTCATCCATATCCTTACTCTGTCCTTTAAATGTTTCCTTGTCTTCCCTACCTCACTGGCACTTATCTGGCCCTTAGAAGTACCAATTTATTTTTTGAAAGAGGCCTGTTGGGGCTAGAGAGATTACTCATTGATTAAAGGCACTGGCCACTCTTGCTGAGGACCTGGGTTCAGTTCCCAGCACCAACATGGCAACTAACAACCATCCATAGCTCCAGTTCCAGGGGATCCAATGCCCTCTTCTAACATCCTGCAGGCACTGCATGACACAGGGGCACTTACACTCATACACATAATAATAAAAATGAATGCTATATTTTAAAGAGGCCTTTTATTAATTCTCACCATTATGTACATCAAAACTAAGAAGTAGGGTGAATGGTCCTCATCCCACATCCAAAATATTTGTCCTTTTCTATTATATTTAAGCAAACTTGCTAGCTGTTTTCTCCTCTTTACAAGGTTAGAAAAATAGCGAGGAGGCTTAAACTACATACAGACAACACTACATCAACTGGGTTGAAGGCCAACATAGAAGGAATCAATCTTTAGACAACATTGTTAAAAAGAGCCAGATACCAACACTAAACTAAGTTGTTTCATGGCAGTAGAACTTCTACTTTGTTTAAGGCCCTGAACTTACCAGTCTTTTGCTATAGCAATTCAGTTATGCCATAATACAGTTTTTTACTCTATTTGGGTCGAAGCCTATTATACCATATAAGACCCTACACAATCCTATCCCAGTTTTCTACCTCCAACTTGTTCCAAACCAAGTGAAACCTGGCCCTAGGTTCCCTTCGCTAGATTTTAGTAAGTACATCAAGTATCAAGTTCCAAGTTTTTAAATGTCACCATTTCAGAAAACCTGTCACTATCCTACCTATAGTGTCAATCCCAAATTCTAGCATATTATCTGTTTTAGTTTCTTCATGGCACTAAAGTCTCTGAAATTATTTGCCCTTCTGCTTGCTTATTTGAAGTAAAATGTAACTATTATGAAAACAAAATTGTTACCTGCTTTATCCATGGCTATATTTCAAATATTTCACTTACTGACAGAAAATTCATTAAGTATGCAACCCAGTGTTATACATCTGTAAAAATCCCACCTACTAGGGACTTTGAAACATGATGAAAATGAGTCTAGGGTCACCCTTGACAACTTAGTGAGACTCCTCCATCTCAAAATCAAAAGCAAATAGATGTCTAGAAATACAGCTCAGTCTAGGGTGCTTGCCTGGCAGGTAGGAGGCTATATATCCAATTCCCAGTAGCATGAAAGGTAGGAGGGTAGGAAGGAAAATTTGATAAATGAAAACATAAACATCTTTGTAAAAGATGGAGTTCTTATGATCAGTGTGTAAAGTACTTGCTGCTGAACCTGGGTTCAGATCTCAGCATCCACATAAAAAGCGGGACAATGTAGGTAGCACTGTAACCATAACACTGGGAGGTAGAGGCAGGAGGATCCCTGAAGCTCATTGGCCAGCCAGCACAGTTAAATAGTGAGCTCTGGGTTCAGTGAGAGACCTTATCTCAAAAAATAAGGTAAAGGGATTTAATAAACATATGATGGCAACCCCTGGCCTCCACATTAGCACACATACACATGCAAATGCACATACAGACATACAAAGAGAGAGGAGAGAGGGGAGAGAGAGAGAGAGAGAGAGAGAGCCAGAACACTGGCTACCCTCAACCTGGACCACTCTTTATTCAGCTCTGTTTTCCTTTTATTTTTTTTCTGCAATCCAATATGGTTTGCTAAAAAATATATATTTTTTTTACCAACATAATTCTGTTTCAGAGCAGACAACACACAGATTGACATGAAAGCACACCATGACCAGATTGTATCCCTAATGCCACAATTAATCAAGACAAGTTTTCATTCATCTGGTGGTTTCATTGTTCAGGAAGCCCTCTTTCGCAAGGAGTGAATAGCATCATACATCATTCTCTACTTTGCATTTGTTGATTTAGGTAAAAGATAACCCTGGAACTGGAGTTAAGATGCTTCTTAGCTGCTATGTGAGTGCTGGGAATCAAACCCGGGTCCTCTGCAAGAGCAGTCGGTGCTCTCTTTTTTATTTCAGCAGATTTTTAATAGGAGTGGGAAGAAATAACATGTGTCATGTAACTGAGTCTCAATGAAAATGCAAAAAAAAAAAAAAGATGATAGGAAGNTGAGTGGGGCTTGGAACAGGAAAAGGCTCTTCAACAGGTCCAGGCTGCAGTGCAGGCTGCTCTGCCCCTAGGGCCATATGATCCAGCAGACCCAATGGTGCTTGAGGTATCAGTGGCAGATAGAGATGCTGTCTGGAGTCTGTGGCAGGCTCCCATAGGGGAATCACAGCGGAGGCCCTTGGGATTTTGGAGCAAGGCTCTACCTTCATCTGCAAACAACTATTCTCCTTTTGAGAGACAGCTCTTAGCCTGCTATTGGGCCTTAGTGGAAACTGAACGTTTGACAATGGGCCACCAAGTCACCATGCGACCTGAGCTGCCCATCATGAGCTGGGTGTTATCTGACCCACCAGACCATAAAGTAGGACGTGCACAGCAACAGTCCATTGTCAAATGGAAGTGGTACATACGGGACAGGGCCCGGGCAGGCCCTGAGGGCACAAGCAAGCTACATGAAGAAGTTGCCCAAATGCCTATGGTTCCCACTCCTGTTACAATGTCTCCTGGGCTTAAGCATGCACCTATGGCTTCATGGGGTTTGCCCTATGATCAGTTGACTGAGGAAGAGAAGACTAGGGCCTGGTTTACTGATGGTTCTGCACGCTATGCAGGCACCACCCAGAGGTGGACAGCTGCAGCATTACAGCCAATTTCTGAAACAACCCTAAAGGACACTGGTGAAGGAAAGTCTTCACAGTGGGCAGAACTTCGGGCAGTGCACATGGTTGTGCATTTTGCCTGGAAGGAGAAATGGCCAGAGGTTCGATTATATACTGATTCATGGGCTGTAGCCAATGGTTTGGCTGGATGGTCAGGGACTTGGAAGGAGCATGACTGGAAAATTGGTGAGAAAGACATTTGGGGAAGAAGTATGTGGATAGAGCTCTCTGAATGGTCAAAGGATGTGAAGATACTTGTGTCTCATGTAAATGCTCATCAAAAGGTGATCTCAGCAGAGGATGAGTTTAATAATCAAGTAGATCGGATGACTCGTTCTGTGGATAGTCAGCCTCTTTCTCCAGCTATCCCTGTTGTTGCTCAATGGGCCCATGAACAAAGTGGTCATGGTGGCAGAGATGGAGGTTATGCATGGGTTCGATAGCATGGACTTCCACTCACCAAGGCTGATCTGGCTACAGCTGCTGCCAAGTGCCAGATTTGCCAACAGCAGAGACCAACATTGAGCCCCCAATATGGTGCTATTCCCCGGGGTGACCAGCCAGCAACCTGGTGGCAGGTTGACTACATTGGACCACTTCCATCATGGAGGGGACAGCATTTTGTCCTTACAGGAATAGATACTTATTCTGGTTATGGGTTTGCCTTTCCTGCACATAATGCTTCTGCCAAAACTACCATCCAGGGACTTATAGAATGCCTTATCCACCGTCATGGTATTCCTCACAGCATCGCTTCTGACCAAGGAACTCACTTCACAGCCAAAAAAGTGCGACTGTGGGCCAATGGTCATGATATCTACTGGTCTTACCATGTTCCCCACCACCCAGAAGCAGCTGGCTTGATAGAACGATGGAATGGCCTCTTGAAGACACAGTTATAGCACCAATTAGGTACCAATACCCTGGAGGGGTGGGGCAAGGTTCTCCAACAGGCAGTATATGCTTTGAATCAGTGCCCACTATATGGTACTGTTTCTCCTATAGCCAGAATTCATGGGTCCAGGAACCAAGGGGTGGAAGTGGGAGTGATTCCACTCACTATCACCCCTAGTGACCAGTAGGAAAATTTTTGCTTCCTGTACCCACGACCTGGCGTTCTGCTGGTCTAGATGTTTTGGCTCCAAAAGGGGGAGTGCTTTTGCCAGGAGATATAGCAAACGTTCCATTGAACTGGAAGATAAGACATCCCCCTGGCCACTTTGGGCTTCTACTGCCCTTAAGCCAACAGGCTAAGGAAGGAATAACAGTAGTAGGAGGCGTGATTGATCCAGACTACCAGGGGGAAATAGGACTTTTTCTCCACGATGGGGGCAAGGAAGATTATTTCTGGAAGGCAGGAGATGCTGTAGGGCACCTTCTGGTGCTACCATGTCCTATGATTAAGGTCAATGGGAAACTCCAACAACCCAAACCAGACGGGACTATAAACAGCCCAGACCCTTCAGGGATGAAGGTATGGGTCACTCCTCCAGGGAAAGAGCCAAGACCTGCAGAGATGCTTGCTGATGCTGGAGGAAATACAGAATGGGTAGTAGAAGAAGGTAATCATAACTATCAGCTGAGGCCATGGGACCAGTTGCAGAAACGTAGATTATAATAGATATTAACTTTTGTCCTATTTGGTGAAGAATGTGCTTGTTCATATATATATATATGTATGTATATTAAGTGGATACTTGTGTTGTTCTCTTTTGAATGTGCAACTGAGATGTTAAGTTTTTTCATATTTAGGTTATTAGATACTGAAGGACTAAGTGTTCCTCAAGGACATGACCACCTACTCTAAGATATAATGCTTTGCTACTGCACATGAGACACTTATAACATGTTAGGTGGAATTAAGACCTTGCCATTGTTTGAAATTGACATTTAAGCATAACATAAGGAGAGGCTATTTATTGGGTGTCAAGTTGACAAGGGGTGGACTTGTGATGGTTAATCCTGTGTGTCAACTTGACTGGACTAAGGAACAAATAAGAGAAAAAGGATGTTTGGATTGGACCACCTCAACCCAGATGGCCCACCCCAAATGTGGGCGTTACCTTCTGCCAGCAGGCAGTATAAAAGGCCACGGCAGAAGGAGGTGGTCCCTTTTTCTCTACGGCTTGCCTCTCTCATCTGGTGAGTTTGTCTTGCTGCTGTGATCAACCCTTCAGCGTGTACTGAGACCGGCAGATCTCCTGGAATCCATCGGGCCTTCAGCACAAGATTAAGACTACTGAGACATCCAGTCTTGTGGACTGAGCAGTTCCCTGGATTCTCAGCTTCTCCAGTGCAGCGCTTCTACTGTTGGACTACTTGAACTCTGTCATATGAGCAAATCAATAAATTGTATATAGCTATATATTCGTCCTGTTACTTCTGTTTCTTTAGAGAACCCTGACTAATACACCCTCCATCTATATATGGTTATTACAATGTGTGAGTATAAGTGGTAGGACAATTCTAGAGCCCATTTATAGATTCACATTGTAATAGCACAGTTGCTTTCAGGTACAATTAAATATTATAATGAAGTTGCTCAGTTTGCCTACCAACTGGGGATTTGGTGTTAGTATCCACAAATGAGGGAGACCATTCGTCTTTTTTTCTGGGACTGTGTTACTTCATTTAGTATAATTACTTCGAGTTCCATCCATTTACCAGCAAAGCTCATGAGGTCATCTTTCTTTACTGCTGCATAGAACTCCATTGTGTAGATATACCACATTTTTTTTTAGCCAGTCATCAGTTGAGGGGCATTTGGGTTGGTTCCAGCTCTTTGATATTGTGAAGAGAGCTACAATAAACATAGCTGTGCATGTATCTTTGTGGTAGGATGCATCTTGTGGGTATATACCCAGGAGTGGTTTGGCTGGGTCAGGTGGTAGGCTCATTTTGAGTTGTTTAAGGGTTCTCCACACTGCTTTCCACAGTGGTTGTACCAGTTTACATTCCCACCAGCAGTGGATGAGTGTTCCCCTTTCCCCACAGCCTCTCCAGCATTTGGTGTCTTTTGTTTTCTTGATCTTGGCTAGTCTTATTGGAGTAAGATGATACCTTAGTGTGGTTTTAATTTGCATTTCCTTAATTATCAATGATGTTGAACACATTTTAAGATGTTTCTCAGCCATCTTTACTTCCTTACTGGTGAAGTCTCTGTTCAGCTCTTTACTCCATCTTTTGAGTGGATCATTTGTTTTCTTACTTCTTTGTTTTTTAAGTAGTTTATATATTCTGGATGTTAATGCTTTGTCCGATGTATCAGTGGTGAAGGTTTCCTCCCACTCTGTGGGTTTTCTCTTCACTTCCTTGATTGTTTCTTTTGCTGTACAAAAGCTTTTGAGTTTGATGAGGTCCCACTTGTCAGCTGTTGTCCTTATTTTCTGTGCAGCTGCTGTTTGATTTAGAAAGTCTTTTCCTACACCTATGTCTTATAGGTTGCTGCCAACTTTTTCTTCTATCACCTTCAGGGTTTCGGGTTTTAGGTTGAGATCTTTGATCCACTTGGAGTTGATTTTTGTACAGGGTGAGAGGTAGGGATTTAATTTTGTTCTTCTACAAATGGTGATCCAGTTTTGCCAACACCATTTGCTGAAGATGATCTATTTTCCTTCCATTCTTCAGTGTTCAGCATACCTGGCACTGTTTCAAAATGCTTCTCTAAGCCATGTAAGACAGCCTCAATCCCATATGCTGCCAGTGATCCTCTATCACATCATCTGATTTATTCTTTTCGTAGTCTCCTTCACCTGGCCCCAAAAGCATAAGCTTGCTGAGATAAAAGGGCTTCATTTTTCTTCTGTGCTTAGAAGAATATCTGATGCTTACTAGATGCTCGATAAAGTTTTGAGTGAAAAAATTAATGAATGTTCACAAAATTGAGTATAAGATCTACAACTAACTTCTATGCCCACCCTCCCAGGAACAGATGTGGCTTTAACAATTCAGTCATGATTAACTCTTGAGACTAAATAAAATGCAAAAGTAACTTGAAGTTTTTCCTAAATTGTGAACTATAGCAATTAAGGTAAAGGTGAAAGGAAGAACATGGAGTTAAATCATTCAAACTTCAACTGGGTCAATTTTTTAAAAAATTAATTTATTCTTGATATTGATAAGATGAAAACATATATTTTAAGTACTTGAAAATTTTTAAAGATAATTTTCAGCAGAATTAAAAGATGCTGACCCAGCATGTCTTTAATCCCAGCATGCTTTTAATCCCAGCATGCCTTTAATTCCAGCATGTCTTTAATCCTAGCACTTGAGAGGCAGATGCAAGTGGATCTCTGTGAGTTCAAGGCCAGCCTGGTCTACATACCAAATTCCAGGAAGTTGGGACTAAAGAGAGACCCTTTCTTGAAAAATTAATTAATTAAAAAATGTTAAGCCAGTGAGTCTGCTCAGCAGGTAAAGATACTTGCCATCGCACAAGCCTGGTGACCTGATTTCCCTGAACCCCCATGGAAGAGAGAACTGACTCCATAGTTGTCTGTTTTGCTTTGTTTTGTTTTGTTTTTTTGTTTTACAATGTAGCCCTGGCAGGCCTGGAACTCTCCATATAGGCCAGGCTTGCCTTGAACTCACAGAGATCTGCCTGTGTCTGCCTCCCAAGCACTGGGATTAAAGGCATGAGTTTCCATGCCTGCCCAAAGTTGTCCTTTGACCTCCACACGTGCACCCTGGCATGTGTGTGTGGATAGAAAATAAACATACACCGGGGCTGGAGAGATGGCCTAGCGGTTAAGAGCGCTGATGGCTCTTGCAGAGGACCCGAGTTCGATCCCCAGCACCCACATGGTGGCCGAGAGCCATCTGAAACTCCAATTCCAGGAGAACTCCAGTTCCAGGGGAGTCCGACACCCTCTTCTGACCTCTGCGGCGTTGCACGTCAAGGGTGCACAGACTTGCATGCAGACAATACATACACATACGGAAATAAATAAAATTTAAAAAAATTTTTTTTTTAAATTTAAAAAAAAACATACACCAAACATGCACACACACACACACACACACAAGAATACATCTTAGTACAGTGAGTATAGCCCTATATGCTTATTTAAAGACAGCATTCTGCATAATAGCAACAAAGCATAAAAACTAAATACAAAAAAATATTATGTGCATGACATGGGTGCTCAAACCTACATGCAGACAGTACATTCATACACATAAAATAAATAAATTAATTAAAAAATATATATTATGAATAAAATGAGTCAAGCTCCTTTAAATGCCACAAATGGGTGAAAATTAATACAAATGTGGAAAATAATAAAAACTTCTTTTAAAGGTAAAGATATTACAAGTAAATAAAAATTAAAGTAGATGACAATTCAAGGCTGGAGAGAGGGTTCAGCAGTTAAGACCACTGCTGCTCATGAAGACAACCTAGCTTGAGGTTCCAGCTGCCACACAGCATTTCACAACTATAGGTAACTTCAGTTCGAAGGACCCAATACTCTCTTCTGCCCTCTGTGGGAATGGTCTTTTTAACTGTTTTCTTACTGAAGAGACACTTTATTGAAGTATAATATATATTTGCAGAGGAGTTAACAAACTATATACATACAACTCACTGAAGTCAGTATTCTGTGCCACCAGCACTCAGAGAGAAATATATTATTAAAGGTAAAAGACTCCCAATACTATTTACTTTCCCACAAAAGTAACAACTATCCTGGAGTCTAATCCTATTTTGCCTTCTTCTGAATTTCATATGCATGAGATCAGATACAGCATGTTCTTTCATGACAGTATATTTTGATAGGCAGAGTGTTTACATAATTTCTTTGCTGTTAAAGCTGCTATAGTTTTTGGCATTGCACTGCTGTATTATATTGGCTTGAACATGCAATCTATCTACTTTACTGCTGATAGATATTTTTATCTCCAGTTTTTTGTTACTACAAACAATGCTACTATTAAAGTGATTGTATTTGTCATTTACTGGGTATCTATCAAGCACTGATGCAATTGATGGACTATGCACACACAAAAATATATATTTTATTATGATTTTTCTGGATAATTTTCAGAAGTTATTTTCCTAATTTACACTCCTGGCAGCAGCACAGAGTTAGATAGCACAAAAGTTGGATAGCTTCAGTAGTCAACTTGACACACCTACATGGAAGGAAGTTCAATGGAGGAATTTCCTCCATTGAATTGGCCTGTGGCCATGTCTGTGGGACATTGTCTTAATTGCTGAGTGGTATGGGAGGACCCAGGCCACTGTGGGTGGTGCCATCCCTGGACAAGTGGTCTATATTGTATAAGAAAGCAGGCTGAGCATGGGCCAGGGGGGCATGCCAGTAAGCAGTGTGCTTCCATGGTCTGTGCTCCAGGTTCTAGCTGAGTTCCTGCCTTGACTTCCCTTGATGATGGGCTGTGAACTATAAGGTAAAGAAACCCTTTAAAGCCTCACCAAGTTGGTTTTGGTTAGTGGTTTTACCACTGCAACAGAGAGTAAGTAGAACAGGAATTCATATTGAGTGTGGAATACCACCATGATGGACCTGACCATATATGTCTGGGAGGACTGTGGAAGTTTTTAAAGTTAGGACTGGAAAAGTGCTTGGAGCTCAATGAACTTGAAACTTGGAAAATAATGCTGAAAGAGGGATAGACAATAGAGGCCTGGCTTTCAAGGGAAGCAAAGACTATCATAGCTGTTGTGTGATATATTTTGGATTAAGAATTTTTGGGAAGTGAAACTTTCTGTGCTTTAGTGGGATAACTGATGCTGGTCAGCTGGGGCTGAAAAATCATCTGTAACTAGCACCATCAAGGTAAAATCTTATAGGAAGTATTTCCTCAGGGTCAGCACACAGAAGCTTTGTTACAGAGAGGGTCAAGGCTAAACATCGAACTGGTAGCAGAACTTGGCAATGGTAATAGTCTCCCAGGTGATCCTGGCATTGAAGACATGAGAGTTTTGTGGAGAGAATCTGAGGCTTTGTACCTGAGAGGTGAAGAGAAACCACTGGTGAAAGGGAAGCCTCAGTTTCAGTAGAGACCCTAGCATACTAGAGATGCCACAACCATGGGACAATCACCAAGGGCAATGGCAGATGTGCAGTAGGACCAGCTTGAGCCTATAAGACAAGCTGCATGTCCTGTGGATAGCAGGCCCAAAGCCAAGCCCAAGATCGTGAGTGAACCCCAGATGTATGGCCTTGAGCCACTTTGCTAGACTTTGTTTTTGCTTAAGTGTGCCCAATTTTTCCCTTTTGAAATAAGACAGTATTTAACTGTTTGGTATTTTACAGGAACCCACAGTTAAAAGACTTTTAAAAGAGACTTTGAACAGTTAAAGTGTTTGAGATTTTAAGGACTGTGGGACTTTTAAATTTGTACAGTTTTTAGCTGGGTGTAGTGGTGCATACCTGTAATCCCAGCACTCCAGAGGCAGAGGCAGGCAGATCTCTGTGAGTTCAAGTCCAGCCTGGTCTACATAGAAAGTTCCAGGACAGCTAGGGCTACAGGGAGACCCTGTCTCAAAAAGACAAAAAAAATAATTTGTACTATTTTATGTTGTGATATTAATATTGACATCATACTTTGGGGATAAGAAATGGAAAGCTTGTGGTTTAATAGTGTTACGTTTGTGTGTCAAGTTGACAAAGAGTCAATTGAGCTGGACAGCATTAACCCCCAACCCCAACACACCTGGGTGAATGGAGCCTCAATTGAGGAATTTCTTCCATTATTCTTCCATTATATTGGCCTGTGACCATATCTGTGGGGCATTTTCTTGTTGAATGATGTAGGAGAGTCCAGCCTATTGTGGGTGGTACCATCCCTAGGCAGGTGGCCCTGTGTTATATAAGAAAGCAGGCTAGCTGGGCATGGTGGTACATGCCTGTAATCCCAGCACTTGGGAGGCAGAGGCAGATGGATCTCTGTGAGTTCAAGGCCAACCTGGTCTACATAGCGAGCTCCAGGACAGCTGGGACTAAAGGAAGAACCTGTCTCAAAAAGACAGGAAAGAAGAAAGAAAGAAAGAAAGAAAGAAAGAAAGAAAGAAAGAAAGA
>VZQC01010433.1:1450212-1503984 GCA_009823505.1 Rhizomys pruinosus
TTGGACTGTGGACTTTTGAATGGCATTGAGACTGGTACAGACTGTGGGGACTTTTAAGATTGGACTAAATGCATTTTGCATTTTATATGGTCAGGAGCCTATGGGGGCCAGGGAGTGGAATGTGGTGGTTTGCATGAGTGTCCCCCATAGGCTGTAAGTATTCAGACATTTGTCTCCAGTTGGTGGTGCTGTTTTTGGAGGTCTTAGAAGGTGTGGCCATGCTGGAGGAAGTGTGTTACTGGGGGCAGGCTTAGTGAGTTTTAACAAGCCTCTGTGGTCTACAGTTGCCCTCTTTGTTTCCTGTGCTCTTTGCGAGATGTGACCCTCGGTTTGCTGCCCCAGATCCAGCTGCCATGCCTCCCGCCACAATGGACTCTAATTCCCTGGAACTGCCAATCGTAAGCTCAAATAAACTCTTCCTTTTATAAGTTCCTTGGTCTGGTGTTTTATCACAGCAACAGAAAAGTGACTAATACATCTGGTGAATAGTTTTCTACACTTTTATTAGCCATTTGTATAACTCTTCTTGCTGTGATCAAATACCTAAAGAGAAACAACTTAAGGGTTTGTTCTGCATCATGGTTTCAGAGTACAGCAACTGTAGCATGGGAAGTCATGGCAGCAAGAGCCTGAGGCAGCAGGTGATATTGTGTCCACAGTCAGGAAGCAGGGAAAGATGAATGTTGGTGCTCAGCTCAATTTTTCCTCCTTACCTTTTTATTCAGTAATCCAGCCCATAGTGCCACCCTCACTGAGAATGATTCTTCCCTCTTCAATTATACCTCTTTCAGATGAGATGTCTAAATACAGCGCAGTTGACCATGAAAATAAACCATCATACCATTTGAATATCCACTTTTATTTAATACTTGTTCAATTTTCTTTCATATGTTTTCTCTACTGGGTTGTCTATCAAATTGATTAAGTTTACATAATAGAGGTACAAGCTATTTATCAAGTATATGAATTACAAGCATTCTTCTATTCTTTGGTTTGTTTGTTCTCTTTAAACTTCTATGACAAAAGTTCTTATTAAGGCTCTCAAACCTATAAATGTTCCCTTTTATGTCATTAAGTGTTAGTTTTCTTTCCAGTGCTGTTTAACATGATTTTTTGGTTTTGTTTTTTCTGATTCCTGATTTTATTTTATTAATCTATCCATATTGAATTTTTGTGGATTTCATATATGTTAATCATATTTAGCCCTCCCTTCCCTATCTGCTCCCTCCATAAGCCCACCCATTGGACTTCATAGATTCTGTCACATGTGTTAAGGCCTATCAAGTCAAATTTGTCCTTCAGTGTGAGTTCACTCACTGGAGCCTGTTCAGCCACTCTAGTATCATTCCCTTAAAGAGGATCAACTTTCCCTCATCTAGCAGTGGTCAGCTGCCAATAATTCCTTTCAAAAGTTGTGGCCTCCTGCCCATTTCTCCAGTATTATGCTCATTTTATTCTGAGTTACCATATATCTTGTGCATGCTGTCACCATTGCTGTGAATTCATATGAGCAAGGTTCCAGAAGCCTATAACTCTGTTTCCTTATAGTCATGCAACTCTTTCCCTGAGTCTTATAATCTTGCCACACCCTCTTTTGTAATGGTCCCTGACCCTGGGTGGGTGAAGTGTAGTATAGGAGTCCTGTCCAGGGACCCACATTCTGCATATTCTTGTTGTCTACATTTTGCCAGTTGTGTTCATCGCCCTCTGTTGCATGAGTAAGCTTTGCTGATTAGAGTTGAGGGATGCATTAGTGTTCTCTCTACCCCCTTGTTCCACTATGTTCCATGAGCCTTGGGTATAGAGGTTCCATTGTAGATGTGTCACATATAACTTTCCTCCCATTGAGCAGGCTTTAAGTCCAATTAGGTAGCTAATAAAATAAAATAAAAGTAGCACTACAGCACCAAAATAGCTTGCTGTGCCAGTCATTGTTGTGCTTATAAGGCTTTAAAGCTGCCTTTGAACCATAGATTAATTTCCTCCCTTAGCAGTTTGCATAGTATCCTCCAAAACTATGAGAGTTAGTCTTCAGGGATGAGACTTCCAGGTCAATTCGAGCTCCGTTGCTCCAAGTCCTATATCTGAAGTGTGTCATGTCTTCACCAATAGGGTCTTACCTTCAAGTTCTGTGAGATAATCATGAGCTGTGACAACAGCCTGTGTAATTTGGGGAGTCCTTGGACTAGCCTGACCAACAACTCAAACGGAGGTTTCTCCTGTTTGGCACTGTGTTTTGTGTTATACAGTCTTAGGCTCTATACATGGACTATACAAACATGGTATGTGTATTTTTCAGCAGGCTTTAGAAATATTACATTTTCCTATGATTTTTTACCATTATTTATTTCTCCTTTCACTCTTTCTTCCTCCTCCCTCCCCCATTAAAGTACCCCCATTTTTCCCAGTTCCCCTTGACAATACCTGTTTCCTATGATCCTCCCTCTCTTGAGCTCCTTCTTCCCCTGCTTAGCTCCCCATGTTTCTTTGTATAACCTTCCTTATTTTCCTCTCAGTTAAATACCCCCATTTTACCCATTTCAGCCTTGCGTTTAACAGTTTTGACCAGGTTTATACTATCAGGTATGTATTCCCTCCAATGGAACAGGCCTTAAATCCAACCACAAAACAGTTGGTTCCCCTAAAAAGTCATGCCCCTATTGCACTAGTGGGGATGTCTTTACAGACAGATGTGGTAGCACATATGGTCACAACTATGTGAGTTGACTGATACCTTTTATCCCCCAGCAGCCTGCTTAGCACCTTCTGGCAATATGAAGACTAGCCAGAAGACAGAGAGTTTCTAAATCAGCTACAACTTGTTTCCTCTATCCTGGAACCAAAATGTGTCTTCAGCAATAAAGCCTCCCTGCCTAGTTCTGCTGGGCAGCCATGAGCAGGAGCAGCAGCCTGTATTCTTTGGGGGCCTCTCGCGTAACTTTATGGCCTGCAACTCCAAGGGCAATATGTCACACCTAGTACTAAATTTGACTTTGGGGAGCTTTATCTACCTATGAAGGGTACCTCTGTTCTAAGCTCTTTATTTTGTTTTGATTTTTAAGGTTTTAAGCTTTTCTTCAGTTTATAAAGTAGTTTTCCAAATTATACCCTCATTTATTTTCTTTTTTTAACCTCTAGGGTATAGTCATTCCTATCTTTATTGCTTCAAGTATTCTCTGTAGAGCTGATTTGGTGGACATGAATTCTTTCAGCCTATTGGTGTCATGGAAATTTTTTCTTTCCCCTTCAACTATGAAAGATAGTTTTTATAGATAAACTATTCAGGGTTGGCATGCATGGTCATTTGGAACTGAGAATACTTTGGTCCAGGCTCTTCTGGCTTTGATAGTTTGCATTGAAGTCAGCTGTAATTGCAATGGATTCTCCTTTATACATAACTTATTTTTCTCTTGCAGCTTTCGGTACCCTCTCTTTGTTCTGTACATTTAGTGTTTTTACTATGATATGCCATGGGGAGTTTCTGTCCTAGTCCTCTCTAGTATTCTGTGTGATTCTTGTATGTATAGGTGTGTCTTTCCTTGATTTGGGACAGTTTTCTTCTATAATCCTATTGAAGACCTGGTCAATGCCATTGACCTGAAATTCTTCTCCTTCCTCTATATCTATATCTCTGAGGCATAGATTTGGTCTTTCATGGTGTTCCATATTTCCTCCATATTCCATTCCTATGGTTTTTTTTTTAATTTTTCATATTCCTTGCTTGAGTGGTCCAGTTCTTCAACAACTTTGTCATCCAGTCTTGATATTGTTTTCCATTTTATTCTTTCTGCTTTTGAGGCTTTCTCTCCTGTCATTTCAAATTGACTTACTGAATTTTTCAGTTCCATCTTCATTTCAGCTTGGATTTTCTTCAATATTTCTATCACTTTTGTGAATTCACTTTTCAAGTTCTAAACTGTTTTTGTCATTTCTTGCAGCAATATACTTATATTTTCTTGAGCTTCACTCAGGAGTTTATTCCTATCCTCTTTGAGTTCTGAGAGTTGTTTGTGTGTCCTTTCAAGTTCTTTGATCATGTTTATGATTACTCTTTTAAATTCTGCACCCTGGAGTCCCTCCAGGTGGTTCTCACTGTAGAACACTTCTGTGGGACTGCCTGGAGACGTCAGAAGAGGGAATCAGATCCCCTGCAATTGGAGTTACAGAAGATTGTTAGCCAACATGTGGGTGCTGAGAATGAACCTGGGTCCTCTGTAAAGAACAGCCAGCGATCTTAACTGCTGAGCAATCTCTCCAGCCCCCAGTTTTTCATATTTGTGTTTTTGCTTGTCATTTGGGCATATGGATTTCTTCTACTGTTGTGTGTCTGATGTGAAATTCTAGTATGCCTTTCTTAGGTTGAAGTTTGGTTGTGTTTCTATTCTTGATGTAGCTTGGTTGCTTTTTGCTTAGTATGAATAGTTAGTTGGTGTGTGCTTTAGGTTCTCACTTTTGGATTTGTACCGGTGGGACAGGATGGTTCCAATCTGATTAGTGAATTGTTCTCTGGGGGTGGGCACAAAGGGAATTCAAGGCTACCAGACGGTAGCTGGGTTATGGAAGGCTATTGAGGAAGTCTCAGACAGGAAGACCAGGAGGGGATCACAGAGCTGAGACTGGGGTGGGGTCACCCTGGGAAGGATCTAAGTAGCTAAGCAGAATGGTTGTGTGACCTGAAGCTGGAGAATGCAGCTAGTCTGGGTGCAGGGGATCAGGATGAAATGGGCTGGGCAGGTTCTAGGTTAGGAGGCTATTCCAGAGATCTGAGGCAGGGAGAGCAAGAGGGGGCCTGGGCACAAGGCTGGAGGAGGACGGCCTTCAGGGAGAGAATGAGTGCTTCAGGTACAGGGGAATCAAGCCACAGGATGAGGGTCTGACTTAATATGGTAGTATGCAGATCTCTGGCAGGCAGAGTGGGTGGGATTAGAGATGGTCTCAAAACAGAGGGATGGGGTCTTAGGTATTTTGGCTACTCATCCCCCTACCTCCAACCCCACCCCTACCCCCTGAGTCAGGCTCTCTCAGGCCCTCTCAAAGGTAGAGAGAGATCCAAGACCCAAAGAGAATTCATGAGAAGAGGCTATGCAGACCCCTGCTAGCCAGCAGGGAAGGCCTGAGCCCTGGAGCAATGGGAGGGACTAGAGATGGTCTCAAAGCAAGGGGATGGGCATGGAAGGATTTGGGCTACTCCCCCCACCCCGAGGATGGAGGCTGAGTTAGGCTCTCTCAGGCCTTCTCAGAGAGATGGGTGGGCCCAAGGCCCAAGGAGAGAAGATGGGCAGAGGATGGTGGATGGGTTACTAGCCAGGGAAGCCTGAGCCCTTTGGTTTTCCAGATGACTATTTCATTAGTTTTTGTTAACCCTCTGCCCCAACCATATTTAAGCCTTTCACCACTTAGTACGCCCCTTTCAGATCTCCTGTGTTCTACTACCTTTTCCCCATTAGTGGCCTGCCCCCTCCCATGGCTCCTTTCTTGCTTCCTGACAGCTACAGATACTAAAATTTAAATACAGAACCCTATATTCAAAGCTGGGTTCCACACATGAGAACAAACATATGGCATTTGTCATTCTTGGCCTGAGTTACCTCAATTAGTGTATTTTTCAGTTCCATCCATTTTCCTACAAATTTCATAGTTTCATTTTTCAAAACTAGAATTCCATTGTGTATACGTACCACATTTTCACTATCCATTCATCAGCTGATAGGCGTTTCCTATTTTGAACAGAGCTGTGTTGAACATGGACATGCAGGTATCTCTGTCACAGGGCATAAAATGCCCAGAAGCAGTATAGCTAGATTATATGAATATGCTAATTTTAGCTTTTTGAAAAACCTCCATACTGATTTCCATAGTTCCATCAGTCTATACTACCACCAACAGTTAGTTAATAAGGGTTCCCCTTTACACCAAAACTGACCAGCATCTGTTGTCATTTGTTATAATGGCCATTTTGGCTGAGGGATTACACCTGATACTGTAAATTTAGTCAAAAGCCAAAGGCAGACCAAAAAAAAAAAAGTAGCTGGGCATGGTGGTGCATGCCTTTAATCCTAGCAACTTGGGAGGCAGAGGCAGGCAGATCTTTGTGAGTTCAAGGCCAGCCTAGTTTATAGAGTGAGTTCCAGGGCAGCTGGGGCTACAGTGTGACCCTGTCTCAAAAAGACCCTCCCAAAAAAAGCCAAAGGCAAAGAGGACATAGGCCCAAGGGAAAAACACACTTCCATTGTTTTCCTAAATGAACATGCTGTCGAACTACCTTCTGAATACTGTTGATACCCAGACTCATGCAGTTCCCAGCAAGGGGCAAAGCCCCTTTATGCAGTGGTGACAATTAATGCAGATACACATATTGTAAATATTTCTTGTGGAGAAGGATGCATATTGAAAGAAAAACAACAGAAAGACTGCATCAGAAAACTGACTGAAATTGTGAATCTGGAGGGGTGGGAGGGTTGGGAGAGGGACGGGATTATATTCGATTAATGCATATTTAATTGACGTAAGTTCAACAAGTATCCAATTTTGCCCAAATTCTATCTACAAATTACATGGTATTTCAGGACTTAGTAAAAGTAAAAATGTCTATATTATTTTTTTTTGGTCTTTTAAACAACATTGGTTTAAAGGTTTTTAACAAAAATGATAATACATCTAAGTTAATTGGAAATATATATATAAAAAAGTGCAAATAGTAAGTGACCAATTAGTGCTCAATCTTAAACAAAACATCTACATCCAGGCCACAGGAAAAGGGGTAGAAAGACTTTTAAGAGTTGGACTATGGAGAAGAATGTCATGAAGCACTGCCATCCAGATATGACATTATTGCTGCAGCCATGAACACAGCAGATATGGATCTGTGCATACAACTGGGCCTTCCAACTTATCCCAAGGTGCCTATAAGGTCCTTCCCTTCTTGAGGAACTAATGGCTGAAAATGGTTGCTGGAGAAGGGGCATCATTGTCTCTAAGGGTATAGCTGCTAGGGTACCACAGGGGAAAGGAGAAGGAAACCAGAGCGTATTGGGAGGTGAAGTTGTATTTATGTACAAAACTATCAAAAAGTTAAAAGCTAAAAAAATTCTAAAGAATATCAAGAAATGTATATGACCTAGAAACAAAGTCATAAAACCATAGTAGTAAATAAAGACTTAAATTTAAAATCAGAAAAAAGGAAAAACTTTCCATGCTCCCTTCTTCAGAGAAAGCAGAAGGAACTCTAGTGCTCTCCTAACTTCTGGAGTCAATAATTATCTCTTTTTAAGAGGAAGAGAGGAAGAAAGAGAAAGAGAAAAAGAGAGAGAGAAAAGAAAGAGAGAGAGAGAAAGAAAGAAAGAAAGAAAGAAAGAAAGAAAGAAAGAAAGAAAGAAAGGAAAAAAAAGAAAAGAAAAAAGAAAAGAAAAGAAAAGAAAAAAAGAAAAGAAAAGAAAAGAAAAGAAAAAGAAAAGAAAGAGGGGCTGGAGAGATAGCCTAGCGGTTAAGAGCGCCAACTGCTTTTGCAGAGGACCCGGGTTCAATCCCCAGCACCCACATGGCGGTTGAAAACCGTCTTTAACTCCAGTTCCAGGGGAATCCGACACTCTCTTCTGACCTCCACAGCATTGCACGACACAGGTGCACAAACCTGCATGCAGACAGTACACTCATACAGATATGAAAATAAAAAAAAATTTTAAATATAAAAAATAGAAAGAAAGAAAGAAAAAAAGAAAGAAAGAAAGAAAGAAAGAAAGAAAGAAAGAAAGAAAGAAAGAAAGAAAGAAAGAAGAAAGAAAGTTGAGTTTCCCTGCTTGAATACCAAGAAAGTATCTAGAGGTTTCATTATTTTACTCTTCATATTTTGATTTTTCATTAACAGATGTTGTAGGAAATAGGGATCAAGCGTATACACACACACACACACACACACACACACACACACACACACACACATACACGATGTGTTTCCCAGTGACTGGGGAACATTTTAAAAACTGATTACAAATGAATCACAAGAACAATAAATTCATGAATCAAAGAAATAATGCATGCCTTACTGTCTACTTAACAATCTAATAATTATATTTAACATACATATATTTCATAAAATGCCCTAAGTAATTTTAAATACTTTATTAATTTTATTCTGTGTGTATGCATTGCATTGCCTATGCGTAAATGCGCCCATGTCCTTTAATGCCCATGGAGGACAGGAGAGGACATCATATTCCCCTAAAACTGGAGTTACAGACAGTTGTTAGCTGCCATGTGGGTACTGGGAATCAAACCCAGGTCCTCTGCAGGAGCAGCCAGTGCTCTTAACTGCCGAGCCATCTCAGCATCACAGCCCCACCCCAAGTAATTTTTAAGTAGTTTTATTTCAAGTATGGGTATATGTGTATAGTGTGTGTGCATGCATATACAGAGACCAGAGACCAACATTAATGTTTTTCTTCTATAGCTCTTCATCTTATTTTTTGAGAAGGGGTCTCTCACTGAACCAAGAGCTCACTGAGTGGCTAGAGTGCCCGGTCATTAGACAATGGGATCTGCCCCTCTAGGTTACAGATGCATGCCACCACACCCAGCTTTTATGTGGGTGCTAGGAATCCAAATTCAGATGGTCATGTTTTTACTGCAAGCACTTCACTAGCTAACCTATCTCCCCAGCCCCAAGTAGCTTTTAGAACAAGAAGATTAAAAGTTCATTTTATTGAAAATGAAGGAATAACAAAAATAATATGTATCAATCATGTAGCATTAATCAAAACTATACTTGGAAGCAAACAAGTAATTTAAACTTTTACCAAAAACAAGGAAACTAGAATCCTAAATCTTTATAAAAACTTGGTGTAAGGTGGGCGGTCCTCAGAAAGGGATGGACTTTGGACCCTGAAAGTTTTCTCACAACCAAGAGCTCCCTTCTCTCTAAGGGAGGAATCAGAGATCAACAACTCCTCTGGTGCCATGTTGAGGGACGTTCTAAGGGCAAAACCAAACCTCAGTGAGATTACTGCCATGGGACACCGCTGGCACCACGTTGGCTCAGTGAGATTTCTTCCATGGGACACGGCTGGCACCACATTGGGGGAGGTGCCAGGGATACCCTGCCACATGAAGCAGAGGATCTCTCGAAAATTTGTCACATAGGAATAGGGCACAAAATTCATGCCAAGACACCGGGTGACCATGTTGGGAAAGGAGAATCTCTGCTCAGCTAGTGAGTATACACATCCTTCCATCACTTTGTAGGCAAACCTGATTAAACTTTCTAGTGTCCCAAAACTAAGAATGAAGAGTGTGTTCCTTATTTCGCCTGGTAACCAGGGAACCGGCAGCAGAGGTGGGGCTGGATGCTAGTGCGTGGGTACCCCCTTCCCAGGAAGTCTCTGTGACACTTGGAATATAGAAATTAAAGTATTTTTCCAGTTAGGGAGTAGTAATTTAAACTTTTATCAAAAGAAAACTAGAACCCTTTTAAGAAAAAAATTGGAATATAGAAATTACTTATTTTTCCAGTTAGAGTAGAAAAACAAATTCAAAACAAATTCCAATGCCTAGAAAAAATAAATAGGTATATTTCCAGTGTAATTAAATATTTAAATTGAAAAAAAGATAAACTTGACAATGATGAATTTTAATCACCTGTGTAAGAGGACTAAACAATAAAATTCTATGTTCAATGGATAATTTTTTAACTATAGTTCTTAAGAATGCACAAGCTGATATTTTAATTCATACTTAATTTGGGTATTTTTCTCCAAACCTCTCTAATCTGATTAAATAACTAAAAAACTTATATAAACGAAAATCCTGCTTCAATGAAAATCAAAGGAGAGGGATCAAAGAACACAGGCTAAAGAACTAATGGAACACTTTTCAGCCACTGATGTATTTTGGAAAGCCATCACTAGAGGGCAGTATTGCCAAGAACATGAAAACGTGAAGTTGCTTAAGAACTAGGTAGGGCAAAATGAGTAACAAGCTCCACTGTTCAAGCTCGTTTTTAGGAAGTAAAAGAAAATGTTTTCCTGTAGGTAGACAGCATTCAAATGGTTAAAACATGATTTTATACTTAGGAAAAGAAATCAACATATATTTTTCTTTCACCCTAAAATATGTAGAAAATGTTTCCTTGAGCTTTCACAAAACATACAAATCTAACAGTGAAAATGGGGTGAATAAGTATATAAAAATAAAATGTTTTCTAAACTGTAGAACCTTTGTTATCTGAAAATAATCATATCTATCTTTAATTATGACTTTAATATATACTTAACATTAATAAAATTAATGTATCCTGCATAGGACTATTGTCAGATAGGTGCTTGTAAGTATATTGTTCAGTCAGGATCTGGAACTTTGAGAAAGCACTTTGAATGAATGGAAATGAACTTGGAGAGATAGTTGTTGCCTAGTAGCTGTCACCTTGCCACCAGTACTTCACAACCCAGTTTTCTCACCTCATTGAAACAACTTCTGATGAATTTATCAGTACTTCCTTTAAGGAATCTGTACTTTAAGTTTCTACATTTCCATCAGGATCTAATACAACTAATGCTCTTTGGTGAAACACCCATTTATTGACTTTGGCAGGCCTAAGCCACTGGTCTCTCTTGCCATTAACTACTCTACAGGCCTTCTGTGCAGACATTTTAAAGTTTAGAACTCCTAGTGACCTTAGTCTTCTCCCAACATGCTTTTCCTTAAAAAAAAAAAATCTCATTTCTCTTTATAGAGGCTTTTTAATATCTCATTCTCCAAATGTCTTATACCTGCTCAGTATCTAACTCTATTTGTTCAGCCTTCAAACATCTCAAATCTATTATGTCCAAACCTACCTCTTCATCACTTTACTCAAAAAGTGTGTGACTACATCTAACCCTCTTTGCATGTGGGTTCCCTCAGCATCTTTTTTCTGTCTTTAGTGCAGCAGTCATATCACTGACCAGTTTCCAAACTTAGGGGGCTGTTTGATAAAAACAGATATTTACATTTTCATTCACTTCCCATACTGCGCCTCCCTTCAAGATCGCTGTTCTAGTTTGTCTTCCATTGCTGTGACAAAACACTCTGACCAACACCAACTTGGGGAGGAAAGGGTTTATTCAGTTTACATCTCCTGGGTCACAGTTCATCACCCAGGGAACTCAGGGCAGGAACCTGGAGGCAAGAGCTGAAGCACAGGCCATGGAGGAATGCTGTTCACTGGCTTGCTCCCCTGGCTCATGCCCAGTCTGCCTTCTTATACGGTACACAACAACCTGCCCAGGGTGGCACCACTCATTGTGGGCTGGGCCCTCCCACACTGCTCGACCATCAAGACAATACTCCACAGATGTGGCCATAGGCCAAGCCAATGGAGCCAATTCCCCAGTTGAGGCTCCCTCAACCCAGGTGTGTCAAGTTGACACTAAAGCTATCCAGCACAATCGCTTAGGGAATATAAGCTTGAGGCTTTAATAATTTGGGCTGCTTGGGCTTAAGTCTTAAATTTTGGCTCTCCACTACACTCTTAACAGAATGCTTCCTTTAAAATGTAAAAGGCAGGGGCTGGAGAGATGGCCTAGCGGTTGAGAGCGCTGACCGCTCTTACAGAGGACCCGGGTTCGATCCCCAGCACCCACATGGCGGCTGAGAACCGTCTGAAACTCCAACTCCAGGAGAACTCCAGTTCCAGGGGAATCCGACACCCTCTTCTGACCTCCGCGGCATTGCACGACACGGGTGCACAAACCTACATGCAGACAGCACACTCATCCACATACAAAAATAAATAAAATTAAATTAAAAATTATTATTTATTCATTTATTCTTTCATTCATTTTCTATTTAATTTTTATTTACTTATTTCTTTATTTTTCCTGTTTCTTTATTGTTAGGTTGTTATTTTCTTTTTTATTGAAGAATACTAAATGAAAATAATAAATAAAAAAGAATAAATTAAAATGTCTTGTGTTAGTTATATATTTGTTTATTTATGTATGGTGTTTTTTTCTATTGTTGTTTTTGTATTATCCAGGGTTGTGGGTGGAAGGAAGAACAAGGCCTATGCTTTGGTTCAGTTGGAAAGAAGAGTGCTGTGGTGTGGATTTTTTATTTTTATTTTTTTAGCCATATTACCCAGGTTGGGAGATATTTAAATGGTCCTAGGTTTGTTTCCTTTGGACAGAATTGGGAGCCAAATATTTTTCCAATGTGACCCAAAGGAGGCAGCCCTCTTGAAGTAGGCAGGGAAAAGGGGAGTATGCCTGGGAGATGGGATGGAGGCTGAGCATCTACAAAATCAGTCCTGACAAGCAGAGTAGGAAGCAGAATAGACAGGGTCAATCCTTGAGACCAAGGCGCATAGGTTCCTAGAGTTTCATGGTTAATCCAAGGAACCAACCAACTTCCTTCTCTATCCAAAACTGGAGTCTGGAGCAATTTCACGTATTAGGAAGCGTTCTGTGGGCTTAAAATTTTCCCACAAACACCTCGGTTTTCAGCAGCCTGACTTCAAGAATTAGCACAGTCCGAAGAAGTTCAGGACTATGTAGGCCCGAAACAGCACCCACACACTGAAGATCACTGAGAACTCCAATCCCTTGACATAGGCAGTAAAATGATGTACGTACCATCCTCCTCAAATATTGCCCTGTGGTCCATGGACCCAAATTTCATGCTGGTGTTGTTTCCCCTTTCCTGGTGAATGAAGTCGGAAGAATGAAAAGAAAAAAATCTCGCCCCAGAAATATCCACCTGTCCTTCCCGGTTTTATTTTATTTTTCTTTTTTTATCTATTTGATTATTTATTCCTTTATATATTTTTGGATTTCTACATTCTATCTTTATTTAAGTTTATGGGTAGTNTCTTGTTGGATGCTGACACCATTGTGTAGGATCATATGAGCAAGGTTCCAGAAGCCTATAACTCTGTTTCCTTATAGTCATACACTCTTTCCCTGATCTTATAATCTTGGCCACAACCCCTCTTTTGTAATGGATCCCTGAGCCTTGGGTGGGTGAAGTTAAGTATAGGAGTCCTGTCCAAGGGACCCACATTCTGGCATATTATTCGTTGTCTTACATCTTTGCCCATTGTGTTCAGCGCCCTCTGTTGCTATGAAGTAAGCTTTGCTGATTTAAGAGTTGAGGATGCATTAGTATTCTCTATACCACCCCTTAGTCCACTATGTTCCATAGCCTTAGGTATAGAGGTTCAAATTTAGATGTGTCCACAGTAAACTGGTATCTCCCATTGAGCAGGCTTTAAGTCCAATTAGATAGTTGTTGATTACTCCCTGGATAAAAGTGCCACTTCTGTGCCAATAGAGTTATTTTGCTGTGCCAGTCATTGTTATTATTATAAGGCTTTAAAGCTGCCTTTGAACCATAGATAATTTCCTCCCTTAGCAGTGTTTGCCATAGTCATCGCTCAAACTATTGAGAGTTAGTCTTCAGGATGCAGACTTGTCCAGTCAATTCGAAGCTCCGTTGCTCCAAGTCCATATATCTGAAGTGTGTCATGTCTTCACCAATAGGGCTTACCTTCAAGTTCTGTGAGATAATCATGAGCTGTGACAACAGCCTGTGTAAATTTGGGAGTTTCTTGGACCTAGCCTGACAAACAGACTCAAAGGAGGTTTCTCCTGTTGGCACTGTGTTTTGTGTTATACAGTCTTAGGCTCTATACATGGACTATACAAACATGGTATGTGTAATTTTTTCAGCAGCTTTAGAAAATTTACATTTTTCCTATGACCTGTCTAGTCATTATTTATTTCTCCTTTCACTCTTTCTTCCTCCTCCCTCCATTAAAGACCCCATTTTTCCCATTTCTCCTTTAATAATATCAGTCTCCTATGTTCTCACCTCCCTTGAGCTCCTTCTTCCCATGCTTAGCCCCATGTTTCTTTGTATAACCTTCCTTATTTTCCTACTCAGTTAAATACCCCCCATTTCCCCCATTTCCACCTTGCCCGTTAACAGTTTGACCAGGGTTTATACTATCAGGTATGTATTCCCTCCAATGGAACAGGCCTTAAATCCAACCACAAAACAGTTGGTTCCCCTAAAGTCATGCCACTATTGCACTAGTGGGGATGTCTTTACAGACAGATGTGGTAGCATAGGTGACAACTATGTGAGTTGACTGATACCTTTTATCCCCCAGCAGCCTGCATAGCAACTCCCAGCACTATGAAAGCTAACCAACAAGGAAGAAATCTTCCAGATTAGTTAGAGATTGATTTTTTTCCATGTCCTACAACCAGAGCATGTGGTGTCTTCAGCAATAAAGCCTCCCTGCCTAGTTCTGCTGGGCAGCCATGAGCAGGAGCAGCAGCCTGTATTCTTTGGGGGCCTCTCGCGTAACTTTATGGCCTGCAACTCCAAGGGCAATATGTCACACCTAGTACTAAATTTGACTTTGGGGAGCTTTATCTACCTATGAAGGGTACCCTCTGTCTAAGCTCTTTAATTTGTTTTGATTTTTAAGGTTTTAAGCTTTTCTTCAGTTTATAAAGTAGTTTTCCAAATTATACCCTCATTTATTTTCTTTTTAACTTCCTAGGGCTTAGTCATTCTAATCTTTATTCGCTTCAAGTGTTCTCTGTAGGGTTGATTTGGTGGACATGAATTCTTTCAGCCTCTTCATGTCATGGTAAATTTTTCTTTCCCCTTCAACTATGAAAGATAGTTTTTAATAGATAAACTATTCAGGGTGGCAAGCATGGTCATTTGGAACATGAATACTTCGGTCCAGGCTCTCTGGCTTTGATAGTTTGCATTGAGTCAGCTGTAATATGCAAATGGATTCCCTTATACATAACTTACTTTTTTCTTGCAGCTTTCGGCTACCTCCTCTATGTTCTGTTACATTTAGTGTTTAATACTATGATGATGCCATGGGAGCTTTTGTCCTATCCTCCTAGTATTCTGTGGATCTTGTATTATAGGTTGTCCTTTTCCTGATTGGGACGTTTTCTTCTATAATCCTATTGAAGACCTGGTCAATGCCATTGACCTGAAAATTCTTCTTCTCCTCCTCTATATCTTATCTTCTGAGGCATAGATTTGGTCTTTCATGGTGTTCCATATTTCCTGATTATTCCATTCCTATGGTTTTTTTTTTAATTTTTCATATTCCTTCGCTTGAGTGGTCCGTTCCTTCAACAACTTTGTCGATCCAGTCCTTGATATTGTTTTCCCATTTATTCTTTTGGTGAGGCTTTTCCCTGTCATTTCAAATTGACTTACAGAATTTTTCAATTCCATTTCAATTTCACTTATTTTTTCAATACTTTCTATCATTTGTGAAATTCACTTTTCAAGTTCTTAACTAGTTTTGTTATTTCATTCAGCAATATACTTATTATTTCCTTGAGCTTCAGTCAGAAGTTTTTTCCTATCCTCTTTGAGTTCTGAGAGTTGTTTGTGTGTCCTTTCAAGTTCTTTGATCATGTTTATGATACTACTTTTAAGATACTCTTGCAGCCCTGGAGTCCCTCCAGGTGGTTCTCACTGTAGAACACTTCTGTGGGACTGCCTGGAAAGACGTCAGAAGAGGGCAACCAATCCCCTGCAATTGGAGTTACAGAAGATTGTTAGCCAAATCGTGGGTGCTGAGAATGAACCTGGTCCTCTGTAAAGAACAGCCAGCGATCTCTTATACTGCTGAGCAATCTCTCCAGTCCCCAGTTTTTCATATTTGTGTTTTTGCTTGTCATTTGGGCATATGGATTTCTTCTACTGTTGTGTGTCTGATGTGAAATTCTAGCCTGTCTTTTTTGAGCTGAAGTTTGGTTGGTTCTATTCTTGAATGTAGATTGGTTGCTTTATGTTCAGGTATTAATAGTTAGTTGGTGTGTGCTTCAATTTCTTACTTTTGATTTTTCTGTACCGGTGGGACAGGATGGTTCCAATCTGATTAGTGAATTGTTCTCTGGGGGTGGGCACAAAGGGAATTCAAGGCTACCAGACGGTAGCTGGGTTATGGAAGGCTATTGAGGAAGTCTCAGACAGGAAGACCAGGAGGGGATCACAGAGCTGAGACTGGGGTGGGGTCACCCTGGGAAGGATCTAAGTAGCTAAGCAGAATGGTTGTGTGACCTGAAGCTGGAGAATGCAGCTAGTCTGGGTGCAGGGGATCAGGATGAAATGGGCTGGGCAGGTTCTAGGTTAGGAGGCTATTCCAGAGATCTGAGGAGGGAGAGCAAGAGGGGGCCTGGGCACAAGAGCTGATGAGGACGGCCTCAGGGATGAGAATGAAGATGCTTCAGGTTACAGGGGAACCAAGCCACAGGATGGTAGGGTCGGGAGCTAAATATGGTAGATGCAGATCTACTGGCATGCAGATGGGTGGGATTTAGAGATGGTCTCAAAACAGAGGGGATTGGGGTCTTAGGTATTTGGCTACATCATCCCCCTACCGTCCAACCCCCGACCCCTACACCCGTGAGGTCAGGCTCTCTGCAGGTACGCCTCGCAAAGGTACGAGAGAGTCATCCAAGACCCAAAGAAATTCATGAGAGAGCGTCTATGCAGTACCCCTGCTAGCCATCAGGGAAGGTCCTGAGCCCTGGACATGGGGAGGAGACTTCAGAGATGGTCCAACGTAGGGGATGTGGATTGTAAAGTTATTTGTGCTACGTCACCCCCACCCGAGGTATGGAGGTCTGAGTTAGGGCTCTCGAGAAGCCTTCTCAGAGGAGATGTGGTGGGCCCAAGGCCCAAGGAGTAGAAGGATGGGCAAGATGTGTGATAGGGTTACTAGCCAGAATAGCCGAGAACCCTTTGTTTTCCAGATGACTATTTACATTAGTTGGTTTGGTGTACCCTACTGCCCCAACCATATTAGAAGCTAAGTTCCGGCAGCTTCAATGTAGAAAAACAGGCCCCTTTCAGATCTCCTGTGTCTACTCCGTTTTCCCCATTAGTGCCTGCTCCCACTCCCATGGCTCCTTTCTTGCTTCCTGACAGCTTACAAGATACTAAAATTTAAAATACAGTAACCCTATAATTCAAAGCTGGGTTCCACAGCATAGAACAAGACGATTGGCATTTTTTCTCTGTTGTCCCCCCTTTTTTGAGGCTGATTACTCTCAATTAGTGTATTTTGTCAGGTTGCCATCCCATTTCAACTACACAAGTTGTCATAGTTTCATTATGTGGGCAGACAAGAATTCCATTGTGTAATAGGATCGCTACCACATTTTCAGCTATCACATTCAGCAGCTGATAGCGGCTTATCACTATTTGTGAACAGGCTCGTGTTGAACATGTGACCATGCATGTATCAGTCTGTCACAAGGCATAAAATGCACCAGAAGCAGTAATAGCTAGATAGTTAGAATAGCTAATTTTAGCTTGTTTTGAAAACCGTCGCAGATACTGGAGTTCCATAGTTTGCCATCAGATCCTATACTACCACCAACAGTTAGTTAATTTAAGGGTTCCCCTTTAAACACCAAAACTGAGACCAGCATCTGTTGTTATGTTGTATAATGTGCACATTAATTGGCTGGGGGATTGACACCGTACTACTGTAAATTTAGTCAAAGCACAAAGGCAACCAAAACCAAAAAAAAGAAAAGTAGCTGGTCATGTGGTTCATCCTTTAAATCCTATGCAAGTTGGGAGCAAGGCAGGCAGATCTTTGTGAAGTTACCTAGGCCATCCTATTTAAAAGGAGTGAGGTGTCAGGGGCAGACCTTGGCTACCAGTGTGACCCTGTCTCACCAAAGACCCTCCCAAAAAGCCAAAGGCAAGGAGGACATAGGCCCAAGGGAAAAACACACTTCCATTGTTTTCCTAAATGAACATGCTGTCGAACTACCTTCTGAATACTGTTGATACCCAGACTCATGCAGTTCCCAGCAAGGGGCAAAGCCCCTTTATTGCATTGGGTGACAATTAATGCAGATAACAATAGTGTAGAATATTATTGCTATGTGGAGAAGAGGGTCATAGTTGAAATGAAAAGAACAACAGAAAATACATGCATCAGAAAAGAGAACTTGACTTGAATGTGAATCTGGAGAGGGTGGAGGTTGGGAGAGGAACGGATTATATTCGATTAATGCATATTTAATGGACACCAGTTTCACACAGTAGCCAATTTGGTGCCCAAAATTCTACGTCTACAAATTACAGAAGCTGGTATTTTCAGGAGCTTAGTAAAGTAAAATGTCTATATTATGTTTTTTTATAGGTATCTTAAAAAGATTAAACAACATTGGTTAAAGGTTTTAACAAAAATGATAATACACTAAGTTAATTGGAAAGTATAAAAAAAAAAGTGCAAATAGTAGTGACCGAATTAGTGCTGCAATCTTAAACAAAACATCTACATCGCAGGCCACAGGAAAAGGGGTGAGAAAGACTTTTAAGAGTTGGACTATGGAGAAGAATGTCATGAAGCACTGCCATCCAGATATGACATTATTGCTGCAGCCATGAACACAGCAGATATGATCATGTGCATACAAGCTGGGCGCTGGGTCCAACTTATCCCAAGGTGGCCTATAAGGTCCTTCCCTTCTTGAGGAACTAATGGCTGAAAATGGTTTCTGGGAGAGGAGTGCATCAATTGTCACTGAATGGTGATAGGCTGCTAGGGTAACCACAAGGGGAAAGGAGAAGGGAAACCAGAGCGTTATTGGAGGTGAAGTTGTGATTGTATTGTAAATGTAAACATATCAAAAAGTTAAAAGCTAAAAAAATTCTAAAGAATAAAAATCAAGAAATGTATATGGACCTAGAAACAAAGTCATAAAACCTAGTAGTAAAAAAGATTAAATTTAAAAATCAGGAAAAAAGGAAAAACTTTCCATGCTCCCTTCTTCAGAGAAAGCAGAAGGAACTCTAGTGCTCTCCTAACTTCTGGAGTCAATAATTATCATGTCTTTTTAAGAGGAAGAGAGGAAGAAAGAGAAAAGAGAAAAGAGAGAGAGAAAAGAAAGAGAGAGAGAAAGAAAAAAGAAAGAAAAAAAGAAAGAAGAAAGAAAGAAAGAAAGGAAAAAGAAAAGAAAAAAGAAGAAAAGAAAGAAAAAAGAAAAAGAAAAGAAAAGAGAAAGAAAAGAAAAAGGAGGCTGGAGAGATAGTCCTATGCGTTAAGAGCGCAACTGCTTTTGCAGAGGACCTGGGTTCAATCCCCAGCACCCACACTGGCGGTTGAAAACCGTCTTTAACTCCAGTTCCAGGGAGATCCACACTCTCTTCTGACCTCCACAGCATTGCACGACACAGGTGCACACCTGCATGCAGACAGTACACTCTACAGATATGAATAAAAAAAAAATTTTAAATAAAAAAATAGAAAGAAAGAAAGAAAAAGAGAAAGAAAGAAGAAAGAAAGAAAGAAAGAAAGAAAGAAAGAAAGCAGAAGAAGAAAGAAGATAAGGAAAGTATGAGTTTACCACTGCTTGAATACACAAGAAAGTATCTAGAGGTTTCATTATTTTACTCTTCATATTTTGATTTTTCATTAACAGATGTTGTAGGAAATAGGGATCAAGCTATACACACATCACACACAGAACCACACACAGCACACACACACACACATACACGATGTGTTTCCCAGTGACTGGGGAAACATTTTAAAAACTGATTACAAATGAATCACAAGAACAATAAATTCATGAATCAAGAAATAATGCATGCCTACTGTCTACTTAACACATCTAATAATTATATTTTAACATACATATATTTCATAAAATGCCCTAAGTAATTTTAAATACTTTATTAATTTTATTCTGGTGTGTATGCATTGCATTGCCTATGCGTAAATGCGCCCATGTCCTTTAATGCCCATGGAGGACAGGAGAGGACATCATATTCCCCTAAAACTGGAGTTACAGACAGTTGTTAGCATGTCACATGTGGGTACTATGGAATTCAAACCCAGGCCTCCAGGAGCAGCCAGTGCTCTTAACTGCCGAGCCAATCTCAGCATCACAGCCCCACCCCAAGTAATTTTTAGTAGTTTTTATTTCAAAGTATGGGTATATGTGTATGGTGTGGTGTGCATGCATTAACAGAGACCAGAGACCAACATTAATTGTTTTTCTTCTATAGCGATCTTGCAATCTTTATTTTTTGAGAAGGGGTCTCTCTCACTGAACCAAGAGCTCACTGAGTGGGCTAGAGTGCCCGTCATTAGACAATGGATCTGCCCCTCTAGGTTACAGATGCATAGCCACCACACCCAGCTTTTAGTGTGGTGCTAGGAATAACAAAGTCAGATGGTTCCATGTTTTTAAACTTGCAAGCACTGTCCTAGCTAACCTATCTCCCCAGCCCCAAGTAGCTTTTAGAACAAAAATTAAAAGTTCATTTTATTGAAAATGAAGAATAACAAAAATATGTATCGATCAATGTAGCATTAATCAAACTATCTGGACAGCAAACAAAGTAATTTAAACTTTTACCAAAAACAAGGAAACTAGAATCCTAAATCTTTATAAAAACATTGGTGTAAGGTGGGCGGTCCTCAGAAAGGGATGGACTTTGGACCCTGAAAGTTTTCTCACAACCAAGAGCTCCCTTCTCTCTAAGGGAGGAATCAGAGATCAACAACTCCTCTGGTGCCATGTTGAGGGACGTTCTAAGGGCAAAACCAAACCTCAGTGAGATTACTGCCATGGGACACCGGCTGGCACCACGTTGGCTCAGTGAGATTTCTTCCATGGGACACGGCTGGCACCACATTGGGGGAGGTGCCAGGGATACCCTGCCCATGAAGCAGAGGGATCTCTCGAAAATTTGTCACATAGGAATAGGGCACAGAAATTCATGCCAAGAGCCGGAGGTGACCATGTTGGGAAGGAGAATCTCTGCCAGTAGTGGTAAATACACATGCTCATCACTTTGTAGGCAAACCTGATTAAACTTTCTAGTGTCCCAAAAACTAAGAATGAAGAGTGTGTTCCTTATTTCGCCTGGTAACCAGGGAACCGGCAGCAGAGGTGGGGCTGGATGCTAGTGCGTGGGTACCCCCTTCCCAGGAAGTCTCTGTGACACTTGGAATATAGAAATTAAAGTATTTTTCCAGTTAGGGAGTAAGTAATTAAAACTTTTATCAAAAGAAAACTAGAACCCTTGTTTAAGAAAAAAATTGGAATATAGAAATTACTTATTTTTCCAGTTAGAGGTTAGATAAAACAAATTCAAACAAATTCCAATGCTGAGAAAAATAAATAGGTATATTTCCAGTGTAATTAAATATTAAATTGAAAAAAGATAAACTTGACAATGATGAATTTTAATCACCTGTGTAAGAGGACTAAACAATAAAATTCTATGTTCAATGGATAATTTTTTAACTATAGTTCTTAAGAATGCACAAGCTGATATTTTAATTCATACTTAATTTGGGTATTTTTCTCCAAACCTCTCTAATCTGATTAAATAACTAAAAAACTTATATAAACGAAAATCCTGCTTCAATGAAAATCAAAGGAGAGGGATCAAAGAACACAGGCTAAAGAACTAATGGAACACTTTTCAGCCACTGATGTATTTTGGAAAGCCATCACTAGAGGGCAGTATTGCCAAGAACATGAAAACGTGAAGTTGCTTAAGAACTAGGTAGGGCAAAATGAGTAACAAGCTCCACTGTTCAAGCTCGTTTTTAGGAAGTAAAAGAAAATGGTTTTCCTGTAGGTAGACAGCATTCAATGGTTAATAACATATTTTATACTTAGGAAAAGAAATCAACATTATATTTTTCTTTCACCCCTAAAATATGTAGAAAATGTTTCCTTGAGCTTTCACAAAACATACAAATCTAACAGTGAAAATGGGGTGAATAAGTATATAAAATAAAAGTTTTTCTAAACTGTAGAACCTTTGTTATCTGAAAATAATCATATCTATCTTTAATTATGACTTTAATATATACTTACATTAATAAAATTAATGTATCCTGCATAGGACTATTGTCAGATAGGTGCTTGTAAGTATATTGTTCAGTCAGGATCTGGAACTTTGAGAAAGCACTTTGAATGAATGGAAATGAACTTGGAGAGATAGTTGTTGCCTAGTAGCTGTCACCTTGCCACCAGTACTTCACAACCCAGTTTTCTCACCTCATTGAAACAACTTCTGATGAATTTATCAGTACTTCCTTTAAGGAATCTGTACTTTAAGTTTCTACATTTCCATCAGGATCTAATACAACTAATGCTCTTTGGTGAAACACCCATTTATTGACTTTGGCAGGCCTAAGCCACTGGTCTCTCTTGCCATTAACTACTCTACAGGCCTTCTGTGCAGACATTTTAAAGTTTAGAACTCCTAGTGACCTTAGTCTTCTCCCAACATGCTTTTCCTTAAAAAAAAAAACAAAATCTCATTTCTCTTTATAGAGGCTTTTTAATATACTCATTCTCCAAATGTCTTATACCTGCTCAGTATCTAACTCTATTTGTTGCAGCCTTCAAACATCTCAAATCTATTATGTCCAGACCTACCTCTTCATCACTTTACTCAAAAAGTGTGTGACTACATCTAACCCTCTTTGCATGTGGGTTCCCTCAGCATCTTTTTTCTGTCTTTAGTGCAGCAGTCATATCACTGACCAGTTTCCAAACTTAGGGGGCTGTTTGATAAAAACAGATATTTACATTTTCATTCACTTCCCATACTGCGCCTCCCTTCAAGATCGCTGTTCTAGTTTGTCTTCCATTGCTGTGACAAAACACTCTGACCAACACCAACTTGGGGAGGAAAGGGTTTATTCGTTTACATCTCCTGGTCACATTCATCACCCAGGGAACTCAGGGCAGGAACCTGGAGGCAAGAGCTGAAGCACAGGCCATGGAGGAATGCTGTTACTGGCTTGCTCCCCTGGCTCATGCCCAGTCTTGCCTTCTTATACGGTACACAAAACTGCCCAGGTGGCACACACTCATTGTGGGCTGGGCCTCCCACACCCTGCTCGACATCAAGACAATACTCCACAGAATGTGGCCATAGGCCAAGCCAATGGAGCCAATTCCCCAGTTGAGGCTCCCCTCAACCCAGGTGTGTCAAGTTGACACTAAAGCTATCCAGCACAATCGCTTAGGGAATATAAGCTTGAGGCTTTAATAATTTGGGCTGCTTGGGCTTAAGTCTTAAATTTTGGCTCTCCACTACACTCTTAACAGAATGCTTCCTTTAAAATGTAAAAGGCAGGGGCTGGAGAGATGGCCTAGCGGTTGAGAGCGCTGACCGCATCTTACAGAGGACCCGGGTTCGATCCCCGCACCCACATGGCGGGTTGAGAACCGTCTGAAACTCCAACTCCAGGAGAACTCCAGTTCCAGGGGAATCCGACACCCTCTTCTGACCTCCGCGGCATTGCACGACACGGGTGCACAAACCTACATGCAGACAGCACACTCATACACATACAAAAATAATAAATTAAAAAAAAATAAAAAAAAATAAATAAAATGTAAAAGGCAAAACAATGCACTTCAAGTGACTCCCTTGTTATCTCCAAGATAAGGGCTCCCTAAGGCCAAGAGGACTTATGATTAACAGATTTCTGCTGTTTCTGCAGTCTCATCTTCCACCATCTTCTACAACTATTACTATAAAAACTTGTACCTGGCAGACATCTTCCCCTGCAGAGTTTGAGAGGTATCTATTTCTACTCCCTCTACTGGCTGCTTGTGGAATTCCTCTTCACCCTTCTGCATCCTGAATGCCACCTACTCAGGAGCCTCCAGAAATTATATTTCACACTCAACTGCAAGTATGCTTTAGGAAAGAGATGCCATCTTACCCTTTCTAACATGCTGAACATTAGCAGGGAGCTTGGCAAAGAGCAGGCTCTCAGTAAACATCAAAAGGAGCTGACCTAATGGGTGCCCAAAAGACATAACTTTCCAGACACAAAACTTAGTCACTTGGAGCAGTCTGACATATATGTTTTCTCATTATCCTCCAGACTCAAAAAGATCAACCTTCCTGCCCTGAACTCAATGAATTACCTGCCAGTTAACCATTTCAGACTTCCCCTTAACAGCTGATGAACAACCATTCATTCTACTTTTGGCAGATTTCTTGCCATCAACCAAGGTCCTCAGCAGCAGCATCACATTGTTCTTTCTCCCCACGACGAAATAGTAACCACATCCCCTCTTCTACTCCTATACTCTTTCAAGCTCCCCCCCACCAAAAAGATGAATTTCCTCAGAATAGTCTATAATCTTGCTCAGAATGTGAGCATCCTCATCCCTGGGAAGAACTACCCTCTGAAAAGGAAGTCTCACCCCAGATTTACCAAATCAGAATCTGAGTATTTTTTTTTTTTTTATTTATTTATTTATTTTTATGTGTATGAATGTATTGTCTGCATGCAGGTCTGCGCACCCGTGTCGTGCGATGCCGCGGAGGTCAGAAGACGTCTCCGGATTCCCCTGGAACTGGAGTTCTCCTGGAAGTCGGAGTCACGACGTTCTCAGCCGCCATGTGGGTGCTGGGGATCGAACCCGGGTCCTCTGCAAGAGCGGTCGTCGCTCTTAACCGCTAGGCCATCCCTCCAGCCCCAGAATCTGAGTATTTTTGAGGCAGAGGAGGAATGTTGAGACAGGGTCTCATACAGCCCAGGTTGGCCTAGAACTTACAATGTGGGCTAGGATAACCTTGAACTGATCCTCCTGCCTCTACCTCCTGAGTGCTGGGATTCTAGCCCTGCACATCACACATTGTAGAGCCTGTATTTTTAGGACACAACCCATATGCAAATGAAAAGCACCTGAGACCCTTAATTAGGTGGTTTGTCTCCAACTATTATAGCTGTTTCCCCTGCCATTTTCCAAAGAGGGTTCCACCCCTAGTAGTCTACAGGGTTCTAGAATTCAGCAATTCTTTTAGCCTGTGCTTCTTTTTTCTACTTACTAGACTACCACATATACACTCCCCTAAATTGATTTTCTTTAGTCTTGGCTTAGATGTCATCTGTCTATTAAATCCTCCTCTCCACACCCCTTTATCAGGACTAAATTTGGTTTTGTAACTTAAGGAATCTTAGATATCAGAATTTATTTCAGTTTTACATATGAACTCACAGCAATGGCGACAGCAATGGTGACAGCACGCACAAGTCCCATGCAAGCTCAAACCAGACACAATCACAGCATAGACAAGGGGAAGTGGGTAAGAAATACCAAACAAGCCTAAGAAACTTTTGGCAACTGACAGCTCCTGTGAAGGGAAGAGAGAGACTCTTACAGGGATAGGACACTTGGTAGGTTGCCCAGGCTCCAGTGGATGGACCTATACTGAGGAACATACGGGGACAAAAATCAGACTCTGTACGCTATATTATACATATAGTGGAGTGCACTGAATTGGGGGGAGGGCACTGGAGGAGGTGTGAATGGGGAGAAGATCTAAATACCATAGAATTATATGAAAATAAAAATATATAACTTTTAAAAGTTTTTAACTATTCAACTTAATATGTAAGTATCTAGGAGACACACCTGGGAAAGCTTTAAAACTAGTAGTTGAATTGCAAATGAAACTGAATAGCCAATGTATGTGTGCAGTGTAGTATACAACTAAAAACAATATAAATTTATACTCTCTAGTTAAAGAGGCCTACAGTATAAATTAAGATGTAGGCAGGCCTTAAAGGAAGTCTTCAAGAGCTCTAGGGGAGCCACCTCTCATCTTCTTGTGGTTCCAGAAAGTCTCTTAGCTTGTGGCTACAGCACCCCAGATCCTGCACCTAAGTCACATGGTCTTTTCTCTTCTCTCTCACCAGGACACTGGTCATTAGATTAGGCCACCCAGATAATCCAAAATGACCCCCAATACTCAGTGACCTTAATATATATACATATATATACATACAATAATATACATTATTATATATATATATATATATATATAATAACTTGTTCTAAATAAAGTCAATCACAGATTCGAGGAATTAGAATATGAACATATCATTTCAGGGGCCACCACCAGTGCACTGCCGATAATATACTGAATGAAGGAAGGCATCTAGTATGGTGCAGATAGCCAGAGGTTTCTGACAGTTGTAGTGAAACTAAAATTGTGGCCTTGTCTACCACCCCAAATCCATAACCACCCTGACCTGTGGTCATGTGAGTGCCTCGCAAACTCTCTAGAGGATGAGGAAGCCAGCAGTCTTCATGGAATAAACTGCTATATTATATTTAAAGGCAGGACAGTTTCTGCCTATAAACAATAAAAGATAACATTTTGCCTTTACAGAACTACTAAAAGCATAAGTAAACATATGAAAGCTAAAGATCCTATTTCAAGAAATGATCTGATGGTAACTGGCAATTTTATTTGAAGAAAGATTAGTAATTCATGAAAGCATTTATTAAATGGAATGTTCACCTTGAGCCATTTCTGGAAAATGAAAATTCATCATACAAAAATATCATTTGACAAGACTTTTTATACAAGTTTTGAAGTAGGAGGCTTGCTGTCTTGGATAATTCAAATGCCTGATGATGTGCATTTGTGGAGGTGGGATGGGAGAAGTTAAAGTCTTTGGAACTGTAAGTGAACGATTTTCACAAAGTAAGATCTATACGCCAACCAAGTAGTAATTTAGAAACTAAAGCAATCTCTACTGACAAAAAACTCGTAGGAGTAGTGTTGAAAGATGAATATTGTCTCACAGTCAAGCATGAATTCTCCACTTGAAAATTATGCAAAGGAAGAACATTTAAGAGTTTAACAGGCTGATGTGGAAAAATGGATTTGCAGATAATATAATTTCACTAAATCAAGTTCTTTATCTTGAATTCAGAGTAAGATGCTACTGAGTTCCAGAGCTAAACACCAAGTTTTGTGAAATTGTTTGATTATTTTATCATTTTTGTTGAAATATAACTTACACAATACTCTACTTGCTTTTTTTTCTTTTGTACTGCTAGGGATGGACCCAGGGCCTTGTGCACTTGGGAAGTGCACCTGCTTATTTATATGTTTATCTGTATATCTATCTTTTTTTTTTCCCTGTAGCCCCAGCTGTTCTGGAAGATCTCACAGGTATCTGCCTGCCTCTGCCTCCTGAGTGCTGAGACTTTATTGTGCACCACCACACTCAATTGTAGCCCCTGCTCATTTAACACAAAACTGAATCTTGAATAAATTGTGGTACTACAAATGAGTACCACTTATAACATAAAAAAATCTAAAACCACTGATTAGTAAGGATTTCAATGATCGAGTCCCAGAGACCAATTCAAGCTAAATGGATTCTATTACTCAGCCTAGAAAAAGCACCAATAATTAAATGTTATATTTAATTGGCAGTTTGGTAAAGCAGGTAATTCCCATTTTAACTGGCTGTTCAACAGAACTGTCTTCACACAGGAAGGAAGAGTCCCTACTTCATTCCAGTGACTCACCATTTCCTTTCTATATCTCTTCAGCTGTACTGGCTTCATAAAGCCAAGACATCTGAAAGGAAATACCACTTTTGTATTTGCTAAGGAAAGAGACCCACATTGGAACTTTACCAAGGAAAGGACAAAGGGAGAAAAACCCCACTCAAAAATAATTTCAAAGCAAAAAAACAATTGGAGCAGGGAGATAGTTCTGTGGGCAACGGCACACTGCCAAACCTGATGACTGAGTCTCATCCCCAGGACCCACATGGTAGGAGAAAATTACTCTTACTAGTTGTCCTCTGACCTACTCAAATGCCACCCTGGCACATACATACGTACATGCATACAACAAATGTAACAAAACTTAAATAAAAAGAATTGAAGCTATGTGGCACAAAACTTCCTCATTCTGACCAGCAATGAAAAAGGAACATGAAGACTTTAAAACACCTCTACCAAAATAACTACATTCCCAAACTACTCCTGACACTCATATTCACATCCAGTTTTTATGCCATCTTTGAATGAGACTGTCCCCCATAGGCTTCAAGTTTTGAGACACTTGTCCCCAGTTGGTGGTGCTGTTTTGGGAGATATTAGAAGGTGTGGCCATGCTGGAGGAAGTATGTCACTGGGGCAGGCTTAGAGAATTCAAAACACCTTGCCAGTCTCCAGTCACTCTCTCTCTCTCTCTCTGCTTACTGTATTCACTGCAAGATGTGAACCTCAGCTTCCTGCTCCAGTTCCTGCCACCATGCCTTTCCAGCACAATGGACTCTAATTCCCTGGAACCATCAATTGTAAACTCAAATAAACTCTTCCTTGTATAAGTTCCCTTGGTCATGGTGGTTTTATCACAGCAACAGAAAAGTGGCTAATACAGTAATTGGTACCAGACAGTGAGCTGTTGGCCATGAAGAACCTAACCATGTGGGGAAATATGGAAGACTTTGGAACTTTGGGATAGAAAAGCTGTTGACTGCTGTAAGGAGAGCTTAAAAGGCCATTCTAGTAAAATGCATTTCCAGAGGAATATAAGGATTTAAGCAACAACTAGGATATTTTGGCAAAGAGCCTGGCTGGAGTTTGCCCACAGCCCAAATGCTTGCCTGAGGCTAAGTTGAAAAGAAATGGACTAATATCTTTGGCAGAGGATATTTCAAGACAGCCTAAGGTAGAAATGGTGGCATGGCTATTAATGGTGAATATTATACAGATCTACAGTGAAAAAGAGCAAATGGGACAGAAAGAAATGCAGAATGTACAGTTTGGATGGGAAAAGTGCACTAGGAAGATGAAAGTTGGAGCCAAGGCAAGTGCTGAAGCAGAGGATCCCTTTGATAAAGAGATTAAAGGGCTTAAACAGAGGCCTAGAGATTTACAAGTAAACAATGGGAAAACTACCTTCAGGGCAAGACCACACCTAGCTAAGGCTCCAACTTTTGAAAAGAAAATACTGAAAGGGTTTTCTACTCCAACAAGTTAAGGACAAAAAAAAGCTGTGAATGTGGTTGAAGTAGGCCAGGGTCCATCACAAACTTGCACCCAAACTAGCAGTTTCATTCATGTGGTGCTAGCTTTAGAGACATGAAGTTTGCAAGAGTGAAGGGGTCATCAGTTCTTCCTCCGTGGTTTCAGAGAGCCACAGAGGCCAGGCAGAGTGCAGCAGGGGTGTCCCTGCATAAGGAAGGCCCTCATAGGCCATTGCATGAAGCTGTGAAGGTGAAGCCTGGTTGGCAGTGGAGACCCCAAAAAGACATACGAGATGCTAGAGCTGTGAGATATTTGCCAAGGAGAGCTGCATACAGGGAGTGGTACCAGCCTAAGAAAGAAATGTACGTTGCATGCAAAGCTGGAAAAGCTGAGCCGTCTAAGCCCTTTGGAAGTAAAGTCCCAGAAATCTCACATGGAGCTACTGGACTTGGTGTTTGCCCTGCTGGTTTTTGGTCTTATTTTAGTGCTGTATTTCCTCACTATGCCTCTATTCCTCTCTTTTGGAATGGGAACGTGTATTAGACTCCACTGCATGTTGGGAGTATGTAATTTGTCTTTTGATTTTACAGGAGCTTACAGTTAAAAGACTGGCCTGGGTCTCAGAAGAGACTGTCCTTGGTCTCAGAAAAGATGTAAACACTACAGGGACTTTTAGGGTTAGATTAAATGCATTTTGCATTTTATATGGTCATGAGCCTATGGGGGCCAGGGAGTGGAATGTGGTGGTTTGAATGAGAATGTCCCACATAGGCTTCAAGTATTCAGACATTTGTCCCCAGTTGGTGGCGCTGTTTTGGGAGATCTTAGAAGGTGTGGCCATTCTGGAGGAAGTATGTCACTGGGGACAGGCTTAGAGAGTTCAAAATGCCTTGCCAGTCTCTCTCTCTCTCTCTCTCTCTCTCTCTCTCTCTCTCTCTCTCTCTCTCTTTCTCTCTGCTTCCTGTGCTCACTGGAAGATGTGAACCTTGGCTTTCTACTCCAGCTCCTGCCACCATGCCTCCCTACCACAAATGGACCATAATTCCCTGGAAACGTCAATCATAAGCTCAAATAAACTCTTCCTTTTATAAGTTCCCTTGGTCATGGTGGTTTTATCACAGCAACAAAAAAGTGACTAATACATTAATAATCATCATTTAAGCATTTACTAATTGTGAAGAATTGTGAACATTAAAGTTTATTTAAGAAGAAAAACAAAAAACACTTTAGGTCCAGGTCTCGTGGCTGGTGCATGGCTTCTTTAATCCTAGCACTTGGGATGCAGAGGCAGGCAGATCTCTGTGAGATCAAGGCCAGCCTGGTCTACATAGGGAATTCTAGGCCAGCAACAACAACAACAACAACAACAAAAACACTTTAAAAGTTCTTCAGGAATCCAAAGTAGAATTTTTTTTACTATGTCTCTTTTTAATTTATTGTTTCTATTTTATGTGTATGAGTGTATTACCTGCTGTGTGTAAATACACTCATGTCAAACAATGCCCAAGGAGGTCAGAAGAGGGCACCATATTCCCCTGGAACTGGAGTTACCAACAGTTGTTAGCTGCCATGTGGGTGCTGGGATTCAAACCTGGGTCCTCTGCAAGAGCAGCCAGTGCTCTTAACTGCTGAGCCATTTCCCCAGCCCCTTACTACATATTTTATATCTTTCAATTGCTCAAAAACTCCAAGAACTAATTATTTCCACAATTACTGATTTGTACCAATTACTAGCTTTAGTGGTAAGCAGAGGGAATAAAATAAAGCAGTTCATATATCCCCAAACAGGTTTCCAGTGTAATATGGGGGGAGAGGGAAGGTAACCACACAATTAAATTAAAAAAGAGTGTAGTCCTTTATCAAAGAATTTTAAAGGGAGAAGGAGGAAGGCAAAGGTAATGTGTTCTGATTTTCTTTTAGCTTTTTCTGAGGTTATGGATTGGGTGACTTTCAAATAAGTGAAACTGCATTTACAATCCAAATAAATATTTAAGAGTGATACAAATAGGGGCTCAAATTATTCTTTTAAACCTTGGCAATATAGGGCCAATGACACAGCTATTACTGGAGAGTAGATGACTTCAAACAACTACATACATTCTCCAAACAAAGGGAAAGGTTCTCAAGCCTACAAAGATAATGAGTTCAGTTTTGATCAGACTGAACTAGAAACAAAGGCTGATCATTCATACTATCTTAAGAGCATACATTGAGGTCTCCAGTTAAGGAATAATGAGTATTTTTAGAGCCACTTGCTTTTTGTAGAATACCAATTAATGAAAGCCTACCTACTGAATCTAATTTTATCAGACATTTTTTCCTAAATTTCTTTTCTTCATACATATTTCCACAACTCTTTGTATAATATTATCCCATACACCTCAGTTTTCTTGAGTAAACCAGTTTTTAATGTCATAGGCAAGATACAATGTGCTTAAATATTTAAGGGTGATTGCAATCTTGCAATCAATTCTTTCTGAACACCTCCATAGCACCAGACACGTGGCTACATTTTAAAACTGTATCTTTTAAAACTCAAACACTTTGAACTCATGAACTCAAATCCTGAGGGTAGTACTGAAACAATTTTCCAATATGCAAAAGTACATGGGACTTAGGTTTACAAATGCAAGTATTTGGGGCTGGAGAGATGGCTCAGTGGTTAAGAGCAATGCCTGTTCTTGAAAAAAAAACAGTGTTTGAAACCCAGTCCGAAACCCAGCACCCAGAACTTAGACAGCAGCTAACAACCATCCATCAATCCAGCTCCAGGGGACCTGAAGCTCTCTTTTGTCCTCTACAGGCACCAAATGACATGAATGCCCTCACACACGCGTGGGTATGATTACTCTTACACATAACATTTTCTAAAAGCTTTTTAAAAATCCAAATATTCTAGCTGACAGAGTAATATCCAGCTTCTCAAACATGCTTCGCATTAGCCCAGGCCCACAAAAAAGTAAATCTCCCATTTTATTAGCATATGAAAATGTCTATATCTATTTAAAAACAAATTTCTCCCCCCCCAGAAGAGCAGCCAGTGCTCTTTTTTTAATATATATTTTGTACAAGATTATCAAATCTAGACCCGTGTCCCCCAAACTATCCCCCCACCCCACCAGACCTCATGTATTCTGCCAAACATGCTTTTGATCTCTCAGTCTTTTTCAATATTCTCCATGTGGAAGTTGACTGTATTGAGCAGAAGTTCATTGTTTCAGTCAGTTCTTTGATGCAGTCCTTTCTGCTGTTGTTGTTATTGTTGTTGTTGTTGTTGTTGTTTCAAATATGCATCACTCCCAACTGCTTTGGACAAAAGCTCAAGGGGCTGTGCACAAGAAATACTTACAAGTAGGTAATTGGCACTAGCATCCACAGATGAAGGACACCATTCATCATTTGTTTTTCTGGGACTGTGTTACTTCACTCAGCATGATGTCCTCTAGCTCCAGCCATTTTCCTGCAAAGCTCATGATGTCATCTTTCTTTACGGCTGCATAGATCTCCATTATGTAGATGTACCATATTTTCTCTATCCACTCATCAGTTGAGGGGCATTTGGGTTGGTTCCAGCTCCTTGCTATTGTGAAGAGAGCTGAAATAAACATGGCCGTGTATGTATCTCTGCAGTGGGGTTTCTTGAGGGTACATGCCTAGGAGTGGTATGGCTGGGTCGGGTGGCAAGCTCATTCCAAGTCTTCCAAGGGTTCTCCACACTGCTTTCCATAGTGGCTGTACGAGTTTACATTCCCACCAGCAGTGGGTGAGTGTTCCCCTTTCCCCACAACCTCTCCAGCACTTTGTATCATTTGTTTTCTTGATCCTAGCCAGTCTTATTGGAGTAAGATGATATCTTTAAGGTGGTTTTGATTTGCATTCCTTAATGAAGTTAGTGACTGTTGAACACTATTAAGGTGTTCGCTCCAGCCATCTCTAATTCCTCACTTGTGAAAGTCCTGTTAAGCTCTTGCTTTGCTCCATCTATGTAAGTGGGTCATTGTTTTTCTTCTTTGTTTTTTGAGTAGTTTTATATTTTCTAGAATATCAAGTTTTGTCAGATGTTGTCTGTTGCGGTGGAAGGTTTCCTCCCTCCCACTGCTGTGGGGAATTTCTGCTTCACTTCTTTGATTGTGTTCTTTTGATGTACAGAAGCTTTTGACTTAGATGAGGGCCCATTTTCAATTGTCAACCGCAATTCTATCTTGCGCAGCTGCGTGAATTAGGAAGTCGTTATCCCTATGCCTTTGTCTTGGTAGTCTGCTGCCCACTTATTTCTTTTATCCCACAAGTTGGGGTTTCACATTTGAGGTCGTTGATCCATCGTGGAGTTGACTTTTGTAAAGGGGCGAGAGGTAGGGGTTTTAATTTCATCCGCTACAATTGGGATACAGTTTTTTGACAACAGCACTTGTGAAGATGCTGTCCTTTTCGTCCATTGGTGTCTTCTTGGCCCCTTGGTCAAAAATGAGGATAGCTGAAACTGTGTGTGCTTCAAGATTTGGATCCTTTCAGTTTTGTTGCGCATTGGTCAACAGGCCTGTAAGCTGTTTTTTCGCTGGCAGGTACCAGGCTGTTTTTTATGACACAAGCCCTGTAGTATAGGTTAAGTCTGGTAATAGAGATCCCCCTGTATTTGCTCCTTTTCACTCAAGGGTTGTTTTGGCTTTGGGTTCGTTTTTTCCAAATGAATTTAAGGACTTTTTTCACCAAGCCTATGAAAGAACTCTCTGGGGATTTTGTATTGGCATCGGCGTTAAACTATACAGGCGTTTGGGTAAACACCCTAGTATCATTTTTACAATGTTAATTTGCCCAATCCATGAGACAGAGGGAGGTTTATTTCCATCTTCTGATGTTGTCTTTCAATTTTTCTTCTCTAAAGGTGTTAACAATGTTTGTTAGTAAGGAGATACTTTGGTGTCCTTGGTTAGGTTTTTTTCCTGTCAGTAATTTTATTGTTGCTTTTGAGGCTATTGGTGAGTGGGAGATCTCCTTGAATTCCTTCTCCAGTTTTGCTTGTTCTTGGTGTAAGAAGGCCACTGTTTTTTTTTTTTTAAGTTTAATTTTTGTATACTGGCCATTTGCCGAGCTGTTGAATCATTTTTCTAGTTTTTCTGGTGGAGTTTTTTAGCATCCTTAATAAACAATCACATATAAGCAAATAGGTATAAGCTGTGACTTTCCCTCTTTTCCAATTAGTACTTTAACTTTATTTCTCTTTCTTGCCTTTTGCCTCTAGCAAGTGTTGTCAGCACTATATGAAGAGGAAGGGGGAATCGGGGCAGCCATTGGCAATTCTACCTATAAAGAATGTGTTTCTGTCATTTCCCCTTTAGGATGATGTTGGGCTGTGGGTTTCTTGTTAATTTGCTTTTGATTACATTGAGGAATGAGGTTCCGCCAATCCAAATTCCCTCTAGAACTTTAAGCAATTGAAGGGATGCTGGTTTTGTCAAAGGATTTTCAATTCAGCATCAATTGTAGAAAGTGGTGGTGCTTTTTTGTCCTTTCAGTCCATTTATAATGCGTTGATGATATTCATTGATTTCTGTATGTAGAACCATCCCTGCATCTCTGGTATGGTCCTAACTTTGGTCATGATGGATGATCTTCTTGATGTGAGTCGTAATGCGATTTGCCAGTATCTGTTTAGAATTTTGGCATCTTGTGTTCATTAGGGATGGGTCTATATCTTCTCCTTTTTAGTTGTATCTTTGCCTGGTTTTGGTAATAGAGTGATGCTGGGCATTCATAGTAAGGAATTTGGGAGAATTCCCTATTTTTATCCTAAACAGTTTCAGTAATAATGGTTGTAGGTCTTTTTAAATGTTGTTTATAGAATTCTCGACATGTGAAATCATCTGGGCACCTGGGCTTTTTTTAGTTGGGGGTTTCTTATTGAACAATCTTCAGTTCTTCATATATTAATGGGTCTTTTTTAAGCTGCCAATTCTCTTCTTTGTTGAGCTTGGCGAACCCAGGATTTCAGAGTTCATCATTTCTTCTAGGTTTTTCAAACTTGGTATAGGTTTTTTTGAAGTATTACCATATGATTTTCTGAATCTTTTCCTTGTCTGGTTGTGATATTTCCTTTTCAGCTATGGATTGTAATGTGATTTGGAGTTGTTCTCCTTCTTCTTTTGGTTAACTGGGCTAGAGGTCTGTCTATCTTGCTTATTCTTCAAAGAACCAACTTTTGGATTCATTGATTTTTTTTGTATTTTTTCTTTGTTTCTATTCATTGATTTCTGCTCTGATTTTTGTTATTTCGCCTTCTGTTGTGTTTGGGTTCATCTGTTGTTGCCAATCAAGTGCTTTTAGCGCAGTGTTAGATCAATCCCTTGTGCTCTTTCTGTTTTTCTAATGTAGGCACCCAAGGGCTATAAACTTCCCTCTTAGGCTGCTTTTAAGGTATCCCATAGGTTTTTGTTGTGTTGTATTTGTCAATCGTCATTCATTCCAGGAATGCATTTTTTTCTTTATCTTCTTTGTACCCATTCATTATTCATTATTCAAGAGTGTGTTTAGTCTCCATGTGTCTTGTAGGTCATAGGGCTTATCCTGGTGTTGTTTGAGCTTTATTGCACTGTGGTGATAGAATGCATGAAATTATTTCAATCTTTTTGTTTTGTGGAGGGTTGCTTCTGTCCCAGTATGTGGTCGATTTTGAGAATGTTCTGTGGGGTGCTGAGTAGAAAGTAGTCTCTGGTATAGGGGGCGAATATTCAGTAGAGGGTCTGGTGAGGTCCATTTGGTAGTATCATATCATTAAGTTCAGATGTCTTGTTTTTTCTTTGTCCTGTTCACCTGTCCAAAGAACTCAGTGGGTATATACACTACGGAGGAGTGTACTGGAGTAGGTGGGGACTTGGGGGGTCTTGGAGATTGTCTTTATATAAAGTTTGGTGCACCAAGTTTGGGGCATACTATATTCATAATTGTGAAATCTTCTTGGTGAATTGTTCCTTGATAAAAATGTAATAGCCTTCTTTGTCCTTCTGATTTCTTTTAGTTTGAGAAGCTATTTTGTCTGATATTAAAATAACAACATCTGCCTTTTCTTTTTGGTACCATTTCCTTGGAATATTTTTTTCCATCCTTTCACTTAAGGTGGTGTCCTGCTCCTTGAAGGTAAGATGTTTTTCTTGTATACAGCATATCAATGGGTTCTGTTTCCTAATCCAATCTCCCAGTCTATTATGTCTTTTGATTGGGGAATTTAGTCAATTAATATTTAAGGTTATGACTGATAGGTTTGTGTTGCTTCCTTTTGCCTTATTATCCATTTGCGGTTTGGGTTTAGGTTTCTACTTCTGCAGTTACGCTTTTATTGATTTCTCTTTCTAGGTGCCTGGGGATGGTTGCTCCTTTCTTCTGTCCTTTGAATTGCATCAAGTATTCTCTGAAGCGTTGGTTTTCCGGAAATGTATTCTTTCATCCTGTTTATGTCATGGAAGGTTTTTCTCTCTCCTTCAACTATAATCAACAACCTGGGTTAGCATCTATTGTCCTTTAACAGGTTCTTCTTGCTTTCATAGTTTGCGCTGAGAAGTCAGTTGCAATTCTGATAGGTTTCCCCTTATAGGTCACTTGTTTTTCTCTTGTGGCTTTAAGGATTTTCTCTTTGTTTTGGGTGTCTAGCATTTTAACTATGATGTGGCGTGGAGTTTCTTTTCTGATCTTGTCTGTTTGGAGTTCTATGTGCGTCTGTATTTGTCCTAGTTTGTCTATTTTTTAGTTTGGGGAAGTTTTCATCTATTATTCTATTGAAGATCTGATCAAAACCATTCTCTTGGGATTCTTCTCCTTCCTCTACTCCTATGATGCGGAGGTTTGATCTTTTCATAGTGTCCCACAGTTCCTGGTTGTTCCACTTTTGTATATTTTTAAATTTTTCATAATCTTTACTTGAGGTTTTTAGTTGTTGTGTGTTATCTTCCAGGTCTGATATTCTTTGTTCTGCTTCCTTCATTCTGCTTCTGAAGCTTTTTCCATTCCTTTCCTCTTGATTGGATGAGTTTTTTATTTCCTTTTTCATTTCGTCTTCTGATTTCTTTAGTATTTCCACTTCCTTTTGGAGCTTCTCAATCCCTTCCTGTAGCTCTTTACTTTGATGGTTGGTTTCTTATCTTTTTCTTTTTTTTTTTTTTATTTCTGTATGTGTATGAATGTACTATCTGCATGTAGGTTTGTGCACCCGTGACGTGCAATGCTGCGGAGATCAGAAGAGGGTATCAGATTCCCCTGGAACTGGAGTTCTCCTGGAATTGGAGTTTCAGACGGTTCTCGGCCACCATGTGGGTGCTGGGGATCGAACCCGAGTCCTCTGCAAGAGCAGTTGGCGCCCTTAACCGCTAGGCCATCTCTCCAGCCCTCCTTATCTTTTTCAACATGGGATCTTTTCAGTGTTTCCACTTCCTTCTTGAGTTCTTCGTTCTCTTTTAATTGATTTGCTCTTTATAATCTTGCACTTCTTTAAGTATGTTCATGATTGTGCTTCTGATATCTGTGTCCTGGGCCATCCCCAGGGGGATCCCTCTGTAGGAATATTTCACAGGGTTGGTAGAGCATGGTGTGGGATTATCCAGCACCTTTCCCATATTGTCACTTTGTGTTCCTGCCATACGGGCTTCTCCTTGCCTGTATTCCAATGTGATTCCCCAATGCCTCTTCACTGTATTGAAGGCTTGCTTTGTTTGCCTCCTTCAGATGCCTTTGTAATCCCAGTTGGCTGGGGGCGGGGGGGGGGTCTCTTTTACCTACAGCCACAAAAGCCAATCAAACCAAAGACAACTAGATTAACTAGATTAAATCAAACAACAATCTGCCTTGCTGAAGCACCCAGCTCCTACCTACCTACCTGCACTTCAGATGGTCTTGGGAGATCTCTGATCTCAAGACTCACACAACCCCATCTTTTATACCAGCTGGGAGGATAACTTCGCCCCCACAGCCACAAAAGCCAAACCAAAGACAACTAGATTAACTAGATTAAATCAAACAATCCACCTTGCTGAAGCACCCAGCTCCTACCTACCTACCTGCATCTCAGGAGGTCTTGTGAGATCTCCAACAAATCTCTATTATTCAAGTATTAGGTAACCATATTTCCAAAACATATCTTGGTATTTCTAAGTCGGAACTCCCTATATTAGCTGAGTAAATAGCTGCCAAAAAAATTCAGATCTGGATAAATTTTACACCGCTGGTTAATGCCTCAAGCAGAACTAACACAGGGGTCAAAGCATGTTCTGTGGCACAGTATTCAAATGATACAAATCCTTTTCCTTTCTCTGCCTGTGGATATTCTTGTTCATATTCTGCCTCTGATTTCTAAAAAGGTGTATGAGAAAGGAAGGTATAGGGAGAAAGTTTACAAAAGAACTTCTTTGGCAATTTAGTGTCTCAAACACAAAATATTGAAGCTAAAGAAAGAATGCAGTTTAAACTGAAACTACTTAGTTTTTATTTTTATTTTATAGTTTTTTTTTATTGCATTTCAAATGTCCATATTAATCCTTTCATTTTTCTACAGGGAAGGTTGGATTCTATCTTGTGGTCTTGGATCACAATATTTGGTCCTCTTTATTTCATTTCACAAAATTAGCAAATTATACACCTCACTAACCACTAGGGAGTATTTTTGTTATTAATATATTATTTTATAGTGATAAAATACCATAAACTTAATTCTATGTATTTTTCAAAATTAATAAACTCTTCTTTGAAATATTTTAAGTCACATTTTATTAAAACCAATGTAGTAACATAAAATGTGAAAAGAGAAAAAAATCCTATTTCTGTGTCTCTGATAATTGTGAATTTCTTCAGAATCAAGTACATACAAGTTTTGCAGAGATATTATGTTTTAGGGGGCTGGAGAGATAGCCTAGCAGTTAAGAGCACCCACTGCTCTTGCAGAAGACCCGGGTTCGATCCCTAGCACCCACATGGCAGCTGAGAACCATCTGTAACTCCAATTCCAGGAGAACTCCAGTTCCAGGGGAATCCGACACCCTCTTCTAACCTCCATGGCATTGCACGACACAGGTGCACAAACCTACATGCAGACAGTACATTCATACACATACAAAAATAAATAAAATTTAAAAAAAAGAGATGTTTTAAATAATTCTTAACATGCTTTCCTCATTTCTTAAAATACCATAACCATTCCTTAATGAAAGCAAAGAGAGAAACCCCATTTTTAAGGTTCTTATAACACTCCATTGTAACCATTCCTTCTCTTGATATAGAGTTATTCCTACCTTTCTACTTCTATAGGCAGTGTGTTAATGAGCATGCTTGCACAATTCACTATGACAGACTGAAGCACAGTCACAATTTCACAGATCCACACATTCACTCTTGTTCTGCATTATTAAGGAGCACCTAGAAGACACATCAGTGCACTAAACAACTCTCCATTTAAAATAAATAAATAAATAAATAAATAAATAAATAAATAAATAAATAAAACCTCTTAAAGAACACATTTTGGGGACTGGAGAGATGACTCAATGCTTAAGAGCACTGGCTGCTCTTGCAGAGGACCTGGGTTCAATTCCCAGCACCCACATGGCAGCTAACAATGGTCCAGTTCCATGGGAATCTGACACCCTCTCTGACCTCCACAGGTACTGCATGACTCAAGGTCTACTTACATACATGGAGGCAATACACTCATACACAAATAATAAAAAATATTGAAGAACACATTTTTCACTATACAGATATTGTTATGGTTTGAATGCCCAGTGTCCCTATAGTGTTTTAATACCTGATCCTCAGCTGGTGATGCTGTTTGGGGAAGTTGTGGAACCTCTCGGACTTACAGCCTAGCTGACAGAAGCAGAGCTGCAGAGGCAGGTTTGAGGGTTTTAGGTGGGCTCCAGCTCCTGCTCCTGCCACCACAGACTGAGCCCTCCCGCCACCCTCACCAGAGGGCGATGGACTGCACCCTCTGGGTCTGCCCTTAAGTTGCTGCTATCAAATATTTGGTACAGTGACAAGAAAAATCATAAATACAGATGTGTTAAAAATGGATCAGAACTTGTTTCTAAAAGCCCTCAAGAATGAGGAAGACTCAAGAATGAGAAATAAGGTTCAGAATTCATATTATTGGCCTGGAGAAGAAATAATTATAAGTTCAAAAACATAAAGTCCTCCTCTGTCTTCTAAAGAAAAGCTGCCTGACAATATAACCATATACTAAAAAAAAATTTTAATACAATTTAAAAACTCCTACACAAATCAGTGTATAAGATGCTTTCCACATAAAACATTTATCTTCATTTCCTAAAGTTGAGATAAATTTGTCAAATTTTAGTAGAAAAATCAATGTAAAATCATTACCTCTAGGTGATGGAAAAAGGTCTTAAGGGATGAGGAGACAGTAGAAAACATGTGCTATGAATTGGGTGGAGTCAGGGAAGAGGAGGGGTAGGGGTAGGTAAACCAAAACTAAGGATGTGGGTTGTTTTTTTTTTTAATCTCATAGAAGCTCTCTATTTTGAAAGCTAACAAAAATATAATTAAAAAAAATAGGAGTGGGGCTGGAGAGATGGCCTAGCAGTTAAGAGTGCTGACTGCTCTTGCAGAGGACCTGGGTTCGATCTCTAGCACCCACATGGCGATTGAAAACCGTCTTTAACTCCAGTTCCAGGGGAATCTGATGCCCTCTTCTGACCTCTGCTGCACTGCACAACACAGGTGCACCAACCTACATGCAGACAGTACATTCATACACATAAAAAATAAACAAAATGTTTAAAAAATTATAAAAAAACCAGGAGCTTGAACACGGATGGAAAGCCAGGTGTGAGATACTTCCCTACAAGTTGGTGGACAGGGAGGCCCTGGAGGCCTCCAAAACAACACAGGCTATTGTACTGCTTTTGGTTGCCCATTAAAACTAGACGACAAAATCCTAATGCTGAACACCACGAACGAACTTTGGTTGCATGACAGAGAAATCAAGCTAGAACTGACGTGAAAATGTTCTCCCCACTGGCTAGCTTTCGTAGTTCCAGAAGGTGCTATGCAGGATGAAGAAAAGCTATCAATGGTCTTACTCAGTGGTAAACCCTACATACTGCAATAATCTCCCTGCCAAACAAGATGAGCCCACAAATGCGGTAATAGTACAAAGGTCATGGGTAACTGCCCCTTTTAGAATAGATTTGAGGCCCAATCCACAGGAGCGACTTAAATGCTGTACTGTAAAACTAGTCAAATCCTATGGCTTGGGAGGTCATTGGCCCTAGGTAGGAACCTATTACTGTTGTCTTGCTAAGTGAACATGTTGTCAAACTGCCTTCTAAATAATATTTATATACATAGATTCGTTTGTCCTCAAGATTGGCCAAAAACGCTTCTCTCTGCAAAGTTCAACAGTTAATACAGAGACGAATGAATGGTCAAAATGGTGACGGTAAGTGACGATTGAGTGCTCAGCCCTACATGGGACATCAACGCACGCACGCATGCAAGCACGCACGCACGCACGCACGCACACGGGGGGGGGGGGAGATTGCAGAATATCATTAAGAGGTAGAGGACAGAAAGGAGTACTGTGAAATGCTGTCTTCAAGACATGATGTGGCCAGTCCACTCACAAAATCAGGCAGCACTAATTAGGCCCAGTGGATTACCAAAAATAAAAAAGGAGAGGACATGAAGCAGGGAGAGGGGTGGGTAGGGTAGTCCTATGAGGAGTGGGAGGAGGAACTGGAGGTGCATAAGATCAAGATACACTGCTTACATGTATGAAACTGTCGAAAGAGAAAAGACATTCTATTGAAAAATCACTTACTATTGAAAATTGTTATTTTAACAAATATAATAATGCAAGGTCTTCAAAAAACATCTCAAAAATATTGTAAGGTCACATAGCATAAACTGCATAATCAATACGAAAAACAAAAAATCAGTTCTGGGGCTGGAGAGATGGCCTAGCGGTTAAGAGCACTGACTGCTCTTGCAGAGGACCCGGGTTCGGTCCCCAGCACCCGCATGGCGGCTAAGAACCGTCTATAACTCCAATTCCAGGAGAACTCCAGTTCCAGGGGAATCCGACACCCTCTTCTGACCTCCGCGGCATTGCACAACACGGGTGCACAAACCTGCATGCAGACAGTACATTCGTATAAATAAATAAATAAATAAATAAATAAATAAATAAATAAATAAATAAATAAATAAATAAATAAATAAATAAATAAAATGTTAAAAAAAAATTCAGTTCTATCACACTGCCTATGGGATACAAATTAGAGAATTGATTACAACATGACTAGGAATCATACTTCCTTTTGAAAAATTAATATTTATTGACAAAAAGTGAAATTGGTGTTCAGTTATATAAAAATTTTAAATGCTAATTTTAAATTGCAAAGCTCTAGTAATAAATACACAGACTTTATTTTTGAGTTTTTGGCAAACACTACATATTTTCATTCATCTTGGACGTACTGCTGAGAAGAAAGCAAGAGTGTCATCATTCACAGAGGTCAAAGAAGTGGCTTGATGTTCAGAGCTGGTTTCAAGACAGTAGAGACAGGGGTCTAGGTCTGAAGTTCCAACTGTTTGTCCACAATAGAAGACTGGCATTTTTCCTTCAAATCATGAAATTCAGTCACTTTTTAATCACTCCCTACTCAATGTTAACTCCAGGAAGCTCTCAGTGTTCCTTGCACAAGATGCATGCTCCTGTCACCCTTCTCATCTCTGTGCCTTTTCTCAAATGATATTTCTTTCTCCTTCCTCCAAACAGACTCTTCTCAATGGGTCTTTCTTGATTCAAAATTGACTGGAAGACAAGTCGGATAAAGGGCATCTTTTCCTACTGCCCAAGCTAGGGGGAAAAAAAAAAAGAGAAAATAATACAAAATTCTCTTTTAAGAGGAACATTTCTTATTTTCATTGAAACAAAAAGGAAAAGAGGGGGAAAAATCCCTACCAGTGCATCATTTTATTTTGCTTATTTTACCTTGGCCTATTTTATACAGCCATATCTCACTGACTTCCAATTTAATTGGGTTGTTACAGGTATGACTTCCAACTTCTATGTTTTGAAAAACAACTTTCCCCTAAATAATTGTGTATGCTTATCATCTAAGAGCATAGAATTACCAATTCAAATACTAAAACTTCAAATAAGAGAATTTCTAGAAAATCTCTTAAGAAATTCTCTGACACACAGTTTTACAGTATTTTTAAGCTGCAGTGAGACTAATGTTATAAAAGTCATTCCCGGAACTCTGCACACTCAGATCTCTGTTACTCTAGAGAAAAAAAAAAAATCAAGAAAGTAAGACTTTAGAACCCCTAGTAAGTCACTTAATTAAAATGAATAGCTATGTTAAACATTGGCATGACTGAGAAATAAATCAAAGTATCAACTGGTTAAACAGCCTATTAACACAACCAAAGCAGAGGTGATAAAAAAGCTTATTACAAATTAAATTTTAAAGCACATATTCAAGTTTTTTAATTAATATAGTCAGTGTATCTAAACATTTTGGTCTTAAGCAGTTGATACCTGTTACTATTATGTTACCATGTTATCCACCTAAATATTCCTGGTGAATCTTATTTCCCCAAAATGTTTGAAATTCAAGAACTCACAACTTCCTTTATTATGATGTGACAGAATGGCAGTGCAAGAACAGAAGAAAAAAAAAAAAAAGAAATAGAAAGATGCTCACATTCTTTTGTGATTTTCTACCACTCTTTTCTACTACGCTAACACTCACATTCATCTCCTGTACCTCCCCACACTACTGACTCCTTTCATAAGAACTATTTTATCTAGATAAAATCCCACCACCAAGTGAAATATACAATAAAAAGAATACCTGTAAGATTTTCTTTGCACAACTTGTTCCAGGCAAGGATCCTCAGGTTCTCTCTCACTCCTTTCTCCACCATTTCTCCAACCATTAGAGATGCATCCTGAATGATGGTGGAGGGTGCAGAAGTATATAGTAGATGAGGCATATTGAGACCAAGGATTATATCCATCTCTTCATAAAAAGGATGGACCCTTTCAGGTGGCCCAAAGTACCACTTAACATCTCTATAATTATACTCCATTACTACTATTATTGAGCAATTCCTACACTCAGCCCAAAACAACCCATCAGGATGTGCCTCAGAATCTTGAGTTTCTCATTCTCTTGGATTTTTTTTTTCTTCACCAGTCATTATTTTAACATGTATATGATGACTCAATCCCACAAAAGATGCCAGAGACTACTAAGAAAGCAACAATAGCCAGATGTGGTGACTCCTGCCTGTAAATCCAGCACTCAGGAGGTTGAGGCAGGAGGACTGGTCCAAGTTCAAGGCCAGCTTAGGCTACAGTGTGAGACACCCCCCCATCTCAAGAAAACAAATTCTTAAGGTGTCCTTTACATATATAAAAATCACACATAAAATCTATGTGCAATAAGGAAATAACTGATCATCCCTATACTGATACTCTATATAAAAAGAGCACAGGGCTGGAGAGATTGCTCAGTGGTTAAGATGACTGGGTGCTCTTGCAGAGGACCCAGGTTTAATTGCAAGCCCCCGCATGGAGGATAACAACTGGCCATAACTCCAGTTCCAGGAGAATCTGACTTCCACAGTCATTGCATGACACAGGTTACACTTACATACATGTAAGCAATACAATCATATACATAAAATAAAAATAATAAATGAAAAGTAATTTTTAAGTGCAAAGTCTGTGAAAATACGTCTGCAAAGTCTGAAAATGATATGTTTTCCTGCATAGTAACAGAAAAGTGTAATTTACTGAGAAACCTAAAGGCCTGAGACTATGAACAAAGTACTGCTACCTCAAACTTCTAGTTGTTTAATTTTTTTTGTTCTTCAATTTTTAAGTAAAAAAATGTTCCTTGTAGTTCTTCCCAATACATCTTGGCAAGTTTTTTTCTCACATGAGTATAGCATCACTATCACTCACCAGTTTTAGTATTCATGTAACATGTCCTGCCAACTAGGCATTGTGCTGCCATAGTATTTATTTTCTCTCCTGCTCCTGTCTTCTCAAAAGATTGAGCTACCTGATTTCCATGTCTCATGTCATTTTACATTCCCTAATATTTTGTATCACCACTCTTTTACCTTTATGTTCCGGGATGCTTCTTTAATCTTATTTCAAAATCATTAATTCAGTTTCCATTCCTTTTTTGAAAATTTGAAAAATAAGATTTTTCATTTCTGAGGCCTCTACATATTGGCTTATTTCAGAAAACCCTCAGTGACTATTTTACCCCAACTAGCTCTGGGAAAACAAGTAACATTAAGTTCCATTTATTTCTTTAATTGTTCCCATCTTCCAGGGGTCCATTTTAACCCTAGTTAATATTCTATTTTGTACTGTTGGCTTTCTAGTGTCAATCTGTGGCCTTAATTTTTCTATTTTATATTATTGGGTTTCTGGTAGACTGTAGTAACAAGTCTTATTAATGGTGTTCTGGAACTACTGAGCTAGTTTTCTCCTGTAGATCTATGTACTGTCGTGCCCTAGATGCTTGTTAGAGGGCTAAGCTCCAACTCAGTTCACTCCCTGAATGAAAGCGGTTCAATAAACTAGTGGAACTTATAAAGAGACATATTTTAATTTAGAATGTGTTTATAAAGCTGTGTGAACTGGAACCTTCAAGATTGCTTTACTTTGGAGACAGAATACTTTAATGTGTTACACAAATGTGGAGTCTCCTTTTTCTTTTCCCTTTCCCTTCTCTTCCCCACTATGTATTCTTAGTAGAGTGCTCAAACCATTACTCTTTTCTAGTTTCAAAACACATGTCAGAAACCTCCAGAATCATCAGCAAAACAGAAACTACAACTCTATCCTCCAGGCAAATATTCCTGTTCACAATCTAAGCAAAGGTAAAAAGGGGAAGGACCAGCTACTAGCAGCTTCCAGTTTCAAAACTTGTTAAATTGATAAGCACCTCACAATCCACTCCAATTCATTATCCTATCAAAAACACAAAGGAGATTTGTTTCAGTGGTTGGTACTTTTTATTCATTGGTTTTAATATTTTCATTTCTATCTCTCTTTATTTGTTTTATGTATCTGTCTCTTTAAAAAAAGGAAAAAAAAAAAGCAAGACTTGGGGAGACCCAGGCCCTAATGCATGAGAAACAAACCATCTACCCAAGTTACACTGCAGACCCCACATCTAAGTTGGATTGGGGCGAGGCAGTGTTAGAAGTATTTTGGTACTCAAGGGAGTGCAAACACATACGGGGCATGTTAGGGGTGGAACTCAGAGCCTTCAGTAACCAAAAATAGTTTCTTGAGGTCTATTGAACCTCAACAATTTTTTACTTTCAATTGTCACTTTGTTCCTTGTATTCTGCCTGCTTTGTGTCATCAAGGAATTTCTCCACAATATGCTACACCAGTGTTACCCTTTCTTACTACTTAATTCCATTACTCAATGCTATTTTTGTCTTATTTGTTGTTTGTTGAGACAGGGTGTCACCCCCTGCCCCCAGCCTTACAGCTGAAAAATCCTTGAACTCTCCACCTGCCTTAGACTCCTAAATGCTAGGATTACAGTTGCGTAATACCATGCCTAGCTATTTTGTTTTTTGATTGTTTGCTTTGTTTTTTGCCCCTTAAACACATCTGCAATTCTCTCAGATTTGGGCAAGGTTAGAAAAACTGATCATTTGCTTTCTTTTACCAAAAACCTCCTCAATTTTCCAGTAAGTACTTCATGTATACACTCCTTTACATGGAATTCTTTGTCCTGCATGCTACACTACACAAAGTACTCTTTAACTTCCAACCAGCTCACACTCACTGTAGCACAAGTTGCTCTAAATCATCTATTATTTGATTTTTGTAATTTTTCTTCCAAGCTTACCGTTTTATTAGAAGAATTTCTTTAAGATTAGATAACCAGGGCTGATGCCACAAGCTTACATCCTCTAGAGGTTAAGAGATGTTATAAGCCACAGTAAGACTCTGTCATATTTAACAGAAAAAAAATGTAATTCATGGATTAACATACCATCCAAACACCTGTGTCTACACCAAAGTAACCTACCATAACTATTAGTACTGTTTAAATACCTATATATCTAATTGTTTGTGCTTCATTAGTAGGATCGAAAGGTTATTCCTGGACAAACTTCAGCCCATGAAAGAAACAGCCAGAATTGACCAGAGACCAAGACAACAGCTCCAGATAAAGTAGACTGTTTTGCTTCTCATCCACCTGTGCCCCCTTTCCAAGCCTAAGGAACAATCTGCAGAAGAGGGGGAGTGGTAGAATGTAAGGGCTGTGACTGGGGTAAATGGTGAAACTACAGCAATATAGTCTGGACACTCATTTGATCAACCCTCCCCACCCCCCCGCTGGATGGTGGGACCCATGGGCTGTGTGGGTTTGGGCACAACTGCTTCCAAGTTGGTTTTACATGAAGGATGCTTGTACTCATAAATTATCACTTATTGTTAAAAACTGGAAAAAAAAAACTGAGAGAAAGATGCAGGACAGTTATGACAGAATGCATGATCTGGGATGGGGTGGGGTGGGGCGGAGTGGGGGGAAGGGAAAGGGAAATATGCCTGAACTGAATTGGAAAATGATGTATGAAATACACAAAGCATCAATAAAAAAATGAAAATTTTAAAAAAAGATCAGATAACCCTTCAAAGCGCAATATTTGCAATTCTTTAAACTTTTTAAAATTTTTTGTCTTTTTACTAAGATCTCAAGTTTTATACCTGAAGTACGACTTCTCAGGCCTTACTGATTATTTCTGGCTATACTTTGCTTTTGGATGTTTAAGGCCACACAGTTAGTAGATTAAATTTTAAGTGCCACTAATCTTTTGGGCTTGAGATTTTTACTTTGGCTTGTCAATATTTCACGTAGACTTTTCTCATATGGTCAAGAACTGATTCATTTCATTTTGCTTAAGTGCTTATTTGTATCCGTGTTATATATTGTAATCCTTTTGAAAAAAAAAACTTTTTTTCTCAGTACTTGAAAACCAGTTTTGCTACACAGAAAACTCTAGGATCATAATACTTTATCTCAGAATTCTATAGAAATTCTTCCACTATATCTCTAGTATACATTGCAACATGAGAAAAAACAAATGCTACTATAATTCATTTTTAGGTTAGGTTCTTTTTTTCTTTGGCAAGTTGATTTTTTTTTTTTTTTGGTTGATCCTTGACATTCAAGTTTCATTTTACCAGAAATTTCATTTCAGCATGTCTTATTTCAAGACTTTTTTCATCTCAGGAAAATTTTATTTTACCACTGTCCTATCTACTACAAATTACATGAGCTGTATTTACTTCCAGAATTCCTGTATCTCACCTAATAGTTACCAGTTTAAATGTTCTATTCAAACTTTTTTCATACAGTGTGTATTTTTACTATGCTTTCTATGAGAAAAGTCAATTTGGCTGTCAATGTCACTATTTCCTCTTCCAGGGGGAGGAATCCAAGGCCAGCTCAGTTCATGTGAGACAAACACTCTACAACTGAGCTATATCTCTATCCTTCCTCTATTAAAAAAGTATTATAAAATAACTTAAACATGCAAAGGAGTGTAAAGTATAAATAAAAAGCAATGTATCTACCATTAAGCTTATGGAAAAATACCTTCTGTTTCCTCATAAAGGTAATCTAAGTTTAATATTTATCACCTCCTTGGGTTTCTTTATGTATATATGTATATATCTACAAGACTATACCAGTACTCTTTTGCATTTTTATGCTTCACACAAACTTGACTTTTTTATTTTATTTATTTATTTTTTTTTTTGTTACCAGGGATTCAAACCAAGGATGAGCTCTATCCTGAGCAGATCTCCAAACAAAACTAATGTGTTTCTTTAAGGCAATGTCTCCAAATCTCACAACCCATCAATGAAATTACATCAGTGGTCTAGGATTTAAGAAAAGAAAAATAAAAGGAAAAAAAAAAAAAGGAAGAGTGGTGGGAAGTGGAAAGAGAAGGTAAAAAAGTGAAGCCATAGTGACAGATCTGTGTACAGGAAGTATAATTTCTTTTAGCAGAGTCAGTCAAAATAGATCAATAAACAATGTTACGGAGTGTGAGGCATATGCCAAAAATATAAATAACCACAAGTTATGAGAAAGAAACTGACAAAATTGACAAATTCCTAGCAAAAGTTAATTTGGGGTTTACTTAAAAGTGGAGTTTGTTAAACACAAAAACCAAGCAGAATTTAGATTTAAAACAAGATATACCTTTTTTAAAAAATTTTTTTATTAATTTTATTTTATTTCTGTATGTGTATAAATGTACTGTCTGCATGCAAATCTGTGCACCCGTGTCGTGCAATGCCGCGGAGGTCAGAAGAGGGCGTCGGATTCCCCTGGAACTGGAGTTCTCCTGGAATTGGAGTTTCAGACGGTTCTCAGCCACCATGTGGGTGCTGGGGATCGAACCCGGATCCTCTGTAAGAGCGGTCGGTGCTCTTAACTGCCAGGCCATCTCTCCAGCCCCAAGATATACCTTTTTGTAACATGATTATTTTTAGCATTTGGAAAACTTGTTTTTTGTTTGTTTTGGGTTTTGGTTTTGCTGTTTGTTTCCATCATTTGAACATGTTTATAATAAGACTAGATGTTTAAAAAAAGAGCCTCTGTCAACTTCTCTAACCAGCATTTTACCTTAGATCAGTTCATTCATTTCAAAATACTCTAAGATACCCGATTTTCCATATACTCAAGTCCTCTTGAAACCTTTCCACAGAATTAATTTCTTTAGCCTTCAGGATCTCTAAACTAATCTATTACTGTAAAATTTTTGCCTCTCATCTTGAAAATCATTTGGTTACAAAATAAAAATTTTTTGTATTTTTGAAACAGGGTCTCCCTTTAAGTCCCAGCTGGCCTGGAGCTCACTCTATAGACCAGGCTGACCTTGTACTCACAGAGATCCACCTGCCTCGGCCTCCTGAGTGCTAGAATTAAAGGCATATGCCACCTGGCCCAGCAAAATAAAAATTTTTAAAAGCCGAACAATTAATGTTACTTAATATTCCATCCCCATTAATCTTTCAGTGAAATGGTGTTCTAAATGGTGTCCTGTGCCCTTGTAAAACCTCATGCATTCCTTCTTACTCCAAATACAGTGTGTGCTCAATATGTAGTCCATCCTAAAAACTTTCTTTAAAGATGTGCTGGATAGCTTTAATGTCAACTTGAAACACCTGGGTTGAGGGAGCCTCAATTGGGGAATTGGCTCCATTGGATTGGCCTGTGGCCACATCTGTGGAGTTCTGTCCTGATGGTCGAGCAGTGTGAAAGGGCCCAGCCCACAATGAGTAGTGCTACCCTGGGCAGGTTGTTGTATACTGTATAAGAAGGCAGGCTACGCATGAGCCAGAGAAGCAAGCCAGTGAACAGCATAACTCCACAGCCTGTGCTTCAGCTCCTGCCTCCAGGTTCCTGCCCTGAGTTCCTGCCTTGGGCTCCTTAAGTGATGAAATGTGACCCAGGAGATGTAAGCTGAATAAACCCTTTCCTCCCCAAGTTGGTGTTGGTCAGAGTGTTTTGTCACAGCAATGGAAGGCAAACTAAAACAGAAATTGGTACCAGAAGAGTGGGGTATTGCTGTAACAGACCTGACCTTGGTGTTTTGGGGAAGGATTGTGGAGGTGTTTGGAACTTTGGGCTGGGAAGATCATTGAATGCCTAAAGATTGTTGCTGTGGAGCTTGGAGCAGTTTTGCTGAAGGAGTTGTAGAAGATGGAGGCCTGGCTTGTGAAGTTTCTAGTTTCAAAGGAGAGCAGAGATCATCAGGACTGTGTAATCTGTGGGTTCTGGTCAGCTGGGGCTGTAGAGAATCAGCTGTAAGTAACAAGAGACCAGAACCTGAAGTGAAACTTTTGTGGTACTGGGGCAATTGATGCTGGTTAGCTGGGGCTGAAAAATCAGCTGTAAGTAACAAGAGACCAGCATCACTGAGGTGAAATCTTCTGGGGAGAATATCTTCAAGGTCAGCACACAGAAGCTGTGACCCAGAAAGGGCCTGAGCCTCCATCTCGAGCCAGAAGCCGGACTTGGTAACGTGTAAGAGTCTCCTATATGGTTCCGGTGTTGAAATTTGAGGGGGTCACAGAGAGCAGCCGAGGCTTGGCACTGTGAGAGGTCAGGAAAGACCATTGGTGGAAGTGCACCTCGGTTGCTGTGAAGACCCCAGGATTGCAGGGGTCATGGAGAGAAGCTGAGGCTTTGCACCAGGAGAGGTCAGAAGAGACCATTGGTGAAGGTGCTGCCTCAGTTTCAGTAGCGACCCCAGCTTTTTGGAGATGCCGGTACCCTGGGACGACCACCAAGAGCAGCGGTAGGTGTAGAATGGAGTCGGCCTGGGCCTGCGAGATGAGTGTGCCACGGACGGCAGAGTCGGAGAGGGGGAGCTGCCGAGACCCTTTGGAGCCCAGAAGATCGTGAGTGAATCCCAGGTGTCCAGCCTTGAGCTACTTGGCTGGACTTAGGTTTTGTTTGAGAGTGCCTGATTCTTCCCTTTGAAATAAGACAGTACTTGTTTTGGATTTTACAGCAGCCCACAGTTAAGAGACTTTTAATAGACTGGACTTTTAAGTGTTTGGACATTTTAAGGACTGTGGGGCTTTTAAGGATGTACTGTCTTAGGTTGTGATTAGTGTTAACATCATACTTTGGGGATAAGAACTGGAAAGGTGGTTTAATAGTGATGTGTTTGTGTGTCAAGTTGACAAGGGGTCAATTGTGCTGGATAGCTTTGGTGTCAACTTGACACACCTGGGTTGAGGGAGCCTCGGTTGGGGAATTGGCTCCATTGGATTGGCCTGTGGCCACATCTGTGGTGTATTGTCTTGATTGTTGAGCAGTGACAGTATAAGAAGGCAGGCTGGGCATGAGCCAGAGAAGCAAGCCAGTGAACAGCATTCCTCCATGGCCTGTGCTTCAGCTCCTGCCTCCAGGTTCCTGCCCTGAGCTCCTGCCTTGGGCTCCTTAAGTGATGAACTGTGACCCAGGAGATGTAAGCTGAATAAACCCTTTCCTCCCCAAGTTGGTGTTGGTCAGAGTGTTTTGTCACAGCAATGGAAGGCAAACTAGAACAAAAGGTAACTAAAAGCAAATAAATAAGAAAACTAATTTTAAGAACTTTTCGGTTGATCTAAAATGAAAATTTAAAATACAAGGAGAAGTGCAAGGAAATGTAAATTAATGGATGGCTATTCATCTGTCAAAATGATGTAAATTGCTTGAGGACAAAGCCTTCTCCCTTACAATGCTCAGTAATTATTGCCAATTTTATTACCCATAACAAATTTGTAGTGGGTGATTCTGTTTTAAATTCAAAATAAAATCATGACATCATAAATTATAACTTGGGAAATTATATAATTCACAATACAAAATATGACATATTTCCAAAAATCAAATATAGTTAGTAGTAAGCACATAACTCATGAATATACTAGCAATGTTGTAGAAACAAAAAGCAACATTAACAGAAGGTAAGTTAAGAGGACAAGCAACTAGAGGGGCACTCAACAACAGTACATTTCTGGTAATCTCATATCTAAATTTAGGTATATGAAATACAGCAAGATATATTTATATCTATTTATCTCCCTAAAAGTTCATCTCACTATTTAATTTGTTCCCCAAAGGTATATCTCAAATCTTGAATTTCTAAATGGAGTGTAGACCAGGCTGGCCTTGAACTCAGAGATTCACCTGTCTCTGCCTCCCAAGTGCTGGGATTAAAGGTGTGTGCCACCATGGACTGATATAGTTAATTCTGCCCAAAACAATAAACCTTTACAGAGAAAAACTTGAAAAAGACTGAGAGAAAGATGCAGGACATATATGGTAGAATGCATGAATTGGGGTGGGGTGGGAAGAAGGGAAAGGGGAATATGTCTAAATTGAACTGAAAAATGATGTCTGAAATACAGAAAACATCAATAAAAGTATTATATTTAAAAAAATTCCTCACTTAGCTATTTAAGTATCCATAGTTCATAAATTCTGGTCACAAGTCCTGTGGAAACAACAACAACAAGAAGAAGGACAGAAAGAAAGGAGACTGGAAAGATGAGCCATTTCCCTTATGGGTTTTGTTGTTATTACTTCTACAAATAAAGTTCAAAGTGACCCTTTCAACAGGAAATGTTCCTGTTTCCAGGAACATTGTTACAAATTTTACAAGCAATATCTGCAAAGAAATAATTGTGCTTCTTAGGGCCATCTTTTCACGATGTGAACCAGTGCTTCACAGAAGTGTGTAGCTTTCTAGCAAGGCATGGTGGCACACAACTTTAATCCTAGCACTTGGGAGGCAGAGGCAGGCGGATCTTTGTGAGTTCAAGGCCAGCCTGGTCTACAGAGTGAGTTCCAGGAAAGCTGGGGCTACAGAGAAACCCTGTCTCGAAAAACACCAAAAAACAAAAAACAGGTACTGGAATACAGTTGGATAGGAAAAATAACTTTTTTAAAAAATTTTATTTATTTCTGTATGTGTATCAATGTACTGTCTGCATGCAGGTTTGTGCACCCATGTCGTGCAATGCTGCAGAGGTCAGAAGGGGGTGCCGGATTCCCCTGGAACTGGAGTTCTCCTGGAATTGCAGTTTCAGATGGTACTCCGCCATGTGGGTGCTGGGGATCGAACCCGGGTCCTCTGTAAGAGCAGTCGGTGCTCTTAACCACTAGGCCATCTCTCCAGCCCCAGGAAGAATAACTTTTAATGTTATATAGTTCAGTACAACAACTATAATTGAAACTAATTGAATATTTAAAAGTTTTTAGACAAACTGTTTTTATTTTTGAAAGAGAGTCTTGTGTAGCACAGGCTAACCTTGAATTAACTGCATAATCAAGGATGATATTGAACTTTTTTTTTTTTTTTTGAGCAACTAGCACTCTTTTTTTTT
>VZQC01010433.1:1505247-1516538 GCA_009823505.1 Rhizomys pruinosus
GAGGGAGGGAGGGAGGGAGGGAGGGAGGGAGGGAAGGGAAGGGAAGGAAGGAAAAGGAAAAGGAAAAGGAAAAGGAAAAGGAAAAGGAAAGGAAAGAAAAGAAAAAGTGTTGTTTTCTTATATTTATTAAAAATATAGAAAAAAATCTTTCTTAAAAATGATAATTTTTTTGGTCTTTTTGAGACAGGGTCTCCCTGTAGCCCCAGCTGTCCTGGAACTCACTCTGTAGACCAGGCTGGTCTTCAACTCACAAAGATCCGCCTGCCTCTGCTCCCAAGTGCTAGGATTAAAGGTGTGCACCACCATGCCCGGCTCCCAAAAATGATAATTTTTATAGGGCTATACTGTGCACGAGTTTAACTACCAGGTTTTTCAATTTTTTCCTTTTTCTTTAGTGGAATATAAAGGAATAGTAAGTCTTGAAGCTGTTTCATGGAGTATGATTATTCACGAAGTACTGTGATTGATGCTGGAGAACTTAGTAGCTATTTACAAAAACTAGTTTCCAGTTTGACTGTCTTCTTGAGCGTATAACTACACTATAATTTCAACTTATTTATGTATTTATTTATTTATTTATTTGTATAAATATATTGTCTGTATGTAGGTTTGTGCACCCATGTTGTGCAATGCCTCGGAGGTCAGAAGAGAGCATCGGATTCCCCTGGAACTGGAGTTCTCCTGGAATTGGAGTTACAGATGGTTCTCAGCTACCATGTGGGTGCTAGGGATCAAACCTGGGTCCTCTGCAAGAGCAGTCGGCACTCTTAACTGCTAGGCTATCTCTCCAGCCCCTAATTTCAATTTCTTATAATTAAATATGGCCATATGAATTAATATCAGGTCCAAAGTATGTGAATTAAGCTCACATGCACCACTCTCAGGCCTGCACTACTGAATGAAACAGATATATTCCTATACCCAGATATATTCCTAATTCAAGCTGAAATGAAAAAGGCAGTGCAACACTCCACAAAACATTTGTAAAGGATCGGAGAAAGCCTCAAGAACAGAATGGATGAAGTAGAAAGTAAACTATCAAGACTAGAAGATAACATGGAAGAATTGGATAGATCAACCAAAGATTATGAAAAAAATTTAAAAACACAAGACTGGAATAACCGGAAACTGTGGGACACTATGAAAAGACCAAACCTACATATCACAGATATAGAAGAGGAACAAGATTCACAGGATGACAGTATTGCTCAAATCTCCAATAGAATTATAGAATAAAATTTTCCCAAAGTAAAGAAAGAGATACCCATACAAATACAAGAAGCATATAGAACACCAAGTAGACAGAACCAGAAAAGAAATTCCCTACACCGTATCATAGTAAAAACACTAGATGTTCAAAACAAAGAGAAGATACTAAAGGCACCAAAAGAAAAACAAGTCAGTGGGCGGGACCTGGGCACTAGGCCAGAGGGTCCGGAGAGTCGGGACAAGGCCAGTGCGGCTGCGCCTTTGGGCAGGCTACCCAAAAGTCACCTGGGCAAGTAGCTTGGGAGCTGGGTCCTTCCCTGGTCTGGGGCCTTGTGGGCGGGACCCGGGCGCTGGGCCAGAGGGTCTGGAGAGTCGGGACAAGGCCAGTGCGGCTGAGCCTTTGGGCAGGCTACCCAGAAGTCACCTGGGCAAGTAGCTTGGGAGCTGGGTCCTTCCTGGGTCTGGGGCCTTGTGGGCGGGACCCAGGCGCTGGGCCAGAGGATCTGGAGAATCGGGACAAGGCCAGTGAGGCTGTGCCTTTGGGCAGGCTACCCAGAAGTCACCTGGGCAAGTAGCTTGGGAGCGAGCTGGGTCCTTCCCGGGTCTGGGGCCTTGTGGCTGGGACCCGGGCGCTGGGCCAGAGGGTCCGGAGAGTCGGGACAAGGACAGTGTGGCTGCGCCTTTGGGCAGGCTGCCGGGGCGCGGGCTAGATCAAACATAACACCCCCCCACACCCCCACTCCCCCCACCGCCATCGGTGAGAATCCAAGTGGACTCTTTTTTTTGGAGAACCTTCAGAACAAGAAGAGAAGAGTGCTTTGGCTTCCAATATNGCTCTTAACCGCTAGGCCATCTCTCCAGCCCGATGTCATCTTTCTTTACTGCTGCATAGAGCTCCATTGTGTAGATGTACCACATTTTCTCTATCCATTCATCAGTTGAGGGGCACTTGGGTTGGTTCCAGCTCCTTGCTATTGTGAAGAGAGCTGCAGTAAACATGGCTGTGCATGTATCTATGCAGTAAGCTGTCTTGTTGGGTACATACCCAGGAGTGATAGGGCTGGGTCAGCTGGCAAGTTCATTCCAAGTCTTCCAAGGGTTCTCCACACTAAATGTTCTTATTTCAATATCATGTTCCTAAGAGATGGACCTCAGGTACCATCTCCTCATTTTGTATATGGCGTTAATATTAAAGTTGTATAATTTTAATGAGAATTAATAGTATTATCTGTGATGAGTATTGAATTAGATCTATATCTATCTATATCTATATATGAATGTTCTCTATTGAGAGTCTGGTACATAGCAGGTCATCAGTAAACATTGGATTTGAATCTTAAGTCTTGCTTGAATAGATGCACTAGAATATCTACTCTTTGGATAGCAGTAGGAAATAACATGGTTGAAGTTGATGGAATTAAAACCAGGTTCCTGAAATCTAATTTTTGTTCTGTTATTTATAATTGAATTTGGAAGATAAAGTGGTTCTAGTTCCATACAATATTCACTGAACATTTTATCTATAATCCATCTTACTAGATATTTAAAGCATGAGATGTAGTCCTTGTAGATGTCAAGTTACTTAGTAATTTTAGGAATGTTGATGTTCTGAGATGGGAACTCTGAAACTTAGATCACTAACTTGACCAAAATGACACAGAACCAGGGTTCTAAGTGGTCTGCCAGACTCTGAAGGAAATTATGTTTCTGTATCTCATGTTAGGTGTTGTCTGATTTAGTGTGTTGGAAAAGATCTTGTAGAATTTCAGAAACTTAGTAGCTCCTGACTGGAGCCCTTTTTCAGGTTGCTTTTCTATGAATCTGGTGGATTCTTCTGGGACCTGCAGAAAGAAAGAAAAGTGCAAAGCCCCAGAGGAGGTACAAACAAGGTGTAAAGGATTCTCTTTTGGTTTTGTTCCATTCTAAGTTTTCTCCTTTCCTTTCCTTTCCCTTTCCCTTTCCCTTTCCCTTTCCCTTTCCCTTTCCCTTTCCCTTTCCCTTTCCCTTTCCCCCTCCCCTGTCTCTCTTATGTGCCCCCTGTAGTCAGCTAACTCTCTGGAATTCAGTATATCACTGTAGCACTGTACTGTAGGAAGCATGATAATTGGTTAAGGTCAAAATCATTTCTACACTGTGGTGGACAAACACATTATAAAAATATCCCTTTTGTTTACAGACTGAACATATTAGTTGGAGCTTCTGAATCAAGAAATGTAACTTCACTTAATTTTATTGGTAGAGGGTCTTAAACTTCCTACTCTGATCTTTTTGCTCAAGAAGTTTTTACACAATCCTGGGGCTGGGTGTGGAAATCAAACATTGATGTTAACGAGGTAGACGTGTTTATTTACACAAAGAGCTAAATCTTGGTTGATTATTTGATACTGCAAGACAGAGCATCTTCTATGTTTTTCAGAATTGATTAATATTTTGATTTTATAACTATTAATGACAGGAATGCTGCTTTGTATGAATACATAGTACAAAATGGCAGGCCTGTGTTTAGGGCAATTTCATAAATTGTTGGAACTGTTCTGGTCTCTAGCTAGAATTCATTGAATGAGAGTGTGTGTGCAAGCATGTGTGTGTGTGTGTCTATGTATGTGTGTACCTCAAGCCAGCAACTCAAATGACCGTTTTTAAAATCAAGCATTCTAACACAATGCTATTCAAAGATAGACTAATTTGATACTTAAATGCTAGGGAATGGTAGTTGCAAAATCTTCTCTTTGTTTTTTGTAATTAAACCATTTCATTTCTATAAGAGCAGAAAGCTTTGTGTGTATAGTAGAAACACTACTGTTTACCATGTATAGCAGTCTTGAATTTGAGCCAAGGAGTTTCAAGCAGCATGTATCAGCACTGCCTGACATTCAGGACCTAGTTGGAGTGAAGTTGTACTATGTATCATGAACAAGCACTGCCAACACCCTGGATTCATTATGATTTAGGGTAAAAACCTTCAAAAAGGTACAGGCAAAATTCCCTCTAAGTGTGTCCCCGGTGTCTTTGTGCTCAGGTTTCACTCGTTCCTCATGTATTAAGCTGGACTCTTCTAATGGTGGACAGCCTATCACGAGTAAGCAATTGCTAATGTCTCCTCTGCCCTTGTAGGCACGGGTGTCTTTTTTTTTTGACTTGGCTTCAGTTCTCTTAGGGGTCTGACATAGGCTAGGAATTTGAATTGACTATGGTTTTGTTTTTATAAAAGTGGATAATGCTCCTTCTAGCGCTCTATAGTTTATTGGAAAATAGAACTTGGGTTAACACAATGTAATGTATATGCATTACCTGGCAATATTACATTAAGTGAGAATTCCTTCTGAGGTCTCAGTAGGTTTGAAGGGGCCTGAGACTTTGCATTGCTGACAGATTTCTAGGGATTTTTGTTCTACAGGTTCAGGGACTGTGTTTCTCATAACACAGGGTAGAGGTGCTTTTTTTTTTTTTTTTTTGTCTTTTTGAGACAGGGTCTCCCTTTAGTCCCACTGGCCTGGGCCTTGAACTCACAGAGATTCACCTGCCTCTGCCTCCCGAGTGCTGGGATTACAGGCGTGCGCCACCATGTCCGGCTGAGAGATGCTTTTTAAGGTAGACAATTGAAGCCATATAGATAGTAAACTCAGGTACACTTGAGTTGAAAAGCAAATAGAAATCTATTCACTATTTCAAAAGGTGTTTGGTTCTTAAAGACATTAGCGAAAAGATGAATTGTCAGTGTTNAAATTTTTAAACTCATAGTTTTGAGACAGGGGCTCCAAAGTTGCTGGGCTGGCCTGAACTAGGCTCAAGTGATGTTCCTGTTTAATCTTTCCCAATAGGTGGGATACCAGGCCTGATTTTGGATTTTTAAAATTCTTTTTATTTATTTTTATTTTATTTATATCAGAGACTTTTATTTAAATTTCATAGTGAAGGCCAAGTTTGGTGGCACATGCTTATTTTTTTTGGTCTTTTCGAGACAGAGTCTCCCTGAAGCCACAGCTGTCCTGGAACTCACTGTGTAGACCAGGCTGGCCTTGAACTCACAAAGATCTGCCTGCCTCTGCCTCCCAAGTGCTAGGATTAAAGGCGTGTGCCACCATACCCGGCCCTTTATTTAATTTAATTAATTAATTTATTTATTTTGGCACATGCTTTTAATCCCAGCACTTAGAAGGCAGAGGCAGACCCATCTCTGTGAGTTAAAGGCCATCCTGGTCTACATAGTGAGTTCCAGGCCAGCAGAGACTACAGGGAGTCCTTGTCTAAAAAGACCATAACAAACAAACAAACAAACAAATAAATAAAATTTCATAGTGAAAGTATTTTCAAAATATTTGAGGTATGGTAAAAGGGTATTAGTCTATACCTTGTAGATCTAAAATTACCTGGAAAATATTTTCATGTGTATTTGTAAATATGATAATACTTTGTAATAGTATATTTCAAGTGAATTTGTTTAAAACATAGGTAACTTAATATATTCATGACTGAATCATGGCATTCAAGTTGAATAAATTATCCATTCTGTACTTAATTTTTTAATTTACAAAGGTTTTAGGTTTTATAGAGGAGGGAATTATTAATTCCAGATCATACTAGAACTAGGGAACAAATTCTTCGTGTATAATTTATTTTTGCCATGCTGGGGATTGGTGTCAGTAACTGATTTTTTTTTTTTTTTTAATGTCAGTCCCACTTAGCCGAGAGAAAGTTTTTTTTAGCCCTTTAGTGTTATATTCAGGCTATTTTTAGAATGTATACCAAGCAAGGAACATTGTTAATTGTAGCAGATTAGTGACATAAATGTACATGCCCCTGAAAATTTTTTTTTGTTTTTGTTTTTTGTTTTTTGAGACAAGGTCTTCCTTTAGTCCTAGCTGGTCTGGAGTTCGCTATGTAGACCAGGCTGGGCTTGAGCTCACAGAGATCTGCCTGCCTCTGCCTCCCAAGTGCTGGGATTAAAGGAGTGTACCACCAACGCCTGGCTCGATCTCTAAGTGATATATAATAACTGTGTACATAACTTTATATGGTATGAAGTATAATTTAGATATAATTTGAAGTATGCAGGAGGCTATTTGTAAGTGGCATGCAAACACTGTACCTTTATTATTGATTTTAGTATGGAGTTTGGAATCAAACTCCTGTGGATATCCATGGACAACTGTGCTCATTTAATGGATACTTTCTGAACACCTAATGTATTCAGGGTTCAGGTAGTAATTGCTATGAAAATTGAAGTTGTATAAGAAAGTTGAATTCTTTATTTTTTATTTTTATGTGTATGAATGTACTGTCTGCATGTAGGTCTGCGCACCCATGTCGTGCAATGCCACGGAGGTCAGAAGAGGGTGTTGGATTCCCCTGGAACTGGAGCCAAAGACGGTTCTCAGCCGCCATGTGGGTGCTGGGGATCGAACCCGGGTCCTCTGCAAGAGCAGTTGGCACTCTTTTTTTTTTTTAATTTTATTTTTTATTTTTGTATGTGTATGAGTGTACTGTCTGCATGCAGGTTTGTGCACCCGTGTCGTGCAACGCCGCGGAGGTCAGAAGAGGGTCTCGGATTCCCCTGGAACTGGAGTTCTCCTGGAATTGGAGTTACAGACAGTTCTCAGCCGCCATGTGGGTGCTGGAGATCGAACCTGGATCCTCTGCAAGAGCAGTCAGTGCTCTTAACCGCTAGGCTATCTCTCCAGCCCCGCAGTTGGCGCTCTTAACCACTAGGCTCAGAAAGGTGAATTCTGACCTTTAGACTTTCTGTGTTATTTAGGGCTTTCCATTGGGTATTATTTCCTCTTCCCTCTCTTCCTCCTTCCCTCCCTCTTTCCCTTTTCCTATAGACCAGACTACTTAAAACAGTCCTCCCGCTTCTGCCTCTCGAGCACTGGGATTACAGTACACGGGTTTTCTTTTTTCTTTTTTTAAAATGAGTATTCAGCCCTTAAACTTTTTCTTTTTGCATTCACTCCCTTATCAATCTCATTTAGTTTCTTTGGTTTTGGCTATCATGCTTGCTTTTAGCTTATGGCTTTCTAGGTATATATACCTGTGGTTTTACAAGACCTCTCCCAGAAGCTCTGAACTTGTATGTCTAATTTTATGTTCATTTAGTAGTGCAAAAATTAACACATCTTAACCAAAATTTTGATCTTTGTGTAAATTTGAAATGTAATTTTTACCATTCTGTAAATTTGCTTCTCGGCCTGCTTTTCTGGTTCTGCTTTTCCTTTCTTTCGTGCACGGACTTTAGAATTGTCTCTCAGTTGACTACACTTGTTTTCTAGTTGGTCTCTGCTTGCTTTCTTACTGTGATCTGATCTAATATTGCCAGTTGCCAGAGTGATGTTTAAAAATAGTCAAATAAGATGAATTAAATCTTTGTTTTTCTATTGATCCTGAGTATTGAGTACTTACATATTTTTCTTTGTTGTGCCTGAAATGCTCCATAATTTTTTGTTGTCGTTATTTTAAAAGCCAGTATCTTATAGTAGTCCACATGCCCTTGAATTTGCTCTTGGCGTAGGCAATCATGCTTCTGTTACAGGGCTTTTACACTTGCCCTTCCTTATATCTGAAATGTTCTATAATGCATATGACTGACTTCTCATCTAGGTTAGATCTTTACCTACATATACTCTATTATTTTTCTATGTCTCCTTTTGTAGAATATAGGATTTTTAATTTCTTTTTATTTAGTGTTTAGGATGTTTCCTGGCACATTGAGCATATATGTTGAATGAATAAAGACTGAGGAGAAGAAGCTAATTGAACCTAGACTAAAATACATTGCCAATTTAAGACACAAAGCAACATAAGTTAATGACATTTCTGGCGATGCCCCCATCTTACCTAGCTTTGTAACCACAGTTAATCTTGGGTTTTTGAGATCATTTAACACTATTTGGTTTGCCTTCCTACTCTCATCAGCTTATTTAAACCTTGCTAGCCTTTTTAGTGTCACCAGTTTTAGGAGGCCTTGGGCTCCTCTTGTAATCAACTTTTACAAACTAAGGTAAACTCACAGCTTTAATCCTAAACAGTGTTCCCTATTTTTCACTTAAGACCCTTCCTTGCCCCTGGCCTAGAATTAGATATGTGTGGGTGCGGGTGTTGTGGCAATATTGGTGAAAGCAATGAATTATGTACGGTCTGTGTTGCAGAACATGTGGGCTTAGGTTGGTTAACATCTGTTTATAGTTTTTCTGTGTTGTTTTTTGGTCAGTAAAGGTCAGAAAAGGAAAATCTTCCCTGATAAGACAAAGTTCCTCATACCTTTCCCATATCATGCTGGCTGTAATGTTTAAAGAAATAGAATAAGCTTTTCATTAGAGAAACAGTTCTTTTCTAAAAAAATTATTTTTATTTTATGTGTATGAGTGTATTGCCTGCGTGGATTTAAGTACATCCATGTTATGCATTGCCCACGGAGGTCAGAAGAAGGCATCAGATCCCCTGGAACTGGAGTTACAGATGGTTGTTAGCAAATCAACAGTGTCTACTATGGCACTCGCCTTAGAGAGTTGCATCACAGTGAGTGGCCTGGAAAGAACAGAGTTAAAAAATAGGCAGCCATTTAAAAAAAAAGAAAAAAAATATTTTCTGTCTTTGGCACTCAATATCTTGNATCTGTGTACAGGAAGTATAATTTCTTTTAGCAGAGTCAGTCAAAATAGATCAATAAACAATGTTACGGAGTGTGAGGCATATGCCAAAAATATAAATAACCACAAGTTATGAGAAAGAAACTGACAAAATTGACAAATTCCTAGCAAAAGTTAATTTGGGGTTTACTTAAAAGTGGAGTTTGTTAAACACAAAAACCAAGCAGAATTTAGATTTAAAACAAGATATACCTTTTTTAAAAAATTTTTTTATTAATTTTATTTTATTTCTGTATGTGTATAAATGTACTGTCTGCATGCAAATCTGTGCACCCGTGTCGTGCAATGCCGCGGAGGTCAGAAGAGGGCGTCGGATTCCCCTGGAACTGGAGTTCTCCTGGAATTGGAGTTTCAGACGGTTCTCAGCCACCATGTGGGTGCTGGGGATCGAACCCGGATCCTCTGTAAGAGCGGTCGGTGCTCTTAACTGCCAGGCCATCTCTCCAGCCCCAAGATATACCTTTTTGTAACATGATTATTTTTAGCATTTGGAAAACTTGTTTTTTGTTTGTTTTGGGTTTTGGTTTTGCTGTTTGTTTCCATCATTTGAACATGTTTATAATAAGACTAGATGTTTAAAAAAAGAGCCTCTGTCAACTTCTCTAACCAGCATTTTACCTTAGATCAGTTCATTCATTTCAAAATACTCTAAGATACCCGATTTTCCATATACTCAAGTCCTCTTGAAACCTTTCCACAGAATTAATTTCTTTAGCCTTCAGGATCTCTAAACTAATCTATTACTGTAAAATTTTTGCCTCTCATCTTGAAAATCATTTGGTTACAAAATAAAAATTTTTTGTATTTTTGAAACAGGGTCTCCCTTTAAGTCCCAGCTGGCCTGGAGCTCACTCTATAGACCAGGCTGACCTTGTACTCACAGAGATCCACCTGCCTCGGCCTCCTGAGTGCTAGAATTAAAGGCATATGCCACCTGGCCCAGCAAAATAAAAATTTTTAAAAGCCGAACAATTAATGTTACTTAATATTCCATCCCCATTAATCTTTCAGTGAAATGGTGTTCTAAATGGTGTCCTGTGCCCTTGTAAAACCTCATGCATTCCTTCTTACTCCAAATACAGTGTGTGCTCAATATGTAGTCCATCCTAAAAACTTTCTTTAAAGATGTGCTGGATAGCTTTAATGTCAACTTGAAACACCTGGGTTGAGGGAGCCTCAATTGGGGAATTGGCTCCATTGGATTGGCCTGTGGCCACATCTGTGGAGTTCTGTCCTGATGGTCGAGCAGTGTGAAAGGGCCCAGCCCACAATGAGTAGTGCTACCCTGGGCAGGTTGTTGTATACTGTATAAGAAGGCAGGCTACGCATGAGCCAGAGAAGCAAGCCAGTGAACAGCATAACTCCACAGCCTGTGCTTCAGCTCCTGCCTCCAGGTTCCTGCCCTGAGTTCCTGCCTTGGGCTCCTTAAGTGATGAAATGTGACCCAGGAGATGTAAGCTGAATAAACCCTTTCCTCCCCAAGTTGGTGTTGGTCAGAGTGTTTTGTCACAGCAATGGAAGGCAAACTAAAACAGAAATTGGTACCAGAAGAGTGGGGTATTGCTGTAACAGACCTGACCTTGGTGTTTTGGGGAAGGATTGTGGAGGTGTTTGGAACTTTGGGCTGGGAAGATCATTGAATGCCTAAAGATTGTTGCTGTGGAGCTTGGAGCAGTTTTGCTGAAGGAGTTGTAGAAGATGGAGGCCTGGCTTGTGAAGTTTCTAGTTTCAAAGGAGAGCAGAGATCATCAGGACTGTGTAATCTGTGGGTTCTGGTCAGCTGGGGCTGTAGAGAATCAGCTGTAAGTAACAAGAGACCAGAACCTGAAGTGAAACTTTTGTGGTACTGGGGCAATTGATGCTGGTTAGCTGGGGCTGAAAAATCAGCTGTAAGTAACAAGAGACCAGCATCACTGAGGTGAAATCTTCTGGGGAGAATATCTTCAAGGTCAGCACACAGAAGCTGTGACCCAGAAAGGGCCTGAGCCTCCATCTCGAGCCAGAAGCCGGACTTGGTAACGTGTAAGAGTCTCCTATATGGTTCCGGTGTTGAAATTTGAGGGGGTCACAGAGAGCAGCCGAGGCTTGGCACTGTGAGAGGTCAGGAAAGACCATTGGTGGAAGTGCACCTCGGTTGCTGTGAAGACCCCAGGATTGCAGGGGTCATGGAGAGAAGCTGAGGCTTTGCACCAGGAGAGGTCAGAAGAGACCATTGGTGAAGGTGCTGCCTCAGTTTCAGTAGCGACCCCAGCTTTTTGGAGATGCCGGTACCCTGGGACGACCACCAAGAGCAGCGGTAGGTGTAGAATGGAGTCGGCCTGGGCCTGCGAGATGAGTGTGCCACGGACGGCAGAGTCGGAGAGGGGGAGCTGCCGAGACCCTTTGGAGCCCAGAAGATCGTGAGTGAATCCCAGGTGTCCAGCCTTGAGCTACTTG
>VZQC01010433.1:1518181-1545728 GCA_009823505.1 Rhizomys pruinosus
GAAAGATGAGCCATTTCCCTTATGGGTTTTGTTGTTATTACTTCTACAAATAAAGTTCAAAGTGACCCTTTCAACAGGAAATGTTCCTGTTTCCAGGAACATTGTTACAAATTTTACAAGCAATATCTGCAAAGAAATAATTGTGCTTCTTAGGGCCATCTTTTCACGATGTGAACCAGTGCGTCACAGAGTGGTTAGCTTTCTAGCAAGGCCATGGTGGCTAACATCTAACAACTTTAATCCTAGCACATTGGGAGGCAGAGGCCAGGCGGATCGTTGTGAGTTCAAGCCCGCCGTGGTCTACAGATAGTGCACAGGAAAGCTGGGGCTACAGAAGAAACCCTGTATCGAAAAAACACCAAAAAAAAAAAAAAAAAAAAAAAGAAAGAAAAAAATAGTGTGTAGCTTTCTGTATTTAATCAATTAATTCATATAGTAGTTGCCTTTTAATCAGGGAAGGACAGTACTGACAAATTATACCAACAACAATTAGAAACAGGAAAACTATTAAATACAATATTAAATTATTTTTACAATAAGAATCCCACAATCAGAACTTTAGAGAACTTTCCAATCATCCATCACCCAGTAAGGAAACTGCTTTTACTATGTCTGAAAAACATCTACCCAGAACCTCTTGGATACTTATTCCCAATAATAGAAAATGCACTATCAAGAGTCAACTCTAACTGCAAAAACTAAATTTCCAAAATTTTTGTTGTGCTCTAAAACCAGAGTCATAACTTTAAGGAAATATGCCAAAATGTTGCTTTTCAGTCCCTTTTAAAAGAAGTCACTAACCTTACTCTTCATATACCTAAATAAAACTCCATGATACGCTAAAGGGTAAATAATCCAATAGCTTCAATAAACAGTTATTTTTCTTAGACTGGGCACCACGAGGGGGGAAAGCCCCAAATATTAAAATATAAAATATAAAAACTAAATTTCAACATAAATTCAAAGTATTATACATATACAATTCTAAGATGTCTTTGAAAAAACATGTTACCCTGGACTGAAAACTATAAGAGACTAAGTATTGTTGGGTGAGGAAGAATATGCCTTACCTAGGATTCCTAGATATGGGGACTAGACTCCATCAGATCTATTTTCACAGAAGGATGTCTGGGTTTGGGAGCTTGATGGGATAGGGCTTAGCTTGAATGTTGTAATGCATGAGTTCTGATAGAGTTGGGGCATGGAAGGGATTGGGTTTGATTGGGAACCATTGTATGGGTTGTACAAATGCTCAATAAAAATAATAAATAAATAAATAAATAAATAAATAAATAAATGCTACCATTTCTCAAAATGGCAGGTACTACATTACGACGGGACAATTATAGTTGCTGCTAGTCTTGTCTGACAGTTTTCTTTGCTTTTATTAGAATTTAGTTACTATTTCTGGAGCCACAGTTAGACAACTACAACCACTCAACAATCTATTTAATAAACATTTGAGAAAAGAATATAAGCTCTAGTAATTGGCTAAAAACCATCTGAAAATATCAGGAAATGCCAACATTAAATTCCAGATCTATCAATGGTTTAGGGGAAAAAAATCTCAAAGAATACTGTATCACCAACTCTCCTAGCTCCACAGAAGAGATACTCTGGAAAAACACAAAAGCCAACAAGTCAGTGTAGGAAAAAAAAATGACTAAGACACATTAGTCCCTGAATGCCAAGACATCTTAGGAGGACTTTAACCAATTTATTTCAGTCATTTCAATGTATGTGCAAAAATAATATAATAAAAGTAAAACCTGAGTAAATATAAAGGAGCCTTTAATTTATTCAAAGAAATAGAGTTGCCTCCCAAGCAGGGATTACAGGCATGCTGTGCCCAGCTAGGACAACTACATTTTTTTTTTAGTCTTGAGGTTCCAAGCCCAAGTCTACTGTATCCCTAAACTAAAGGTTCTGTGCAACTTCTATGTATGTGTGAATACTTAAATGCCAACATTTTCAAATAACTTGATAAAGCCTTTGTAGCCACTTGGCCAGAAAGGAAGAAAGAAGGAAGGAAGGAGGGAGGGAGGGAGGGAGGGAGGGAGGGAGGATTCCCCTGGAATTGGAGTTACAGACGGTTCTCATCCACCAGGTGGGTGCCTGGGGATTGAACCCGTGGTCCTCTGCAAGAGCAGTTGGCTCTCGTAACCAAGAGGTTCAGCTCTCCGCCCCACATAAAATATTTTTTAAACATTTGGACAAGATTTTGATGTCGGACGTGAAGATGGTGCACGCTTCAAATGCCAGGAAGTTCTCAGGGGGCCAGGAAGGTGACCTTGTCTTTGAACAGCATCAATAGTAACAACAGAAAATTTTAAATTTATTATTATTGTTACTGTGTGTGATGTGTGTGTGTGTGTGTCTGTGTGTGTTAGGGCAAGTGTGTGAAGGTCAAGGACAAGGACGGCAATTGGAGAATCTTTTTTCTCCTTCCATTGTGGGATCATACTCAGGTTGCAGAGTTTCCAAGGCAGTGCTTTTACCTGCTGAGACACCTCACCAGCCCAGCACCAAGGATTTGGAGAGATTTATTACAGAAAAAGGCACATAGGTTCTGATTGTGCTTAAACTCACCATCTCTTGGAGGAGGATTTGATCCCCCTATTACTGTCCTTACCTGTCTCCGTCCATTATGACCTCTCCACGCTCCCCATTCCCTGCTCCTGTCTCACTGCAGTATCTTGAGAAGTATCTGATTTAACTTAGCTACAACTACCTGTCCTTTCTGTACCTGCCTTCTGCAGCTATGCATGCTGGAGAGAAACACTCCTGCTGCCTGGGCTCACTCCTGCCAGCCCTTCGGGTTGCTGGCTCCTTTTCTTTTCAAAGTGAAGTAAACCTTATTTAATGGGGCTGGTGATGGAGTGCATAGCAGACACAGCACGTTTCTAGCTGGTACAGGCCCTGAGTTTCATCTCCACAAAGGAGAGTAAATTTTACTCATGAGGAAGATCAAGGAACAGGGAGCACGGTCTCCAGCCCTGCTCCGTCTTCCGTGCCTCACCAACTCTCACTCTCCCCCCTGCCTCCTCATCGCTTTCTTCCCATTTCACGCAAACAGCTAAAGCACCTCAGATCCACACACCTCACATCACCCCATAACCCCGCCGCCCCACCCGTCAAGCACCCTCAAAAGCCCATACCTCACCCCCATACCACCCCACCCGTCAAAGCACCTCAAAATCCACACACCTCACCCCCATAGATAAAGTTAAAGAAACCGCCCCCCCTGTCAAAGCACCTCACAATCCACACATACATCACACCCATACACACCCCATAAGACCGCCCCACCTGTCAAAGCACCTCAAAATCCACACACCTCACCCCCATACCGCCCCACCCGTCAAAGCACCTCAAAATCTACACACCTCCCCTCATACTGCCCCACCCACCAAAGCACCTCAAAATCCACACACCTCACCCCCATACCACCCCACCTGTCAGCAATAGCACCAACTCTCTTTCCTTCTTGGCTTTGGATAGATTATTGAGGTTCCTAGCCAAGGCTAGGGTCCCCACTTGGGCATTACATCCCACCCCTCTCTCCTGTATCATGGGCTTATTTCTATGTGAGGTCTTACTTCCTTCATTGAAAATAGAGACAGGGCCAGTGGGGTGGCTCCCCAGGTAAAAGTGTTTGGCATAACACCCTGACACCAGGAGTTCATCCCTGGACCCCAGGGCACTGAAAGACTGATCTCCTTCAAAGAACACATGCTGTATACACATACACGCACACCGCAAAGACAAAAGACGCTGACATGGTAGCCAAGCATGTTTAAAGCCTTCGGTTTAATCCCTATCATTACAAAGAAAGAAAAGGATGGGGGGGAAGAAGTGGGAACATTGTGGAAGAGGAGAAGAAAGAGAGGGAGGCAGGGAGAGGAAGGGACAGAGAGAAGTCCCCATGGTTTGCACAGGGGCACATACTTGGCTGAAGAATTACCATGATTTCAAGGCCGGCCTGTACTATACAGTTGAGACCTTGTCTCAAGAATGCAGAAAAGCCACCAGCACAAGCAGCAGCAGCAGCACAACAACAACAACAACAAAAGAAAAAAAAGCTAAAGAAAGCTAGTAACATCAGCCTTCTGATGCTGTGTCTCTCTGCAATTACTGCTCTGTATCTGCTCCCCTTGCCAACATAACTCAAAGCCGGGGTTGGAGAGATGGCTCAGTGGATAAGAGCACTGGCTTCTCTTGCAGGGGACCCCAGTCATCTCGTCACCCACAGGATGGCAGCTAACAACACCATTAACTCCAGTTCCACAATATAATGCCCTCTTCTTCTTTCCATGGGCACTGCAGACATTGGTACACTTACATACATGTAGACAAAACAGTCATACAAAATAAAATATAAATAAAACTTTTTTAAAAAAAAATAATAAAAGTGCCTTCTAACACTAAGAAATGGAGCCAGGCACAGTGCTTTTTAATATCAGCACTTAGGTGGCAGAGGCAACGGATCTCTGTGAGGTCAAACCAGCCATGTATACATAGAGATTTCCAGAACAGCTGGGGCTGCAGGAGAACCCTGTCTCAAAAGACCCAAAAAAGCAAAACAAACAAACAAACAACAACCCTCAAAGCTAAGCATGTTGGCATATGTCTTTAATCTAGGCACTCAGGAGGCAAGGAGCTCTGTGAGATCAAGTGTGGCTTGGTGCAGTTTCCAGGCCGAGCTGGGGCCACGAAAACAAAACTCCCCAAAGAAGTTGTGGTTATGAATACTCCTTGGGTTTCTTCTCTCGCTTCCCAATGTTCTTGAAACGGAACACATTCAATCTCTGACCATGTCCATAAAAATATCTTGTTAGGGGCTGGAGAGATGGGCCTAAGCGGTGTAAGAGAGCGCGCGAACGCTCTTGACAGAGGACCCAGGTCGGTCCCCAGCACCACCATGGCGCTGAGAACCGTCTGAAGCTCCTTTCCAGGAGAACTCCAGTTCCAGGGGAATCCGAACTCCATCTTCTGACCTCCTGGCGCTTGCACACACACGGGTGCACAGAATGCATGCAGACAGTACATTCATACACATACAGAAACTAAAAATAAAAATACCAATAAAAAAATAATAAAAAAAAAAATTTTAAAGAAAAAAAAAAAATCTTGTTAAGGACAACCAAGAACCTTATATTGACAGAACCCTTGGTTGGATTCATATTACAGATATTGTGTGCAGCTGAACACTAGATCTCTGCCTTCCAGAGTCCATGCTTTGTCCTGTCTCCTTGTTCAGCTCTGGAGATGGTACCTCTGCATCTCCCTTCCCCAACCTGGATTGCCTCAGGGCATAGACTCAGATCTCTTCTTAACATGGGATTACTAGAGAATCCTCTCAGTCATGTGGTTTTAAATACACTGTGGTCCAGGTTGGCATCTGGGATCTACATGTTTCCTACCTCCTATACTTATTTAATATTTTAGTCCCCCTTAGTCCAAGTCCCTGCATTGTTCTTGTTGGTTTCCATCAGAGCGTTCTGAACTCAGTCCCAGGCTGATTCTCCCAATACTGCCCACCTGGTGAAATTCAATACTTTATATGGGGGGGTGAGATATAAAGAAGACAAGGACGTCCTGGGAAGAACAGCCTGTGGCTGTTGTGTTAGCCCCAGTGAGACTGACTGCTACACTGTCATTGTCACCATTGTCACCCTTTGGGAGAAAGCAGAAGGCCTCTCTTCATAGCCACAAGAATCATTATTTTTCGTGATTTTAAAATAGTTTATTTTGAGTTTGATTTTAATGTGTATGATGTACTGATTGCCACTAAATGTATTTAAGGAGCACCGTGTCATGCCATGCATGTGGAGGTCAGAAGAGGGCATCGGATCCCCGGGAACTGGGAGTTCAGATGGTTCTTAGCCAACCTTGTGGGTGCTGGAAAATAAACCTAGATCCTCTGCAAGGAGCAGCCGCAGTGCGCTTACCCTCACCACCTCTCGCAGGCACTATTTTGGTCATTTTCTTGTGACCTAGACAGGACTTAATCCATAGTATTGTAAACCAGAAATGCCTTGTTTTTGGATAATAAAGCAATCCCCCTATTTTACCCTTCAGACACATCACATTAGACTACCACTTCATTAAGGTGCAGGGAGAACCAGTTGTTGTAGAAACTTGAATACCCCAAACCCCACGAGCTCTCTCTCTCTGCATTCAAGGATTTTGAAAGAGCTATCATGCTCAAAAGCTAGGCTAATAATTTAAAGTAAGAAAATGACTGCTTAGTGAATAAAATTTGTCTGGAAGTCTGGTAGATATGTTCAATCTTCTCCCTGCCCAACTAACATCACATAGAAGCAAAGCTGTATAGTACAGGTAGCTTAATTGAATCCTTCCCATCTTAGCAGGAGGTGAGTTTCTTCAAAGCATAACATCTGAGCAAGCCATTCCTTTACAAACAGCATATTGTCCTTAGAAGACAAAATTGTCAGCCTACTACTTCTACAAAGGTCTAGCTCCTTCAGCCTTAGCCTTCAGTCTAAGAACCTGATAAGATGCAACGCTTCCAGTCCTCAAATCCTCCCTTCTCTGCTTCCCAACTCTGGGGATTTACTTACTTGTATGTGCCATAGTTTTCTCTTCAGTCAAAAAAGAATAAAGATAGTGCTTGTCTCACAGGTGATGATGAAAATTAAGAGCCACCTGCTTTCAGCAGTGTCTGGCAACTATGAAGAACTCAATAAATATTATCTACTATTATCTGCAACCACTCCCAGCGAGCCACATAAGTCTTTTCTCCAACCCTCAAATAAGCTGAAAACAGATCTCGCCAGTCTGCCTTAGCCTGTCTGAAGTGCCCCCTTATCCTCTGCCTCCTTGAACATCCCTGTCTCTCAGACCTTCCTCTAGCCCACAAACCTACAGTCTAAATTCTTCCCCTGTCTACCTGGCTCAGACTCTACACTGGGTGCACTTACTCAGTGCAGTGTAGGCCTGTTAAGTCTCCCACCCAGATTTGTTTAAAGTTGTCAGACCCAGCCAGAAGAGAGAGCCAGCAGCCAGGTTCCATCCTGGGCAACCAGGCATAGAGTAAGTGTCATAGAGGAACTTTCTCAACCGGCCAGGGTAGCTCAACACCCTTCTGAGGAACGCATTCTTTCTTTGCAAATGCTAATGGACAATCTGGCTTCTAGGGTCCTAAGAAAATTTTGCTGCCTACATGCCAGTTCGGGTCTGGTGTGTTTGTTTTGTTTGGTTTTTTTTTTTTTTATGCCACCTAAGCTTAAGCTTTATTTATCTCTCCTTCCTCTTCCTGGTTCTTGCCGCAAGCACTTGCCTGGGAGTTTTTTTTGGGCTGCCAGAGGGTAGTCTCATTGTATCTCTTTTGTTGACTTCACACCTGGACCGCCCTCTACCTGTAGTGGAGATATCCTAGGGCTTTGAATTTAGGCATTTGCTCACTTTTCAACTCATTTTCGGAACATCTACTACCCTCTGAGTATAATCTTTCTCTCTCCTTGGCTCAGTCCTCCTCCTGCCAGGGATCTTACCTGGACCCTGCACAGCATTGTGCTTTGCCCTAGGTGAAACACTTTCTTTTTTTCTTTTCTTTTTTTTTTTTTTTTTTTTTTATTGGATGAGTGTACTGTCTCCATGTAGGTTGGTGCACCCGTGTCCCCGCAAGGACTCGGAGATCAAAGAAGGCATCGATTCCCCAGGGACGGGAGTTAAAAGAAGGTTCGTAAGCCACCATGTGGGTGCTGGGAATCGAAAACCTGGGGTCCGCTCCAAGAGCAGTTTGGTGCTCTTAACCGGTGCCATCTCGCCAGCCCAATGACCACTTTCTAGTAACTAGAAAGACCAACTTCATGAATAAATGGAAAGAAGTCACCGTGTTTTCCAGTAAAATGAAAAAAAAAAATACAGCCATAATTCTGGAGGGGGTGGGTTGGTGGTACAAAAAAAAAAAAAAAAAAAAAAAAAAATGGCATGACGTGGAAAATTAAAACAGTTATGAACATGGAAAGTTAGTTCTGAGCAGAGACAAAGGAGAAGCTTCTGGTCCTTTCCAGGAAAATGTGACTTGGACACTTGACAGCTCCCTAAAGCAAGGTATCAGCAAAAACAATTGGCCTCTATCACACATCCCGAGCCTCTAGAAGTCTGCAAAGCATTGCTCCCTATTTCCACAATGTTGACATCTGGTGCGGGCCAGTGATGTGTGTGGAAATGCCACAGCTGAAGGACTGTCCCAATCCAAGGCAGAGGTAGTAAGATCATAAACTCCACTGAAAAAAGCCTCTGCTAGGGTATTTCTTGTCCTTTATTTTTACCCAGATCCAAGACTTGTGGTGAATTCAGATAAGCACTTGACCTTTGTGAGTGATTATCCAAAGTCAACCTTCCCATGTCTGAGGGTCACCTGAACCTCATTAATCTCAGCCCATTATTGTTTTGCAGGAATGTCTGTTCCATTTAAGATAGAAAACTCCTATGCAGATAACATGGCGGGTAAATGCACTCACCTTTCATTCCTTGATTGCTGAGTTCAAACCGAACTCAATTCTCTATGAGTCAGGATTATGTTTGATATGTTCCCTGTCCCCAGGAGCCGTTTGTCTCCAGGTCTTGAAATCCTAAAAGGATGTTGCAGACATCAGCATCCTCTTCAGGGCCTATATAGGAGGTCCCAGGGAAGAGAATGGCCCAGAGGTTACTGGGTCAGGACTGGAAGGAAAGGACTATTTAGGGAATCTTGCTGAGTGTGTGTTTCTGAGGGTACTAATAAGGTTTTCACCACTGTCAGTGCTGCAGATGAGAATGAGGCTGTACCACTGTTCAAAAGTAGCAAATGCTTTATTTGAAACCTAGCCTGTCATGTCCGTACTTTCCGCGGAAGTAGTGTGTGTGGTGTGTGGTCTGTCTGTCTGTGTGTGTGTGCGTGAGCGAGCGTGTGTGTGTGCTCCGTGTGCGTGTGTGTGCGGCGCGTGCTTGTGTTGTGCCGGAGTGCGTTGTGTTGCATCCGTGTGCGGTGTGGGGGGTGCGCGCGTGCGTGCGCATGCAAATACGTGTAATGGCAGCATGTGGTGTGTGTGTGTGTGGCTGTGTTTCTGTGTGTGTCTACAAGCATCAGCAAAAAAGGAAAATACAATGTAAAAAATTATTTGTGCTTGTTTTTTTCTTTGTTTTGTGCTGTGGATGGAGCCTGGACCTGCACTGAGTATACCAAAGGCTCTACCACTATGCTATATCCTAGGCCTACAGGGTCGCTGTTTTTTGTTGGGGTTTTTTTTTTTAAAAACAAAAATTAAAACAACACAAAACAAAAACAACTTTAATTTGTTTTAACTTTTTTTGTTTTTGAGACAGGTTTCATGTAGCCCAGGTGACCTCAAACGGACTATGTGACTTGAACACCTATCCTCCAGCTTCTTTCTTACTTCTTACTTTCTAAGTGCTAGATTAGAGGCAGAAGCCACCATACCTTATTATATACTTTGGGGACGAACCCAAGGCTTTGTGCTGGGGCCCCTAGGAAAGCACTCTATCACTAACTAAGCTACATCCCCAACCTTTAGAAAAAATTTAAAGTTTTTATCATTTAAAAATTAGATATATAGCAGGGTGTGGGTGGCTCATGCCTTTTATCCCAGCACCGAGGCAGAGCCAGGTGGATCTCGGTGAGTTCACAACACCCCAGCCGGTCTACATATTGAGCTCCAGGCCAGTTTAAGCGAATCCAAACCACAAAAAATAAATAAGATAATAAAAATACATGCTCTTACCGCTGAATCCATCTCTCCAGGTCCTTATTTTATTTATTTATTTTATTTTTTATTATTATTATTATTATTATTGGTCGTTTTTTTTGAGTAACGATCTCCCTTTAGTCCCAGCGTCATGGAACTTGCTCGGTAGACCAATTCCTTGAATTCACAAGATCCACATGCATTTGCCTCCCAGTGCTGGGATTACAGGCGTGAGCCCCCATGCCTGGCTCCTTGGTTTGAAATTTTTTTAATTCATTTATTTATTTTGGTGGAGTTTTTGTTTGTTTTGGTTTGTGGTTTGGGTTTTGAGACAAAAGGGGCTCCCTGTAGCCCCGCTGTCCTGGAACTCAATATGTAGACCAAGCTGGCCTGAAACTCACAGAGATCCCGGCCTGGCCTCTGCCTCCCAGTGCTGGGGATTTAAAGAGGTGTGCGCCACCACACCCATTTTTTTTTTTTTTTTTTTTTTTTTTTTTTTTTTTTTTTATATTTGTTTATATTTTAACTTCATTCCCTCTTTCACTAAGAACTACAAATATATATCATCTGGGCAATAAATCTGAAGTATGGGAGGACAGCTGGGCTTCCGACCCCACCAGGCAGACAGACTCGGCTAGTAGGTGCTACTAGCTTTGAGTCAGGCTGGGATAGGTTTGAGTCCCCTGCTTAAGGCCTTACCACTCCCAGCCTCAGTTCCACAGCTGAAAGGTAGAAATAATCAGAAGTCCTCCAGGAGTCATGATAAGCATCAGGTGAGATGATATGAAAGATAATGATGTGTAAAGTACTTTGAACAGTAGCCGACATGGACCAGCACTCTATAGGTGTTAGCTCTTTGATGCTTAATTTGTCTGATTTATGCTACAGAAACCAAAACCAAAAGCCTCTGTCTGCTCCTCCATCTACCTGTCAAGAGACAGAGCCCAGAGGAACACTTCCTGTGCTTTTTCTGTGCCCAGCTCCTCCCTGGCGTCCTTAGCCCTGAAGCACAGGAAGTGGCAAGAATTAGGACCACCCGGCCTTTCTGCCTCCCCTCATTCTCAACCAGCTCTGGCCTCAAGGACCCTCTCGGTGCCAACAAGGGAGAGCAAAGCACGAAGCCTTTTCCTTTGCAGTGACAACAGGAAAGTATACTCTCAATAGATAACTGCTCATCAATGTCCGTGCTCTCCGGAGCCCTTCGCCAGGCCTTTTCAAGTTCTTGGAGTGTAAGCACCATTTACAGAAGTCCTGCTGCTCGCGCACCCTAAGGACGTGTAAGAGGACGCTCCACGGCGGCGGGAAGCAGAGCGGCTATTTGAGCAGAGCAGGCAGGCCTAGATCTAGGCCCAATCATATCTTGAATCACAGACATTGTGAAAGTCCGGGCCATGGTACGGCCCGCATCTGCCGGCTAGGGGGGGGGCCCTTTTCTTTCTTTTTAGAAAATGGAACTTAGGGATACAAGGCACACAAGCAGATGGCATTGGCTGTCACAGTCCCATTGGAAGGAAGGGCCGAGAGAGTTTTCACCCACCTCCCGGCAGGAGCGCCTGGAACGGCAAGAAAAGGACTGGGGGTAGAGTGGAAGGTGCTGGAGACCAAGTCTTCACAGAAAATGGGCTGTCGTCGGTGCCTGTGTTTACTAGGGATAATTTGTAGGACTGAGCATATATTCTTTTTAAACCCTTTTAAAATGTAAATTCATTGAGTTTTTTTTGTGTATGTGTGGAGGTGGGTGGCTGGTGCCAAAGCTTTCCTGTGGGGGTCAAAGGACAACTTGTGAAGTCTATTCTCAAGTTTTTTTGTTTTTTCTTTGGTTTTTCGAGACAGGGCCTCCACTGTAGCCCCACTGTCCTGGACCTCACTCTGTAGACCAGGCTGCCTTGACCTCAAAGACGCCTGCCTCTACGCCTCCCAATGCTAGGATTAAGGCATGCGCCACCACTACCAGCTGAGAATCTAATTCTCTTCTTCCAGCATGGTGAGAACCTAGGAGCATGTAGACTCAGGTCCTCATGTTTGACAAGGACGCACCTTTACAACCACTGAGCCATCTCACCGGCCTGCTGGTATTATTTTCAAAGGCTGGAGTCTTGTCCATTGCCAAACCACAGCTCCATATTGTAACCCTGACTCCCAACTCTCCTCCCCCTTCTTTGCAGGCACCTTTGCCACAGGCTTACAGTAATGCCTTCAGCAAAGATGATACATTAGAATAAAATTGTTAGTGAAGCAGTTTGTCAGAAAGAGGCCTGTTGCAGCAGGGCTGGGTGCTATACCCTTGTAAGTACAACCACAGCTCTCCAAGGCTGGAGGAGTACAAGCTACCTGCTAACCAAAACAACTTATGGAGACCCTGTCTCAAAATTTAATACCTAATACCATAATAATTAGTACTCTTAAATACCTATATATAATTGCCTGGGCTTCATTAGTAGACGGAAAGGTTATTCCCTGACAAACTGTCAGCCCATGAAAGGAAACAGCCAGAATTGACTGATACCAGAGTCCAAGACATCATCTCCAGAGAAAGTTGACTGTTTGGCTTCTCATCCACCTGTCCCTTTCTAAGCCTAGGAACAATCTACGAAAAGGGGCATGGTAAAAGGTAAGGGCTGCGATTGGAGTAAATGGAGAATACCAAATATATCTGGAACTTATTTGATCAACTTGATTGTACATACAAGCCACCCAGCTGGATGGTGGGTCCCATGAGCTATGTGGGTTTTGGGCACAACTGCCTTGCAATTGGGTTTTACATGAAGGATGTTTGTACTCATAAATTAATTACTTATTGTTAAAAAATAAAAAAAAAATGAAAAAGTAATAGAAAAAAAAAATTTAAACTGAGTCTGAGGAGTGGTGGCCACGCCTTTAATACCAAGCACTTGGGAGACAGAAACAAATGGCTCCTTGGATCTGCCTGGTCAGCCAGTTCAGCATACTTAGTGAAATCCAGGCCAATGAGAGACCATATCTCAAAAAAAAAAAAAAAAAAAAAAAAAAATTTTAAATGAGCCCCATGTTATGGCTCATGTCTGTAAACCCAGTGATAGTAAGCTAAAGACAGGAAGGTACGAATTGCAAATTTGAGGTCAGTGAGGCTACTGGGAGACACCTTTCTCAAAAATAAAATAAAATAAGATAATAAAAAGACAGTTTGGGAGATGTCGCTCGTTGAAATTCAATATTCAATACTAGAAAGAGAGAGTAGTTAAATACCTGGGGGCGGGGGGGAGAATATGTATGTCTGGCACAATATGTGTTCAAAATAGCTGTTGAACAGATTTTAGGTGCAATTGAAGCTACTGAGGTAAAACTCTCAGAAAAAGGCTGCCAATTAAATAATTTATATTTTTAAGTTTTAAATTCGTCACTAAAAATATTTAGTTTAACACTCTTCTCCTGACCGAAACAATAAGATGATTTTCAACATAGATGTAAAAAAAAAGTTTTATGGAGCTGGAGGATAGCCTAGCAGGTAAGAGCACCAACTGCTCGGGCAGAGCCCTGGTTCAATCCCCCACACCACATTGCAGATAAAACTGTCTGTAACGCTAATTCCCAGGAGAAAATCCAGTTCCAGGGAATCCGAGACCCCCTTCCGACCTCCCAGCATTCTGACACGGGTGCCACAAACCTACATGCAGAAATATTCATACACATCAAAGAAAAAAGTTTTATACAAGAGAAATATGATCTTTACCTGAGGCACTATGCATCCATCTAAAATTGGGGTTCTAGGTTGAGTGTAGTGGCTAATGCCCATAACTGAACAGTCTAAAGCAAGAGACTTGTCAAGAATTCAAGGACCCCCTGAGCTACCTAGTTAGATCCTATCTCAACCCTTGGGAAAGGAAATATAAATAAGAATATAAATAAATAAATAAATAAATAAATAAAATTAGATTGGGGTTTTTATTATAAAAGAAAGATGACTAAAATAGATATGGCAGAAATTCTGCAAGTCAGTGGGTAGTCTTGGCCAATGCCTGTGCCCCACAAACTGCTCCTTAAAGAGAAGATGAATTTAAACCGGCTTGGTGGTGCATGCCTTTGAATCCCAGCACCGGGAGGCCGAAGGCAGATGAAATCGTTGAATTCAAGGCAAGCCTGTTCAACATAGGGAATTCCAGACAAACTGGGGCTACAGGGAGAACCCGGTCCTCAAAAGACAAAGAGGGAGGGAGGAGGCAGGGAGAGAGAGAAGAGAGAAGAGAAGATAAGACATTTATCGCACTGAAACCATGTACTTTTGAACCATGACCTTAGCCTGATCTGCATTTTTTTTTTTGGAGGAGGGTCGTTTTCGTTTTAGACAGGGTCCTCCCTATAGCCCCAGCTGTCTGGAACTCTCTATATAGGCCAGACTGGCCTAGAACTCAAAGAGATCTCTTGCTTCTACTCCTGATTGCTAAAGGCAACCATGCTGGGTGTGATCTGCATTTTCACAGATATTAACACTATGCTACAGTAGAAAAGAAAGTTGAAAGAAAAATTCTAGTCTCATTTGAAACAAACAAAGAAATAGAGCCGAAGGATTCTTGAAATGCGGATCGGTTTACTCACAGTGCCCCTCCGGCGCAACTTCTTCTCCATTCAAAAAGGTCACAAAATGGTCAAACTCATGACACCTGGGGCTATAAAGCTGTGACATTGGGGCTGGAGAGAGGCTCAATGGTTAAGAGCAATGACCTGCTCTTGCAGAGGAACCTGGGTTCATGCCCAGCACCCAGGGCAGCTAACAACTATCTGTAACTCTAGCTCAAGGGGATCTGACTATTTCCACCCTTTGTGGTGTTGCATGACACTGGTGCATAGACCTACGTGCAGACTGTACAGTCATACACAGAAAAATTAAAAATTTTTTAAAAAGCTCTGGACATCAGTGCTACCACAGAGACCAAATCCAGAACTTTCCCAACATGAATGAGGCCCTAGATTCAGTCCACTACTGCACCAGAACAAATGAACAGATCTAGTCTACCGGCTGTTTATATTTTTCAGGTCCTGTGATCTAAGAATCCTTTTTTTACTTTTTTTTTTTTTCTTGTAGTCCTGAGAATCCAAATCAGGGTATAGACCCTCGGGGTAAATGCCTAACTACTCAGCTATGTCCTAACCTTTGTTTGAGGCTTTTTTTTTGTTATTTGTTTGTTTGAAACAGAGTTTTTGTAGCCCCAACTGGCCTCAAAATCCCATGTGGCCAAGGCTTCTGAACCGGGAACGGCTATCTGCTTCTCGACTGCCTCCAAAGTAACTGGGATTGCAGCATGCACTACCTTACTCAAAGGGTTTTTTGTTTCATCTTATGTATAGGAGTGTTTTATCTGCATGTATGTAGTGGTACCTATGTCATGCAATGCCCATAGAGGCCAAAAGAGGGCATTTGATCCTCTGGAACTTGTGTTACAGATGGTTGTTTGTTGCTGGGAATTAAACTTGGTTCCTCTTTAAGAGCAGTTGGTTCTCTTACCCACTGAGCCTCTCTCTAGGCCCATGCTTTTTACATTTTCAATAGTAGAAAAATCAAAAGACTATTTCATCCTATGGGAAAATTTCATGAGATTCAAATTTCGGTGTCTAGAAATAACACTTTGTGAAAAAACAGACCCATGATTCATTTAAATATTTTTTTCATGGCTGCATTCAGCCAGAGTTGAGCAGATACAAGAGACCGTATAGCCCATGAAGTCTGAAAGAAAAGTCTTTTTACAGGAAAAGCAAAGCAAACCCTGTCCTATAACATCCTTCTTGAAAAAGGTTCATTCACACACATTCATCATTCAGTTCACACAGGTTCAAAATCATCAACACACACAACATCAATTCATTTCACATTTTCACAACAACACACAATTTTCATCACACAGGAAAAGGTGGAGACAGAGGATTTTAATTGATTCCCTACACTTTACTTTGAAGTTTCAAGCTCCACAATCCTATTCATGCATTTAGGGATTTTTCTCAAATAGCTTGATTTTAATCAAGAAGAATATTCCATTAACTGATAAAAAGAACTGGGAAGGTACCAGGGCTAAATTGCTTTGCTTCTGTTTCTGTGAACAATATATCCTGCGTTTTTGATGACTGCATTTTCAGTCTCAAGCTTTGCCTAAATTCAAGTGCTACTGGCTGACAGCAAGTTCCCTTTCCTAAACCAATACCACCCTCCCCCCATATGGAGATAAGGCTCTCCTCGCCCAGAGGACACAAACTCACTAGTGCAAGGATGACCCTTGATTCCGATCCTTTTTTTTATAGGTTCGTGGTGCTATTTGTGAATGAATCTTTGCCTGATTTCTTATTTCACAAGACTGTTTGGGGGTGGGTGTCTATAGAAGTTACTCATCTTTGTACGCTAATGTTGTATTCTGCTACTTCAGTGAAAGAATGTAATCAGAATCTAGAACTTTTTTTTTTTTGTTTTTTTTTTTTTTTGAGATTGGATCTTCACTGTAACCCAGCTGGCTTGGAACTCCTGAATGTAAGACCAGCCTGGCCTTGAACTCTGCATCCTCCTATCTCAGCCTCCCTAGTTCTGGGATCACAGGCATGCTAGAGTTCATTTATGCCTTAACAAACTCATCATGGATGCCAGCTGTTCTGCTCTAGTCCTTGCCAGTGCTGAGGATTTTACGTAAAGCTGCCTAGGGACAGAAATCAGGGCCTCATAGATGCTAGGCGAGTGCTTGTCTATTGACAAGCTACACCTAGCCCTCATATTTTATTAAAGATTAATTAAGGCATCAGTTTTCTTTCTGAGAGGAAACCTAGTTGAAGGGAAAATGACATTGGAGGTTATAGCAAGGTGACAGTCTCCCTCCCTTCCCTACTTTTCGTCACTAGACTTAAAAGGCTGAGTCATTTATAGTTCCTGGGCTTATACACGATGGATCAGATAATTATTTAAATCAGCAGCCAATGGTCACTCTCCCATCTTCCATCATGTTTTTTGGTAGTTTGTTGTTATTTTTCAGACTTTACAATGAGATTTCAAAATATATGTTTTCCCCACTTGAACCTTTCTTTTTTCCACCACTACAATGAGCTCGGTTCTAAGTTCTGGGAATGTTGATGATCAGGCAGGATTCTTGCCGCTTCCACACTTGCATGCGGGGACATGCATTTCCTCAGAGATGAAATCAGTGTGTAACCTTCTACTTCCCCACGTATCACAAGTGTGGGACCAAAAATGTTCCTCTTGTTCCCAGGTCACTTGTGTCTCATACTTCTCTTCAGTTCTGCGTCCCAGCTGGTAAACTGGGCGTGTTTGTTTGATTTGTTTTTGGTTTGCTTATTCATACATTCACTAGGGTCTCGCAGCAATGCCGTCAGGCAGGTGCTCTACGGGAATGTCCTCCCAGTCTTCCTTCTGCTTTTTGTGTTTTTGATCTGGGTCCTCACTAAGTTGCCCAGAATAGCTTGCAGTCACTCTAGCCAAGGCTGGCCTTGACATCACAATCTTCCTATTTCAGCTTCTGGAATAGCTGGAGAGTGTAGGCCTGTGCCCCCATGCCCAACTGTCATGGAGTTCAATTTTGAAATTTACCGTGAACCCAAGGCTTTCTTTTCTTGGTACTACTGTATTCTGCTTTTCTAAGTATTTTGTTCTGTGTCTTCTGATGTTTGAAATAGCTTTTTTCATTAGTCCAAAATTTGTGAAACTTAAAAAACTAGTAACAATATAGTGAATATCTGTGGGCCAAAGAGCCATGGCATCTTAATGTCATGCAAGTGGTATCATTCTGTATTTTTATAGAAAAAAAGAATATTAACTTAAAAAAAATTAAGGAAGAGCATTGCAATACTTTTTTTCTGTTTATTTATTTATTTATTTTGGTATTATTTTNCGGGAGGGGGGAGGGTAAGGGAAGGTAAGGAAAGGACACGGAAAGGAACAGGACAAGGAAAAGGAAAAGGAATGAACTACAAGAAACAGTGTTGTTTTTTTATTTATTAAAAATATAGAAAAAAATCTTTCTTAAAAATGGATATTTTTTTTGTCTTTTTGAGACAAGGGGCTCCCGTAGCCCCAGCTGGCTGGACTCACTCTGTAGACCAGGCTGGTTCCTCACTCACAAAGATCCGCCTACATCTACCTCCCAAGTACTAGGTTAAAGGTGGTCAACCACCATGCCCGGCTCCCAAAAATGATAATTTTTATAGGGCTATACTGTGCACGAGTTTAAACTCCAAGGTTTTTAAATTTTTTCCTTGTGTCTTTAGTGGAATATAAGGAAATGTAAGTCTTGAAGCTGTTTCATGGAGTATGATTATTCACGAAGTACTGTGATTGATGCTGGAGAACTTAGTAGCTATTTACAAAAACTAGTTTCCAGTTTGACTGTCTTCTTGAGCGTATAACTACACTATAATTTCAACTTAATTTATGTTATTTATTTTTAGTTATTTATTTGTATTAAATAATTGTCTGCATGCAGGTTTGTGCACCCTGTTGTGCAATGCTCGGAGGTCAGAAGAGGCATCGGATTCCCCTGGAACTGGAGTTGCTCCGGGAAATTGGAGTTCAGATGGTTCTCAGCAGCCAATGTGGGTGCAGGGATCAAACCTGGGTCACTCTGGCAAGAGCGTTCCGCTCTCTTAACCGCTTAGGCTATCTCTCCAGCCCCTAAATTGCCAATTTCTTATAATTAAATATGGCCATATGAATTAATATCAGGTCCAAAGTATGTGAATTAAGCTCACATGCACCACTCTCAGGCCTGCACTACTGAATGAAACAGATATATTCCTATACCAGATATTTCCCTACTTCAAGCTGAAATGAAAAAGGAAGTGCAACACTCCACAAACAACTTTGAAAGGACGGGGGAGAAACTCTTAATAATAAAATATTGAAAAAAAAAAAAAAAAAAAAAAAAAAAAAAAAAAAAAAAAAAAAAAAAAAAAAAAAAAAAAGATTATGAAAAAAATTTTAAAACAACAAGAGGGAATTGAATAAACCAGGAACGGTGGAACACTATGAAAAGACCACACTCTACATACATATCACAGATATAGAAGAGGAACAAGAGTCACAGGATGAAGTATTGCTCAATCAATTCCAATAGAATTAAGATAAATTTCCCAAATTAAGAAAGAGATACCATACAAATAAAAGAAGCATATAGAAAACCAAGTAGACAGAAACAAGAAAAGAAATTCCCTACAACATATCATAGTAAAAAACTAGTGTTCATAACTAACAAGAGGATAACAAAGGCACCAAAAGAAAACAAGCATGGGCGGGACCCGGGCACTGGACCAGAGGGCCAGAGGGTCCGAAGAGTCGGGACAAGGCCAGTGCGGCTGCGCCTTTGGGCAGGCCACCCAGAAGCCACCTGGCAAGTAGCTTTGGAGCTGGGTCCCGCTTCCATGGTCTGGGGCATTGTGGGCGGGACCCGGGCGCTGGGACGGAGGGTCCGGAGAGTCGGGACAAGGCCAGTGCGGCTGAGCCTTTGGGCAGGCTACCCAGAAGACACCTGGCCAAGTAGCTTTGGAGCTGGGTCGCTTCCTGGGGTCTGGGGGCATTGTGGCGGGACCCAGGGCTGGCCGGGATCTGGGAATCCGGACAAGGCCCCAGTGGTTCTGCACCTTTAGGTGGGCTGCCCGAAGTCACCTGGGCAAGTAGCTTGGGAGCGAGCTGGGTTCCTCCCGGGTCTGGGGCCTTGTGGCTGGGACCCCGGAGCGCTGGGCCAGAGGGTCCGGAAGTCCGGGACAAAGACAGTGTGGCTGCGCCGTTGGGCAGGCTGCCGGGGCGCGGGCTAGATCAAACATAACACCCCCCACACCCCTCCCCCCAGCCATCGGTGAGAATCCAAGTGGCCTCCTTTTTTTGGAGAACCTACCTTCAGTACAAGAATAGAAGAGTGCTTTGGCTTCAAATCCAATATAGCAAACAAATTTTTGAAAGTAGACAAGTCCATACTCCATAAACAAGGAGGGGAACGGGAAACAAAAAAAAAAACAAAAAAAAAAAAAAGGCATCTGAAGGAGGCAAGCAAAACCGTCCACTAATATAGTGAAAAGTTTTTTGTGATCTGAACCACAAAATGAAAGCCCACATGCCAGGGACACGACGAAGGGCAACATGGGAAAGGCACAGGATAATCCTGCCCCAAGCACTACCAAACGCTGAGAGGAGACAGCTACAAATGGTAACCTCCCCTTTTGGAGGAGACCCAAGGAACAGATCTTAGAGTAATAATTGCAGACTTATGCAGGGAAATTAAAGAAAACAAAGAGGAATTCAGAGAACTAAAGAGAGAGAATTAAAAAATCAAAAAGGACCTAGAGGGAATACAATGACAAACATACAAAAGAAAAGGACAGATTGACAAACTCTGGACAGAACTAGAGGGGAGCAAAATAAAGAATATAGAGAAAAACTAAGAGAGAGAATGAAAACTCAAAAAGGAACTGTAGAGGGATACAATGACAAACTTCATAAAGAATTAAAGGAACAGACCAACAAACGCCAGAAAGAACTAGAGGGAGAAAAACAAACTCTGAAAAGGAAATAGAACACTGAAAAAGGAAGCCAACCACCGAAGATTGTAAGGAGCACCAAGAAGAGAATTTGAGAAGCACCAGAAGAGATTGAGGAGCAAAAAAAGGAAAATGGAATACTAAAGGAAACACAGGATGAAACAAAAAAGGAAAATTAGAACACACAGTCAATCAAAGAAGAAAGGAAAGGAAAAAGCCTCGAAGTAAAAGGGAGAAAGTAGACAAAGAATAATACAGATCTGGAAGATAACACAGAGCAATTAAAAAGACTACAAATAAAGACTACAAAAATTTAAAAATAACACAAAAGTGGAACAACCAGGAATATGGGACACTATGAAAAGGTCAAACCTCTGCATCATAGAATAGAGGAAGGAGAACAATCTCAAGAGAATAGTAAGTGAGCAGATCTTCAACAGAAAAAAAAAAAAAAAAAAAAAATAATAGATGAAAAACTTTCCCCAACTAAAAATAGACAAACCCATACAAATATAAAAAGCACATAGAACACCAAATAGAAAAGATCAGAAAAAGAAACACCCCACGCCAGATCATAGTTAAAACGCTAGATGCACCAAACAAAGACAAATTCTGGGGCTAAAAAAGAAAAAGCAAGTCAAGCATAAAAGGGAAACCCATCAGAATTACAACTGACGTCTCGCCTCAAACCATGAAAACAAGAACAAACATGGAGCAAAGATTTCCCAGTTTTAAGGGACTATGGATGCCAACCAGAATACTTTAACCCAGCAAAAAAGGTATCGACTATACTTGAAGGTAAAGAGAAAAATCTTCCATGAATAAACAAGATGATGGAATACATGTCTGGAAAACCAACAGCTTCATAAAAATACTTGAAGCAATTCAAAGGGCAGAAAAGAGGAGAAACAATTATACCTCAAGCACCCTAGGGAAAGAAACTAATAAAAATAACCATAGGAGCAAATTCAGAGCTAGAAGCCCAAATGGAAATAAAGTGAAAGGAAGCCAACATCCATCTTTCAAATTATAACATTAAATATTAATGGCTAAACGCCCCAATCAAAAGGCACACAGACTGGGAGAATGGATAGGAAACAAACCCATCTATTGCTGTCTACAAGAAACCCATCATCAATTTCAATGTAAGGAGGCCCACCAACTTAAGGTAAAGAGATGGAAGAAAGTATTACCAAGCAATGGTACAAAAAAGAAAGCAGGGGTTTTGTGGGCTATTCTAATATCAGACAAAATAGACTTCCAAAGCAAAAGAAATCAAAAAACACAAAGAGGGCCATTACTCTTTAATTAAAGGAACAATTGATTAAGATTTCACAATCATAAATTATATGCACCAACCCGGTGCACCAAACGTTATAAAAACAATCGTCAGGATCTCAAGGCACAGAGTAACCCCAGCAACACTAAGACTAGGGGACTTCAATCCCCATTAAGTCCCCTAGACAGGTCAACAGGAAAAAGGATAAACGAGAAAGACATCTGAACTAATGAAACAATACACACCAAATGGACCTCACAGACATCTATCGAATATTCACCCACACCAGACAATGCACTTTCTACTCAGCACCTCATGGAACAGTCGCCAAATAGACCATATACTGGGGCACAGGGAAAAACTCAACAAATATAAAAATTAAATAAGCTCATGCAATTCTATCAGACCACCACAGTGCAATAAAAATCAATATCATCACCAGAATAAACCCTACATACTACAGGAACACATGGAGACTAAACACATTCTCCTGGAATAATGAGTGGGTCAGGAAGAAATAAAGAAAGAAAATAAAAACATTCCTGGAACTGAATGACAAGGATAAAAACAACACAGCAAATCTATGGGACACGTTAAAAGCAGTCTTAAGAGGGAAGTTCATAGTTCTAAGTGCCTACAATTAAAATAACAGAAAGAACACAAAGTGAGGTATCTAACACTAGCACAGCTAAAAATACTCGAGAAACAACAACAATGAATCCTAAATGGAAGCAGACAAGAAGAAATAACAAAAATCAGAGCAGATCAATGAAATAAGAAAAAAAGAAAAACCATTTTTTTATTTCGGTATGTGTATGAATGTACTGTCTGCATGCAGGTGTGTGCACCCGTGTCGTGCAATGCCGCGGAGGTCAGAAGAGGGTCTCGGATTCCCCTGGAACTGGAGTTCTCCTGGAACTGGAGTTTCAGACGGTTCTCGGCCGCCATGTGGGTGCTGGGGATCGAACCCGGGTCCTCTGTAAGAGCGGTCGGCGCTCTTAACCGCTAGGCCATCTCTCCAGCCCCTATTTTGGTATTTTTTGAGTCAGGGTCTCCCTATAGCTCCAGCTGTCCTGGAACTCACTATGTAGATGAGGCTGGCCTTGAACTCACTATTTTATTTTTTTGAGACAGGGTCTCCCTATAGTTCCAACTGGCCTGGAACTCAATATGTAGACAGAGACCTGCCTGCCTCTCCCTCCCAAATGCTGACATTACAGACTCACACCATCACACCTCGCTTATTTATTTTTGATTTTTATTATATGTGCAGATGATGTACAGGGTGGGTATGTCACCTGTGCAGCAGCATATATCCATGGAGGCCACAGATGGGAGTTTCTTTTTTCCTTCCACAATGTGGGTTCCAAGGATAAAAGATTACTTTTGAGGCAAGCATTTTTACCTACTGAACCATCTTGCTAGCCCTGCCCCCCTTTTAAAGCAAATGAAATTGCCAGGCATGGTGGTGCACGCAGTTAATCCCAGCACTCAGGAGGCAGAGGCAGGTGGATCTCTGTGAGTTCAAGGCCAGCCTGGTCTACATAGCGAGCTCCAGGCCAGCTGTGACCCTGTCTCAAAAATACCAAATAACAACAACAACAAAACAAAACAAAACAAAACAAAACAAAATGAAATTCATTTAAATCTCATTTAAAATATTTTTTCTAACTTTATGGAAGTATAACTGGCATATGTATGCCAGTTGATATGTATTCCAAATGTGATGAGTCCATGCACATGCCTTCTGTGAACCGATGTCACAGGTGGATTAATTAATACTTCTCAAACCACACAGTTTCTATTGGAGATAGGCACATAAGAGCTACTCTCCTAGAATTTTCTAGTATACAAAACAGAATTATTATGATTTTTTTTTTTTTGAGACAGGGTCTCCCTTTAGTCCCAGCTGGCCTGGAGCTCACTCTGTAGACCAGGCTGGCCTTGAACTCATAGAGATCACCTGCCTCTGCCTCCCAAGTGCTAGGATTAAAGGTGTGCGCCACCATACCTGGCTATTATGATTTTTTTAAAACAGAATTATTAACTACAGTCTCCACACTGTACATTAGGCCTTCAGAATTTAATCAGTTTGTAATTGAAAATGTGCACCCTTTGACCAGCATACTTCTCCCATAGCACAGCCCTTGCTTCTAAGAGTTCAACCTTTCCCCTTCCTCCCTCCCTCCTTTTCTCTCTCTCTCTTTTCACTTTCTCTCTTTCTCTCTTTCTCTCTTTCTCTCTCTCTCTCTTTCTCTCTTTCTCTCTTTCTTTAGTCACTTTCTTGTTGCTGCGATAAAACACCATGACCTAGGCAACTCACAGAAGGAAGAGTTTATTGAGCTTACACTTTCCAGAGGATAAGAATCCATCCCAAGCCGGGCGTAGTGGCTCACACCTTTAATCCTAGCACTCGGGAGGCAGAGGCAGGCGGATCTTTGTGAGTTCAAGGCCTGCCTGGTCTACAGAGTGAGTTCCAGGACAGCTGGGGCTACATGGAGACCCTGTCTCGAAAAGACCAAAAAAAAAAAAAAAAAAGAATCCATCCCAGTGGGGAGGCACTGGGCAGGGGAACAGAAAGCTGAGCTGAGCACTCATATCTTCAAGCACAAATTGGAAGCAGAGAAGCCAACAGGAAGTGGGGCAAAGCTATGAACTCTCAAAGTCTGCCCCCAGTGACACACCTCCCCAGCAAGGCCCCTTCTCCTAAACCTCCACAAACAGTGCCATGAACTGGGGCCACATATTCAAATACTTGGAGCCCATATGGGACACTTCTCATTTCAAACCTCTCTTCTTCCTTTCTTTGAGTCCTTCCTCCCTCCCTCCCTTCCTTCCTTCCTTCCTTCCTTCCTTCCTTCCTTCCTTCCTTCCTTCCTTCCTCCCCCACTCCCTCCCTTCCTTCCTCCCCCACTCCCTCCCTCCTTCCCTCTCTTTCCAGAAACATTCTCCTGTATCCCAGGCTAATCTCAAACTCTCTGAGGTGGAGGATAAGCCTGAACTTCTGATTCTCCTCAAAGCTGAGGTTACAGGCTTGTGTCATCCAGTTATCAGGTGCTGGAGAGTGCATGCTTAAGCACACAGTGTACCAACTAAGCCCCAGCTCCAGCCCTGCCCCCACATTTTCTTCATCAGTTCATCCCTTGATGAACTCCTGGTTGCTTTCATATCTTGGCTACTGTGAATGATCCTGCAGTGTATGTGATGGGATGGTTCAGATTTCTCTTTGAGGTTCCTATCCTTTTCCACTGGATATATCCCCGAGTAGTACTGCTCTATCACGTGGAGGTTCTACTTTTCATGTTCTGTGCTGCTTGCTGACAATCAAAACCTTTTTCTTTTGGGGGGGGGGTCTTTTTGAGATAGGGTCTCCTTTAGCCCTAGATCTTATGATGTAGACCAGGCTGGCCTTGAACTCACAGAGATCCGCCTGCCTCTGACTCTGGAGTGCTGGAATTAAAAGTATATGCTACCATTCCTTACTTTCCCGTGTTTTTTGTTTGTTTGTTTGGTTGGTTGTTTTTTGTTTGTTTGTTTGTTTTGTCTTTTTGAGACAGGATCTCCCTGTAGCCCCAGCTGTCCTGGAACTCACTCTGTAGACCAGGCTGGCCTTGAACTCACAAAGATCCACCTGCCTCTGCCTCCCAAGTGTTAGGATTAAAGGGGTGCGCCACCACGCCCGGCTGCATATCTTCTTAAAAGAAGAACTTATTTAGGGGGCTGGAGAGATGGCCTAGTGGTTAAGAGCACTAACTGCTCTTGCAGAGGACCTGGGTTCGATCCCCAGTACCCACATGGCTGCTGAGAACCGTCTTTGACTCCAGTTCCAGGGGAATCTGACACCCTCTTCTGACCTCCGTGGCATTGCACGACACGGCTGCACAAACCTACATGCAGACAGTACATTTCATACACATAATAAATAAATAAAAATTTAAAAAAGCGTATTTAGGTTGGTGAGATGGTTCAGTAAGTAGGGGCACTGAGTATTAAGCCTGATGAACTGACATCAATGCCCATAGCTTACAGGGTAGAAGAAGAGAACCAACCCTCACAAGAACTGACATCAATGCCCATAGCTTACAGGGTAGAAGGAGAGAACCAACCCTCACAAGTTGTCCTCTGATCTCCACATGTGTACCATGGCATGTTTACACACACACAGGGGAGAGAGAGAGAGAGAGAGAGACAGAGAGAGAGAGAGAGAGACAGAGAGAGAGAGAGAACAAATTAATAATTGTAAAAGAAAAATATTTAAAACAAGGCATAATTACATATACCTTTAATCCTAGCACTCTAGAGGCAGAGGCAGGTGGATCTCTGAATTTGAGGCCAGCCTGGTCTATACAGTGAGTTCCAGGACCAGCCAGGCCTACACAGTGAGACTCTGTCTCAAAAAAATGAAAAGAAAGAAAGAAAGAAAGAAAGAAAGAAAGGAAGGAAGGAAGGAAGGAAGGAAAGAAAGAAAGAAAGAAAGAAAGGAGAAAGGAAGGAAGGAAAGAATGAAGGAAAAGAAAGAAAGATTTCTAATAAAAATCTTGGCCTATTTCTCAGTTGAGGTATTTGCCTTTTCTCTTAAATTTATGTATTTATTGATTTACCTATTTAGTTCTTATTGTGGTACTGGGGATTGAACTCAGGACCTTCACCATGCTAGGCAAGTACTCTACCACTGGGCTGTATCTCTATTCCTTTATTTTTAATTCTTTATTTTAAGATATGATCTCTATATTAGTTATTTTTCTTATTACTGTTACAAAATACCTGACAGAAACAACTGTAGGAAGGAAGAGTTTATTTTGGCTCACAGTTCAGGAGCACAGTCATCATGGGGAAGGCACGGTAGCAAGGGTGTAGGAGGCTGCTCACACTGCAGCTCTGGTCGGAAGCCAAAGATGAATGTTGCTCTTAGCTCACCTTCTTTTTATCTAGTCAGAAACCCCAGATTATAGACGGCTAACCCCCATATTTAGGGTGACACCCCACCTTCTATTGACATTTCTAGTCCAGAAACTCCCTCACAGATACTCACAGAGGTTTGTCTCTCAGATAATTCTAGACCCTGTAACCTGACAATCAACATTAACATCACAGTCTAAGTTGCTGAGGCTGACCTTGAATTTATCTTCCCACCACAGCTTCCTAAGTAGCTGTGATTACAAGAGTGAGCCACAGATCCAGCTTTTTATTTATTTATTTATTTATTTTTATTTTTTGATGGTACACCTTTATTTTTTATTTTTTTCCTTTTAGATCCAGTTTTTTAAAATGGACTTCTGTGATTCCTTTGTGAACTCTGAGTGTTAACTGCCCTTATGGGATATACGATTTCCCATCTTCTCTCCGACCCGAGTAGCTTACCCCCTTGGCTGTGCAGAAGCTTTTCAATCTGATGTAATCTCACTTGAGTTTTGCTTTCATTGCCCAAGCTTTGTATATCATATCCAAAGACTCATCACCGAGACAAATGTCAAGGAACTTTATTCACGAGCACTTAATTTTGCTTTTTAGAACCCAGAAATCAGACACTATTAATGTATGAGTAGCATCCAATGGAAACTAAGTCCTAGAATTAAATTAAGCCAGAAGTTAATATAACTCTTCCAGGAAGATCAAGGGGATAAGAACAGAAGCAGGCAGAGCCCGGCAAGGTGGCGCACGCCTTTAATCCTAGCACTTGGGAGGCAGAGGCAGGCAGATCTTTGTGACTTCAAGGCCAGCCTGGTCTACAGAGTGAGTTCCAGGACAGCTGGGGCTACATGAATGTTTATTTCAACCAAATAAACATTCATGTGCACAAAAATGTAAAATGTATGACAAATTGATATGTCTAAAAACAAAAACATTTCCACACTTGGAGATAAGCCTTAATCAATGTACTTAAAGCACTGCAACTCTGAAGGCTATTTAAAACCAGGGGCTAGAGAGATGGCCTAGTGGTTAAGAGCACTGCCGACTGCTCTTGCAGAGGACCTGGGTTCAATCCCCAGCACCCACATGGCGGCTGAGAACCGTCTTTAACTCCAGTTCCAGGGGAATCCGACGCCCTCTTCTGACC
>VZQC01010436.1:0-16063 GCA_009823505.1 Rhizomys pruinosus
AACTATGTCTCAGAAATTAATTTTATTTGAGCATCATGGACAAAGTGGAAAAGGATCCAGGCTTTGAAGGATGGTAGACTTCCTTCAGAAAATAAGGAGAAATCTGGGGAGGCTGCAGACAGCTTGTGGACAGACTTGGAGTTAGACAATTCCAAAATCTGAGTAAGAGCCTCATGGATGTTTCCTTTTGTGCACTCCGCTGTTCTGATGACGTAACCTTAACTTCTCTCCCACTAGGCACCATACAGGCAGAACTCACACTCTAGGGCAATCCATGGAACACAGCATATAAGAGATGTAAAGAAGTCCCTGGTTTCAATATGAGATATAAAGAGAATGTGGTGTTGTTGTCTGAGTCGGGGAAGACTGAAAAAGAAACAGGTGGAGTGGGGTGTAATGTCGAGGGACTGGCAGAACAAGAAGTCGGATTTTTTTTGTTGTTCTTTGTTTTTTGAGTAGTTTATATATTCTTTAAAAAATTTTAATATATATTTTGTACAAGACTATCAAATCTAGACCCGTGTCCCCCACCATATCCCCCAACCCCACCAGAGGTCATGTATTCTGCCAAACATGCTTTTCATCTCTTTCTCAAGATGTTAGATTTTTTAAAATTTCAAATGTCTGAAGGAAATCACTTAGTGTCACAGAATCAAAGATTTCCAAACACACAAGAAAGGTCACAAACATAGTACTTCTCCACTACCTCTGAAGGTGATTCCTAATCAGTGCAACAATTCTGAGCATGTCTCAGTGCTAAGGGTCTTTAGACATTTTTCATATGTGAAGGGTTTTAGAATTAGAATCATCAAGTCAGAGATGACTCAGCCATCCTAGAGAATCAGAATATCACTAAACTTCTTGATCATAGTCAGTCTTACCACGGTAAGATTAAATCTTAAAGTGGCTTTAATTTGCATTTCCTTAATTACTAAGGATGTTGAACACATTTAAATATGTTTCTTAGATGCCTTTACTTCTTTTGAGAACAGTGTTCAGATCTTTAGCCCATCTTTTAATTGGTTCATTTGTCTTTTTGGTCCTTTGTTTTTTTGAGTAATTTATATACTCTGGATGTCAAAACTCTGTCAGATGTGTCACTGATGAAGATTTCCTCCCACTCTGTGGGTTTTCTCTTTACTTCTTCAATTGTTTCTTTTGCTGTGCAGAAGTCTTTTAGTTTAATGAAGTCCCACTTGTTGATTGTTGATCTTATTCCTGTGCAACTGCTATCTGATGTGGAGTCTTTTCCTATACCTATATCTTGTAGATTACTGCCAACCTTTCCTTCTAACATTTTCAGAGTTTCAGGTTTCACATTGAGGTCTCCGATCCATTTAGAGTTCACTTTTGTGCAAGGTGAAAGATAAGGGTTTAGTTTCATTCTTCTACAGGTGGCGATCCAGTTTTGCCAGTACAATTTGCTGAAGATGCTGTCTTTCCTCCACTGAGTGATCTTGGCCCCTTCATCAAATATCAAGGTGACTGAAATTGCATGTACTCAAGTTTGGGTCTTCAATTTTGTTCCATTGATCTACAGGTCTACTTTTGTGTCAGTACCATGGGGTTTTTATGACTATACTTCTGTAGTATAGTTTGAAATATGGTATAGTAATCCCCCCGCATTGCTCATTGTATTCAGGGTTGCTTTGGCTGTCCCAGGTCTTTTGTGATTCCATATGAATTTTAAGATTTTTTTTTCTAAATGATACCAAATGCTGGAGAGGTTGTGAAAAAGGAATGTTCATTTGCTGCTGGTGGGATTGCAAATTTGTACAGCTCCTATGGATAGCAGTATGGAGAACTCTTAAAAACTAAAAATGAACCTACCATTTGACCCAGTCATACCACTCTGTACCCAAGGGATTTATCCTGCTTCAGAGATACTTGCACATCCCTGTTTAGTGCTGCTCTTCTCACAACAGGAAAGAGCTGGAAGCAACCTAAGTGTCCCTCAACTGATTAGTGAATAATGAAAATGTGGTACATTTATACAATAGAGTTCTATGCAGTGGTAAAGAAAGATGACATCATGAAATTTGCAGGTAGGGGCTGGAGAGATGGCCTAGTGGTTAAGAGCGCTGACTGCTCTTACAGAGGACCCAGGTTCGATCCCCAGCACTCACATGGTGGCCGAGAACCGTCTGAAACTCCAATTCCAGGAGAACTCCAGTTCCAGGGGAATCCAACACCCTCTTCTGACCTCCGTGGCATTGCACGACATGGGTGCACAAACCTGCATGTAGACAGTACATTCATACACATACAGAAATAAATAAAATTAAAAGAAATAAAAAAATTGCAGGTAAATGGATGGAATTAGAAGCTGTTATGCTAAGTGAAGTAGCACAGACTCAGAAAAACAAGCTATGTATGTTGTCCCTCATTTGTGGATCCTAGCACCAAATCCTTATATGTAAGTATACATCCTAATATAACTGCAGGAACTAGGTAAATGAGATGGAACAAGGAAGGTAAGGGGAAAGAGGGAACCTGGTAGGTGACAGGTGTTACTAAGGGAGGAATGGATAAAAACAGGGTATCTAAATGGGAGTGGAGTGGAAGGGTTATGGAAGGAAAGGGGGAATAAAGTGGAAAAAAAGGAGCCCAAGAGAAGGGGGGCCATAGGAGACTGGCAGTATCAAGGGAGAAATGGGGATACTTTAAATAGAGAGGACATAATGAAGACATGGAGGGAGGTCTGGACAGGTCAAGATAGGGAGGAAAGATAACTAATGGGGTAAAAAACATGAGAGAATCATATTAGTCTATAAATCTATTGACAAATTACATGTTCAGTATCTCTACATGAGTCTGTGTGCAAAGCTAAAGGTTACATAACAACTAACAGTAAGAGACAGGAGAAAACTTCCTCTGAGTTGCTGTTGGCCAGGGTAGTCCAAGAAATTCTTTTTTTTTTCTTGTATTTTTGTGACAGGGTCTCCCTTTAGTCCCAGCTGGCCTGGAGCTCTCTATGTAGATCAGCTGGCTTTGAACTCCCAGAGATCCACCTGCCTCTGCTTCCCAAGTGCTGGGATCAAAGTCGTGTGCCACCACACCCAGCAAGAGATTCTTAAAAGGCTATTGCAGGCCGGGCATGGATATTTGGTTTTGAAACTGATATTAGACCATTGAGTGATGTTCTCCCTTAGGGACTTGCATAGTGCTCTCCACTCCTAAAGGCTAGCTCTCAAGGTGTGGAGAGCACTAGTAAAGGCTAGCTCTCAAGGTGTGGAGAGCACTATGCAAGTCCCTAAGGGAGAACATCAATCAATGGTCTAATATCAGTTTCAAAACCAAATATCCATGTCAATGATCACACCACATACAACATTGGTGCAATAGTGGAATTTTTATCTTGGGGAAAATCAATGGCTAACTAATTGGATCTGAAGCCCACTCAGTGGGAGGAAACTCATGTGCAGTACTGTAAACTTAGCCAGAGGCACACAATTGAAGAAGCCATAGATCTTAGAGAAATATCAAGGTTGACACATCCTTAGGTTAAGGTAATGTCTTACTAACTTATATTTACAGACAAATATTGCAGACACCACTCAGATAAGAAGCTTCTTTTGTACTAGATGAGAGTCCCACAACTGGACACACACACATGGTCTGTGAGTTGCTCAGGGCTAGGCGACTCATCCACAGTGCAACCTCTACACATAAACTCCAAGAATGGAGGAAGCAGAACAAAGAATATCAGACCTGGAAGATAACAAAGAGCAACTAAAAAGTTCAAATAAAGATTATGAAAAATTTAAAAATACACAAAAGTGGAACAACCAGGAAATATGGGACACTATGAAAAGATCAAACCTCTGCATCATAGGAATAGAGGAAGAAGAATCCCAAGAGAATGGTATTGATCAGATCTTCAACAGAGTAATAGATGAAAATTTCCCCAAACTAAAAAAAGACGAACCCATACAAATACAAGAAGCACATAGAACTCCAAACAGACAAGATCAGAAAAGAAACTCCCCACACCATATCATAGTCAAGATGCTAGATGCCCAAAACAAAGACAAAATTCTGAAACCACAAGAGAAAAACAACAAGTCACATACAAGGGGAAACCCATCAGAATTACAACTGACTTCTCTGCACAAACCATGAAAGCAAGAAGAACATGGAGCAAAGCATTCCCAGTGTTAAAGGACTATGGATGCCAACCCAGATTATTATACCCAGCAAAAATGTCGATTATAGTTGAAGGAGACATTTCTTCAGGACCTCAAGGCACAGATTAACCCCAGCACACTAATAGTAGGGCACTTCACTACCCCACTAAGTCCTTTGGACAGATCAACAGGACAAAGAATAAACAGAGAGACATCTGAACTGAATGATACAATACACCAAATGGACCTCACACACATCTACCAAATATTCCATCCAAACACTAGAGAATACACTTTCTACTCAGCACCCTATTCTATAAAATAGACTACATACTGGAACACAGAGAAAACTCAACAAATAGAAAAAGATTGAAATAATTTCATGCATTCTATCAGACCACAGTATAATAAAGCTCAATATCAAATCCAGGATAAGCCCTATTTCATTGATTTCTGCTCTGATTTTTGTTATTTCTTCCTGTCTGTTGCATTTAGGGTTCATTTTTTGTTGCATGGAGACTAAACAACACTCATGAATAATGAATGGGTCAAGGAAGAAATAAAGAAAGAAATAAAAGCATTCTTGGAACTGAATGACAATGATAATACAACACAACAAAACCTATGGGACACTTTAAAAGCAGTCCTAAGAGGGAAGTTTATAGCCCTGAGTGCCTACATCAAAAAAACAGAAAGCACACAAGTGAACGATCCAGCACTGCAGCTAAAAACACTTGAGAAACAACAAAAAATGAACCCTAAATGCAACAGACAGGAAGAAATAACAAAAATCAGAGCAGAAATCAATGAAATAGAAACAAAGAAAACCATACAGAAAATCAATGAATCCAAAAGTAGGTTCTTTGAGAGAATAAACAAGATACACAGACCTCTAGCCAAGTTAACCAAAAGAAAGAAGGAACAACTCCAAATCAATAGAATCTGTGATGAAAAGGGAAATATCACAACAGACAATGAAAAGATCCAGACAATCATATGGGAATACTTCAAAAACCTTATTATTTAAACCTCTACCAAGTTTAAAAACTTAGGAGAAATGGATGAACATCTGGAATCCTGGAATTACCAAAGCTCAACCAAGAAGAGATCGACAGCTTAAACAGACCCATAATATATGAAGAAATTGAAGATGTAATAAGAAACCTCCCAACTAAAAAAAGCCCAGGCCCAGATGGTTTCATGGCAGAATTATATAAAACATTTTAAAAAGGCTTACAACGATTATCACTCAAATTGTTTAGAAGGATACAAACAGTGGGAATTCTCCCAAATTCCTTCTATGAAGCCAGCATCACTCTAATACCCAAACCAGGCAAAGATATAACCAAAAAGGAGAACTATAGACCCATCTCATTAAAGCAAAAATTCTCAACAAAATATTTGCAAACTGCATAAAGAACCACATCAAGAAGATCATCCATCATGACCAAGTTGGATTCATACCAGAGATGCAGGGATGGTTAAACATACAAAAATCAATAAATATCATGAAACATATAAGTGGACTGAAAGACAAAAACCACACGATCACCTCAATTGACTCAGAAAAAGCCTTTGACAAAATCCAGCATCCTTTCATGCTTAAAGTCCTAGAGGGGATTGGATTGGAGGGATCATTCCTCAATGTAATCAAAGCCATATCCAGGAAACCCACAGACAATATCATTCTAAATGGGGAAACAACAGAAGCATTCCCTTTAAAGGTAGGAACTTGGCAAGGCTGTCCCCTGTCACCACTCCTTTTCAATATAGCGCTTGAAACACTTGCTAGGGCAATAAGGCAAGAAAAGGAAATTAAAGGAGTTCTAATTGGAAAAGAGGAAGTCAAGCTATCCCTTCTTTCTGATGATATGATTATTTACCTTACTTAAGTAACCTGTAAGCAGGTTTTTAAAACAAAGACCAAACACTGACATATAATGGATAATCATTTAATCCACAGGTGATTGCTTATAATAAGCATTAATAATCCAGCTTTCTGTGTATTGTGATTACTCAGGCTACTGCATATTGTATTCAAGGGTGGTAAAAGTAATATTTTTAAAAGAATATAATTTAATATAAATGAAATTTGAATTCAGTTCCATTCATAAGACCTACTTAGCACGCTTAAAATCATAAACCCTACAGAAAACTAATATTAGTGTTACAAATACTGCTTATATTTTATTATACCTTGAGAATACCGTATTTGATACAAATGTAGCTAAATGTGATATTCTGAACTCTCCAGGATCTGAAATACATTAAAGTGATAGTTGCCAAAAACAAAACAAAACAAAACTGGGTGAAATGAGATAAAAGAGAGAAAACACTTGACTATTTCCTTTCTTTTCTTTTGGATTTTTGGGTCATTTTTGTGTATTCTTAACTCAAAATGTTAGTGAAAAATACTTAAAATAGAGAAATCTTGCTTTCTGAATTAGTTTTTAATTAATTAATTAATTAATTTTTTTTTGGTCTTTTCTAGACAGGGTCTCCCTGTAGCCCCAGCTGGCCTGGAACTCGCTATGTAGACCAGGCTGGCCTTGAACTCACACAGATCCGCCTGCCTCTGCCTCCCGAGTGCTAGGATTAAAGGCGTGCACCACCACGCCTGGCCTGAATTAGTTTTTTTATGTTAGCATACTACGTGACGTGAAGGGTTTCCCGTGGCTCTTCATGCGCGTGTCATTGCACTGTGCTCTCATCTGCTCCTCCCACCTAGCTGCCTCGCTGTCTTCCTCTCCTTTACCCCCCTCTCCTGTACCCCCTCTCCTGCATACCCTTCTCCTTTATCCCCCTGTCCTGTACCCCTGTCCTGTACCCCTCTCCTTTATCCTCCTCTCCTGTACCCCTCTCTTGTACCCCCTCTCCTTTATCTCCCTCTCCTATATCCCCCTCTCCTTTATCCCCCTCTCCTGTACCCCTCTCCTGCACCCCCTCTCCTTTATCTCCCTCTCCTATATCCCCCTCTCCTGTACCTCCTCTCCTGTACCCCCTCCTGCTTTCCCATTGCCCTCTCTGTTTTCCACCTCCCTTAAGGTATCACCCCATGCCGGGCGTGGTGGCACTAGCATTTAATCCTAGCACTCGGAGGCAGAGGCAGACAGATCTCTGTGAGTTCAAGGCCAGCCTGGTCTGCAGAGTGAGTTCCAGGACACTGCTGTTACAAGGAGACCCTGTTTCAAAAAAGACAAAAAACCCCCCAAAGATATCTCCCCATGACACCCTTTCTAATTACTTGGCCAACAGACACACACACACACACACACACACACACACACACAATTTAAATCTAGGTTTCCCACATGAGAGAAAACTTTTAACTTAATGATTTCCAGTTGCACCCACTTTCTTGCGAATGTCACAAATTCATCTTCCATGGCTGCATAGTATTTCACTTGTGTGTATACATTCCATTTTCTTTTTTTTTTTTTTTTTTTATTTTTTTTTTTGGTCTTTTTGAACCAGGAGTCTCCCTGTACCGCCCCAGTGTCCTGGAATCACTTCAGTAGACCAGCTGGCTTGAACTCACAAAGGATCGCCTGCCGTCTGCCTCCAAGTTGCTAGGATTGAAAGGCATTGCACCACCATGCCGAGCTCACATCCATTTTCTTTATTCATTTGTCTGTTGACGAATATCTAGGCTGGTTCCATTTCCTGGCTATTGTGAATATTTGAATATTGCAGCTATAAATGTGGATGTGAAAGTATCTCTATGGCAGTGTTGACTTAGTGTTGTTTGGGAATGTAGTTAGGAGCGTTATAACGGGGTCATATGGAAATTCTATTTTCAGTTTTTTGAGGAAAGTTTGTATCAGTTTCCATAGTGGCTGCAGAAGTTACACTCCCACCAACAGTGGATGCTTATTCCACATCCTCTTTTTCCATATCCTTGCCAACATTTGTTGTCATTTGTTTTCTTGATGAGGGCCATTCTGACTGGGATGAGATGGAATCTCAAAGAAGCTCTAATGTGCATTTCCCTGAAAGATAAGGATCTTGAAGCATTTTAAAATTATTTTGTAGTGTATGAATGTACTTGTCTTCATGTAGGTTTGGCACCCGTCGTGTGCAATGCCGCGGGAGGTCAGAAGAGGGTCTCGGAATTCCCCTGGAACTGAAGTTCTCCTGGAATTGGAATTACAGACGGTTTTCTACGCCATGGGTGCTGGAGTCGAACCCGGGTCCTCTGCAAGAAGCAGTCACGTGCTCTAACCACTAGGCTATTTCCCAGCCCCTGAAACTTTTTTTTTTTAAAAAAGAGCACAGTTGTTTTAAGCCTGTCTTATTGCTAAGTGCAGCTACCCTGTGGCTGCCACACTGCTTTTTGCCATCCTTCAAAGACATTGAGACACAGCTTTTTAAAAAACCTTCCAGTATGGACTGAAGACTCGTTCTTCCAAGTATCCTCCAAACCTTCGAGTGCCAGATGAGGATGCTGAGACATCCAACTGTGGACTAAGCTACTACTGGGGTTTCAGCCTCTTCAGAGTATAGACTGCCATCTTTTGGACTACCCAGGCTGTAATCATGTGATGATCTCATACAGGAATCAAGACAGGACAGGACTCGGTGCTCACTGGACCTTCATTTGGTGACGCATGGGAAGGGAAAACCCCAATGTAGACACAAGGGAGAACTGATGGTGTCTTGGGCTTGCCAAGGAGGAGACTTCAAAATCATGACCCTCTTCAGGCCTATAAAAACTCATAACTGAAGATGCTAAAACCTAATTTGATAATGTGCATATTTTGGAGTGATGCATATTGGAAGGAATAACAACAACAAAACTGGGTCAAAGAACTGACTGAAACGGTGAACTTCTGTTTGAAACAGTAAACTTCTGCATCGAGAATGTTGAGAGAGATTGAGAAAAAAGATGAAAAACATGTTTGGCAGAATGCATGAGCTCTGGTGGGGTGGGGGGGCAAGGAGGGGGACATGGGTCTATATTTGATTTGAAATTTTGTTTTTTTTTGTTTTTTAATTTTTTTAATTTAAAATTTTTTTTATTTATTTCTGTATGTGTATGAATGTACTGTCTGCATGCAAGTTTGTGCACCCGTGTCGTGCAATGCCGTGGAGGTCAGAAGAGGGTGTCGGATTCCCCTGGAACTGGAGTTCTCCTGGAACTGGAGTTTCAGACAGTTCTCGGCCACCATGTGGGTGCTGGGGATCGAACCCGGGTCCTCTGTAAGAGCGGTCGGTGCTCTTAACCACTAGGCCATCTCTCCAGCCCCTGATTTGAAATTTTGTATGAAATGCACAAAGCTTCAATTAAAAAAATGGCTTTAAAAAAATAAAAAGTATTTATTGACCCTTCCTAGAGAAATATATTTTTTATTTGTTTGCTTGCAAAAGAGCCCCTTGTGATAATGATCAGTGCTAGGTACTAGCTGATTTTGATCTCCTGGAAGACATGCGATAGGCTATTATTTTCATTAGTGATACATGAGGAGATACAACTTTCTTTGGATAATAAAGTGTGAATAATATACTGTTTGTTACATCTACACAGAACTTTAAGAGGTGGTATGTAATTTACCAATAATGTGTTTCCCTGGCATAGTGAAGGGCAGAGCTCAAAATGACAGCTGTTCCAACAGTAAGAACACTTGGAAGAGAGACCCACATTGTGTCACAATGTACTTTCAAAGGTAGGCCATGGAGTTCCAGGTTGTTCATTTTCACCTCTTGACACTTCGAGTTACAAGGTTCACTCCTGAGCTATCATCTATCTCCCTATTTTTCCAGTATAACTTCATGTATTTCCTGGATGCACTTGATCTCACCAAACTAACAGGGTTATTTATTTTTAACTCTACATTCCCTTATGAAATGGCCAATTAATGCTTTTACTTGATGCTCTCCCAGGAATTTCTAAATCTGAAAATTAAGATGATTTCTCTTGACTCATGCTTCTCACACAGGAACACTTACCTAATATTCCCCAGACTGTTGACATTGTAGTCTGAGAAGTTGCTCAAAGCAGAAGTCTAGGATTGGTTTTTACTATTTTCCTGTCCCTCAGTACACTTTATCTAGTGTATTATAAAATATAGTTCAAATCCAGCCAGCTCTCTGACTTCTCTGAACTGCTCTTTGTTATCTTCCTCTGTTAACTATGGACCCAGTTAATCTGCATTTGAACCTTCATCATTCCCCTCCCTGCTCCCTACAGGGAGAATCATTCACAATTCATGATGGGTCACTTCACTTCTTTAAGATTCCTTCAATGAACCCACTTCTTTCAGCTCTTTGAACATGCCAACACTTTTTTTTTTTAATTTGGCGATGACACTTTATAAAGGTTGTACTGAGCAGAGGCACATGCATTGAAGTCATACACAGACAGATCTTAATATGCTGTTTAACAGTATCATACACATACAAACATGTATCCACACTATCTTAGTGTTTATACTGAGCAGTCACATGCATTGGGAAAAAAAAACCTTTAAAAATATTATTTAAAACATGGAGCTCTGATTAATTGCACTGCCAATGCTGATGACATCTTGTACCTTTGGTTCTAATATATATATTGTACAAGATTATCAAATCTAGACTCATGTCCCCCACCCTATACCCCCACCCCATAAGAGCTCATGTATTCTGCCAAACATGCTTTTCAACTCTTTCTCAGTCTTTCTACATATTCTCCATGTGGAAGTTGACTGTTTTGAGCAGAAGTTCAGTATTTCAGTCAGTTCGTTGATGCAGACCTTTCTGTTGTTGTTGTTGTTGTTTTTTCCAATATGCATCACTCCCAACTGCTTGGACAAAAGCTCAAGGGGCCGTGCACAAGAAATACAACTAGGTAATTGGCACTAGCATCCACAGATGAAGGATACCATTCACCGTTTGTTTTTCTGGGACTGTGTTACTTCACTCAGCATGATGTCTTCTAGATCCAGCCATTTTCCTGCAAAGCTCATGATGTCATCTTTCTTTACTGCTGCATAAACTCCATTGTGTAGATATACCACATTTTCTCTATCCACTCATCAGTTGAGGGGCATTTGGGTTGGTTCCAGCTCCTTGCTATTGTGAAGAGAGCTGAAATAAACATGGCCATGCATGTATCTCTGTGGTGGGGTGAGTCTTGGGGGTACATGCCTAGGAGTGGTATGGCTGGGTCAGGTGGCAAGTTCATTTCAAGTCTCCCAAGGGTTCTCCACACTGCTTTCCATAGTGCCTGTACAAGTTTATATTCCCACCAGCAGTGGCTGAGTGTTCCCCTTTCCCCACAACCTCTCCAGCACTTGGTATCATTTGTTTTCTTGATCCTAGCCAGTCTTATTGGAGTGAGATGATATCTTAAAGTGGTTTTAATTTGCATTTCCTTATTAGCGACATTGAACACTTTTTAAGATGTTTCTCAGCCATCTCTAATTCCTCACTTGTGAAGTCTCTGTTCAGCTCTTTGCTCCATCTATTGAGTGGGTCATTTGTTTTCTTTCTTCTTTGTTTTTTGAGTAGTTTATATATTCTGGAAATCAATGCTTTGTCAGATGTTTCTGCAGTGAAGGTTTCCTCCCACTCTGTGGGATTTCTCTTCACTTCCTTGATTGTTTCTTTTGATGTACAGAAGCTTTTGAGTTTAATGAGGTCCCATTTGTCAATTGTCGACCTTAATTCTTGTGCAGCTGCTGTCTGATTTAGGAAGTCTTTTCCTACGCCTATGTCTTGTAGTCTGCTGCCAACTTTTTCTTCTATCACCTTCAGAGTTTGGGGTTTCACGTTGAGGTCTTTAATCCATCTGGAGTTGACTTTTGTACAGGGCGAGAGGTAGGGGTTTAATTTCATTCTTCTACAAGTGGTGATCCAGTTTTGCCAACACCACTTGCTGAAGATGCTGTCTTTTCTCCATTGTGGTTTCTTGGCCCCCTTGTCAAATATGAGATGGCTGAAATTGTATGTGCTCAGATTTGGATCTTCGGTTTTGTTCCATTGGTCAACAGGTCTGTTTTTGTGCCAGTACCAGGCTGTTTTTATGACTATAGCCCTGTAGTATAGTTTAAAATCTGGTATAGAGATCCCTCCTGTGTAGCTCTTTTCACTCAGGATTGATTTGGCTATTCGGGGTCTTTTGTTTCTCCAAATGAATTTAAGAACTTTTGTTTCCAAGCCTGTGAAGAAACTCTTGGGGATTTTGATTGGGATTGCATTAAATCTATACAAGAGTTTTGGTAAAATGGACATTTTTACAATGTTAATTTTCCCAATCCATGAGCATGGGAGGTTTTTCCATCTTCTGAGGTCTTCTTCAATTTCTTTCTTTAAGGGTTTAAAATTTTTGTTGTAGAGGTCCTTGGTGTCTTTGGTTAGGTTTGTTCCTAGGTATTTTATTGTTTTTGAGGCTATTGTGAGTGGGAAGGTCTCCTTGAATTTCTTCTCCAGTTGTTTGTTGTTGGTGTAAAGAAAGGCCACTGATTTTTTTAGGTTAATTTTGTATCCTGCCACTTTGCTGAAGCTGTTAATCGTTTCTAGGAGTTTTCTGGTGGAGTTTTTAGCATCCCTTAAGTAAACAATCATATCATCAGCAAATAGGGATAGCTTGACTTCCTCTTTAACAATTAGTACTCCTTTAATTTCCTTTTCTTGCCTTATTGCTCTAGCAAGTGTTTCAAGCACTATATTGAAGAGGAGTGGTGACAGGGGGCAGCCTTTCCAAGTTCCTACCTTTAAAGGGAATGTTTCTGTCATTTCCCCATTTAGGATGATATTGTCTGTGGGTTTCCTGTGTAAGGCTTTGATTACATTGAGGAATGATCCCTCCAATCCAATTCCCTCTAGGACTTTAAGCATGAAGGGATGCTGGATTTTGTCAAAGGCTTTTTCAGTATTAATTGAGATGATGGTGTGGTTTATGTCTTTCATTCCATTTATGTGCTTGATGATGTTTATTGATTTTCATATGTTGAACCATCCCTGCATCTCTGGTATGAATCCAACTTGGTCATTGTGGGGCTCTCAGATGAGTTTAGCCATCTAGTAATTTTCCACTAGCAGCTTCCCAGCACTGAAATAGTCACAAGGAGGTTGAAGTCCGTTGTGACTTATCACAGGAGTTGTTGCAAATGTTTGCCTTAAGTGAAGATCTGTATCTGCACATTCTTTCCAATATGTAAGCACTGAAGTGTCTGTGGCTTGGCAATGTTTCCTCATTCCCTGCCCTTTATATTCTACTTGTGTTACTACAGTAAACGAGACTTGATCAGAACCTGTCTTGTCTCCATTCCTTGCATCTTTTGCCCCTTCCCCTCACTCCTTCTCTTCCAGGACCCCGTTGACTGATCCACGGGATGGGTCAGGTCATGATGGATGATCTTCTTGATGTGAGTCTGAATGCTATTTGCCAGTATCCTGTTTAGAATTTTGGCATCTGTGTTCATTAGGGATATGGGTCTATAGTTCTCCTTTTTAGTTGTATCTTTGCCTGGTTTTCGTAATAGAGTGATGCTGGCTTCATAGAAGGAATCTGGGAGAATGCTCTCTGTTTGTATCCTTCTAAACAGTTTCAGTAATAATGGTTGTAAGTCTTTTTGAAATATTTTATAGAATTCTGCCATGAAACCGTTTGGGCCTGGGCGTTTTTTAGTTGGGAGGTTTCTTATTATATCTTCAGTTTCTTCATAAATTATGGGTCTGTTTAAGCTGTCGATCTCTTCTTGGTTGAGCTTTGGTGATTCCCAGGATTTCAGATATTCATTCATTCCTTCTAGGTTTTCAAACTTGGTAGAGTATAGGTTTTTGAAGTATTCCTGTATGATTTTCTGGATCTTTTCTTTGTCTGTTGTGACATTTCCCTTTTCATCGCAGATTGTATTGATTTGGAGTTGTTCCTTCTTTCTTTTGGTTAACTGGGCTAAAGGTCTGTCTATCCTGTTTGTTCTTTCATAACCAAATTTTGGATTCATTGATTTCTTTGGTATTGTTCTCTTTGTTTCTATTTCATTGATTTTCACTCTGATTTTTGTTATTTCTTCCTGTCTGTTGTGTTTAGGGTTCATCTGTTGTTGCCTCTCGAGTGCTTTTAGCTGCGGTGTTAGGTCATTCACTTGTGCTCTTTCTGTTTTTCTAATGTAGGCACCCAGGACTATAAACTTCCCTCTTAGGACTACTTTTAAGGTATCCCATAGGTTTTGTTGTGTTGTATTGTCATTGTCATTCAGTTCCAGGAATGCTTTTATTTCTTTCTTTATCTCTTCCTTGACCCATTCATTATTCAAGAGTGTNAGGTGTAGCTGGTGCTGACGGAGGAGTCTTGCTTGACTCAAGGAGACCTATATTTGCTTTATTGGTTTAGTGGCCTTTGGTAACACTCTCTGGCATTCCAGTGACCATCTGTATACTTGCAAGTGTGGTCTCCATACATCTTTCCCATGTTTACATCAGGTCTTCAACAGCAGGGCCTTATCGCCTCTCTTCTTGCAGGTATCCCAGTTTGGAGGCAAGGAGCCTTTACCTTTTGTGGGTGCTTGGATCCCCTGGCCAACATCTCCTTGGTAGAATAATCTATTGTTGATGTCAGAGCTCCTGTATTAATATATTTTGCTTTAAAAAAAATATATATTTTGCTTAAGTGAATAGCTTAAGGAGACTTTAGCCTTATATTTGGTTCTGAATAGAGAATAATCCTTTTCACAGTTTCTATGTCTATTAGTCAATTAAAGAAGGCAGTTTTACTGGTTTTACAAGAGATTACCTCTGTAACAGTTGGCTACAATCTACAGCTGGAGAATGACCTCATCATCATCATATTTCTCCTTGTTCTATGGGGGGAGTTAAGAAAGTCTCTCGTATTAAAACCTTTGTGGCACCTAGAAGGTAAGCTTCATTAGGACTCATTAAAAATAGTTGTTACTAGTAGGCTCCACAGAGGGGCCTGATGTCTGCAGCAATCTGAGGCTTTTCTTCCCTTCAATGCCCAGAGGAGTCAATCCTTCTGCTGGCACTTTCTGGTACATCCTACTCACTGCAAAGCTGTATTTTCTTTCTCAGCCATTAAGTTGGTGACATTCTGGCCCATTGGAAGATACAGATCCCTTCCCGTAGCTAGTTCCAAGATTTGAATTGTAGGGTTTATTGACAAAAAGTTTTCACATCTATCTGTATTCCCCTTTTTTATTTTAGGTTTTTGTTTTTTGACCCATGAGTCTCAAAAAAGCAGCCATATGACACATACCTATAGGGTGGAATCAAGGCACAGATTTCATCAAACTCACCCATGCTGTTTTGGGTGACTGCACGTGACCAACTTGGGAAGCAAACCCAGCTTCTAAATTAAATCATCCTACAGGTGAAAGAGATTGCTACAAGGTGATACCGTACAACAGCAAAATTATAGAGAACCTTTGTATATGCCAATCCCAAAGTTACTGTTATACAGATTTTAATTAAAACAAATGTGGACAACAGCAATTTATATCTCCAATTAACTCAGATACATTTACCATTTTTATCAAAGCCTTTAAACCAATGTTGTTTAATATACACATATTTACTTTTACTAAGTCCTAAAACACCATGTAAACTGTAGACAGAGTCTGGGCAAAACTGGATACTTGTTGAATTCACGTCAATTAAATATGCATTAATCGAATATCGAATATACACCCGTGTCCCTCTCCCCCCCCCCCCCTTCCTGAGTCACCATTTCAGTCAGTTTTCTGATGCAATCTTTCTGTTGTTGTTCTTTTAATATGCATCCCTCTCCACAAGAAATATTTATAACTGGGTTATTGGTACTAGCATCCACATATGAGAGATACCATTTGTCGTTTGTTTTTCTGGGACTGTGTTACTTCACTTAACATGATGTCTTCTAGCTCCATCCATTTACCTGCAAAGTTCATGATGTTGTCTTTCTTTACCGCTGCATAGAATTCCATTGTGTACATGTACCACATTTTCTCTATCCACTC
>VZQC01010436.1:21020-43335 GCA_009823505.1 Rhizomys pruinosus
TCCAGAGGTCGTGGGTGCATCCTGAGAAGCTAAGGGCAAAGTTGGAGAGGAGGACGTAGGGTACCCCAAGAGCATTGGGAAGCATCAGAATTTACCCAAGGGAATTTGGATCCTTGCTGACTACAATTTGGAGCTATAGAAATCACCCCAGGGCATCAAGAGACAACAGGGATAGCCCGGTGTTGGCTGAGCCTTTCTCCTACTGAACCCAGGTACAGACCTTGGCCCTGGCCCTGGAAGAACAGCTGGTTGATTTAGGGTGGTGTGCAGTGGTTCTGTGAGTACATCTCACTGGGTGGGTGAGTGGGTTTGACTCCACTTGTGGGGTCAACCTGGGGAATTCTGGCTCCATTGCAGGGGAAGTATTGTGCCCTTCCAGCTCACAGGACCAGGAGTGCCTGGGGCCCTTGGGGTGCGGGTTTCACAGGTCTAGGGTGTTCAGGCAGACTTGGGTGTTGTGGCTTAGTCCATTGGGAAAAATGTTTGCCAGTTGGGTGAGGCTTGTTGGTCTATACAGTGTCAGGATAGAGTTGAGATTTTGGAACCTAAAGTATCCACACCTGTATATCAATTAAGAAGTCAACGAACACCTAAAGAATATAACCAAAATCAGTGTCAACTCAATAAACATGTAAGCTTCACATTAGAACCACTCCCAACCACTTTCTTTCATTGAGCTTTAGCTACCTGGATGCCTAAAGCTCAATGAAAGAAAGACTCTGGTGGCTCTCCACCAAATACCAATACCTCTATTTGGGTACCCTCTCATGAAGACCCCTTGACTATAACTCAGGATACAGATCTCAAAAAAACAATTATGAATATAATTAGGGAAATTAAGGAGTTGAGGGAATTTAAGAAACTTATAAACAAGGAAGTCCAGGATCTAAAAGAAAACAGGGACAAATTGAAAGAGGATAATGATAAATTGTGGAATGAAATCACAAAAGATATAGAAACATTGAAGAAAATTCAAGTTGAAATGGAAAAAGAAACGAAACATTCCAGAAAAAAGTTGGAAATGATGGAAGAAACTTTTTATTAAATTTTTTTTTATTTTATTTAATTTTGTATGTGTATTGAATGAATGTACTGTTGCATGCAGGTTTTGTGCACCCATGTCGTGCAATGCTGCGAGGTCAAAAGAGGGCTCGGATTCCCCTGGAACTGGAGTTGTCCTGGAATTGGAGTTTCGGACGGTTCTCGGCCGCCAGGTGGGTGCTGGGATCGAACCCGGGTCCTCTGTAAGAGCGGTCGAGCTCTTAACCGCTAGGCCATCTCTCCAGCCCATGAAATCTTCTTAAAATAAAATATTAAAAAAAAAAAATAGAATATCAAATTGGAAGACAATATGGAAGAATTGGATAAATCAAGTAAAGATTATGAAAAATTAAAAAACCCACAAGAATGAAAACCAAAGAACTGTGGATACTATGAAAAGAGAAACCTATGAATTATAGGGAATAGAAGAGGAAGAAAACTTCAAGGATAAGGATATGGCCCAGGTCTTCAAAAAATTTTAGATGAATATTTTCCCAAGTTAAAGCAAGAGATCCCTAGACAAGAATTAGAAGCATATAGGACAGCAAGCAGACAGAACCAGAAAAGAACTTCTCCATGCCATATCTTAATAAAAACACTAGATGTTCAAAGCAAAGAAAGGATACTGAGGGCTGCAAAAAAAACACACACACAAGTTGCCTACAGAGGAAAATCTATCAGAATTACAGATGATCTCTCAGTGTAGACGATGAAAGTCAAAAGAGCTTGGTCTAAAATATTCCTTTTTCTAAAAGACTATAAATGCCAACTCAGAGTACTTAATCCAGCAAAAATGTCTATTATAATTGAAGGAGAAAGGAAAATGTTCCATGAAATAATTAAGTTGAAAGAATTTCTTTCCAATAAGCCATCCCTGGAGAGAATACTTCAAGTAATACAAGGAGTGGAGGGCAGGGATGACTATAACCAACTAACAGCAGAAAACAAATGATACTGCCACTATGGAAATAAAAACCTAGGGTAAGAATGTACTAGAAATGAAAATGACTGGAAGAAATTTAATTCTCTTAACAACAGTTTTAAATATCAATGGAATGAATTCTCCAATTAAGAGACAGAGACTAGTAGAATGGATTAAGAAACAAAACCCATCTTTTTTTGTTCTTTTCTTGTCTCCACGAAACTTACCACACCTTTAAAGATAGATAGTAGCTGGGCGTGGTTGGGCACGCCTTTAATCCTAGCACTGGGGAAGCAGAGGCAGGCTGATCTATGTGAGTTCAAGGTCAGCTTGGTCTACAGAGTGAGTTCCAGGCCAGCTGGGGCTGCAGGGGGACCCTGTCTCAAAAAAAAAAAAAGATAGTATCCCAAGGTGAAAGGATTGTAAAAAATAATACAAGTAAATGGCACTAAGAAAAAAGGAGGATTCGCTATGCTAATATCAGGCCAAATAGAATTGAAGGCCTTTTGTGTTTTGTTGTGTGTGGGATATTTGATCACTAGGTGGAAAAATCTCTGTTGTGGATAGACAGGCTTTCTGCCAGGCCTATGTGATGCATTTCTGAATATCTGGAAAGATTTGGTTGGCTAGAGCCTTCCCTGGGACTTGTAGGGTCAGTTTAAGGTTTTTATTTTGTGGTGATGTGTTTGGGGGAATTACCCCATTCCGTTGGACAGGCATAAATATTGCAAAGTTTAGTAGAAAATAAGATACTTGTACTGGATTGAAGTGATTAAATGTTTCTAGCGTGCAATGGTATAAACATTAAAGCCAGTTTTAAATGGTATTTTAACCATGCAGGGTTGTGGTTGGTTTTTGGTCCATTCCTGGCTTGTACTGGACTTACAGTTGTAGATTCAAATTTAAGGGGCCTAGACAAATAAAGGGTTACCTTTGACTTCTGAAAGATATTTTTTGGTCTCTATTATGCAAGTGTTACTTTTGATATCTGTTCTGCTCATTCCAGGAGTAGAAATGTAATTTGGAGTTTGAACATGGGTCTTTTACTTGGCTATGTATTTGTGTTATGATCCTCTCTCCTGATTTTGGGCAGCAGCATCAACTCTTAACTCCCAGCAGGCCACATGGTGCTCACAGTCACAAGTGCTCCGGAGCATTTGTGTTGCTAAGCTAGGATGTTTGGTACATGAGGTGCTTTTGGCTTACAACATCTTCATTTAAGATGGAGATTTTCAGGGACATGAACTCATTCTAAATTAAGAACATCCACACGGCACGGAGAAGCAGAGTGGTGGAGACATAAAGAGATAGCAGAAAGAAGAAAGCCAAGATTGTGACTTCTTGGAATCTGTGGCACTGGATACTGATTAGTTTGAACTAACCAATAACTTCAACTGGCATTCATCTACATGTATGTTCTTTGTTGCTGGCATCTGGTCCTGGGAAGATTAAAGCAGAGAAGTATCTCCCTGTGTGTGGAGGCCAGCCAGAGGTTCTTACTGGTCATGGTGCATATTAGACACATGCTCTGTGAAACTGTAGCTATCTTTAAAATGTGACCAGCCTTGGGAATATCAATCCTTCCACACTGAGGTAAGTTTCTAAGTTGCCAAAACACCTATTCCATAGATATTTCATCTTGTGTCTAAAAATAATAAGAAAGTACCAAGATTATATTATAATGTACAAACACATACTTCTTCCTACAATCAACCCTACAGATGGATTAAAGTTCATTAAATGATATTATTGAATAATATTCTGGTTAAATGGCTTCAAAAGTAAAATATTGTAAGAATGATTATAATATAACAGAGCAGTTAATGAACATTCATGACTATTTCCATCATATTTTAGTCAGATTTCTTGAAATCTACTTCCCAATGAGGCCTTGTCTTTTGAACCCTTGTACCCATCTCTGTATCTCTCCATTTTAGCAAGAACTCTACTAAATGTATTAGCCACAATTCTCCCTATTCCTAATATGTGCTCTTAGATTTTCATTTGCTGATATCCACCCTACTCCATGGCTGTGAATTCCCACTTTCCTATGTTGCTTTCGATGATGTTGACCTCTACGGCAAAACTCCATTGTAAAAATCACCACCTTCATCATGGTGGCTTTTAATAAAGTCTGTAGTGTTTTAACATATGTCATGAATAACATGTCTTTATCAATATTCAAAAGAATAACAAATAAAATTGGTCCTATGTAATAAAATGAAAGAACGGATATTTTGGGATAATGCAAATTAGATTTGAATTTGGACATTTCCACCAATTAGTGTGGTGTGCTATTGAACAGATAATGCTCTCCAGTCCTTCCTCTCTAAATGCGGAGTGATAATAATGTGCTATTGCAGTTACAGAGTTGTTAGCAATAGACTGCTTATACTTCAATTTCAGGTTTCACACCAAAGACAGTTTAACTGCCTTTGAGAAAATTACACTCTGAGAAAGATAAAGTCCTCAAAGGGCACTTAGCTGTGAGGGTATCAAAGACATACTTACCAACTACAAGAAAGGCCATTTGTTCTGTGGAGCAGAGAAAATACACATTAAAAAGATCCAGTCTTGGGGCTGGAGGTGTATCTCAGTGGTAGGGTGTGTGCCCAGAATGGCTCTGGGTTCTATTCCCAGAACAATGAACAAACAACCCAAGTAGCAAACAATCTGGCCTTCTTCATGTCATTTCACTATGTAAGTATTTTTTATTTTATTTTATTTATTTTTTATGTGTATGAATATACACATAAAAATGCATGTAGGTTTGTGCACCTGTGTCGTGCAATGCCACGGAGGTCAGAAGAGGGTGTTGGATTCCCCTGGGACTGGAGTCAAAGATGGTTCTCAGCCGCCATGTGGGTGCTGGGGATTGAATCTGTATCCTCTGTGAGAGCAGTTGGCACTCTTAACCGCTAGGCCATCTCTCCAGCCTGTAAGTATTCTTTTGTTGCTGTCTGCTTTTATTTTTTCCCTGATTTATACTTCGATACTGTATATCAATGAAATTTAGGTTTACTGCCTGTTTAAACTTCTAAAATAGCCTTATTGATTTTGCTTGATTAAAAACAAATTTTAAAGCCTGGTGAGATGGTCCAGTAGATAAAGTTACTTGCCACTAAGACCAATGACTGAGTTTGAACTGACATTCAAAAGTTGACCACTCCTGACTTCTGCATCCACTTGTGACAAGTGGGAGAGCTCTCCCAGGAGTCCCTGTCCTCTATCCAGCTGTGTTTCTCCAAACTACCCATCATGTGGCAGCTGTACACTGGGGGAATGTATTGGGGAACAGACTCCAATTTCTGGTAACTGATACACCATAACAAGATTGGCACCACAGAGCGGCTGGTCCTAAAAGTTCGAGAAGATTGGATGAGGTTGGGGATCGCCACTGGCCACGTTTTCAGGGTCTGTGGCCCTCGGCTGCCATGGTGAGACAGGTCTTGCTAGGCCTGCCGCCTCTGCCCCTCACATCCACAACCCCACTCAGTGAGAACTTTGTACAACTGGTCCTCTGTTTCCTCCCCATTTTCCAAGTTGGCAGTCCCTCCTGTCCTGCTCAGGTCTACACTTAGACTCACTTGCTTCCAGGGGTCTAGCCTGTATGTGGCCCGGGCGTTCTTCCCTACTGGTTGCAAGCTGTGGCTTCTCTTTCTCCCTTTGCATCCCTCAAATGACCTTCTGGATATCCCTTCCCAAGGCCCCTCCTCCCTGACACTCTGCCCAGTTCAGCGGTACAGTGGAGCACTTTTCCATTGTATCCAGTTCCTTGGCTCCTGGCAGTGTCACTGACCCTAATAAATCCCTCCTGACCCCAGTTCTGCTTAATTAATTAAACATGATTGTTCCTCTGCGGAAGGGGGGGGGCATGGTAGAATGTAAGGGCTGCTATTGGGGTGAATGGTGAAACTACAGCAACATATAGTCTGGACACTTATTTGATCAACATGATTGTACATATAAGCCCCACCAGCTGGATGGCGGGAGACATGGACTGTGTGGGTTTGGACATAGCTGCTTGCAAATTGGTTTTACATGAAGGATGCTTGTACTCATAACTTATTACTTATTGTTAAAAAATAAAAATAAAAAATTGGAAAAAAACATGATTGTTCCTGACTGAAAAAAGTTTTATTTTTATTTTTAAAGGCCCTTTTTAATTAAACCTGCATACTTTTTCTTTCAGATTCCTAATTAAAAAAAAGAATTTATCCTACTTAAAAATAAACATGAATCAAAGAAACAAAGGGAACTATTAGGACATGACTAATAGTGATGAGAAGTAAGGAAGCTACTGAGAGGACAGAAGAAGCCAAGAAGAGGCACTGGGCGCCTGCCTTTCCTGTCCGGGTGCCTCAAAGAAGCCCAGAAGGACCAGGGAGCCCTCCCTGCCACACAGAGTAACTCAGACCAAAATCCCTAATGATCTCACAGATACGAGCAACTGCTCTTTTTTAATTATTTATTTATTTATTTATTTATTTGAATGTATTGTCTAAATGTAGGTTTGTGCACCCGTGTCGTGCAATGCTGCGGAGGTCAGAAGAGGGCATCGGATTCCCCTGGAACTGGAGTTCTCCTGGAATTGGAGTTACAGAAGGTTCTCAGCCACCAAAGCACATGTGTTCTCTCTCTCCCTCCGTGGGTCTCCTGGCTGCAGGGCCTTTACAGAACATAGGTGCTCTTCACCAGCTGTTCCTTGTCGTCCACAGTGTTTCAAACAGTGTGGAGGGCATGCTCCTGACTCCTGTGTACCACCCGGATCAGGCAGATGACAGAGGCTCCCACACATTTAGCACGTGTGCCTTGACCATATATACACACAGAGAAGCACAAATAGACACAAATTAAAAAATAAAAAAAGAATAAAATGTAATAAAGCAAATTTAAAATACAATATCATTTTGTTAAAGATGACAAAATAAAAACGATATTTTTGGTTTGATATTTGATAATGACAATAAAGTGCACCCAATGGGTCAGTATATCTTGAAAGGAACAAATATATTTCCTAAGAAAGAGGGAATCTTGGATTCAGTGGGAAAGATTTGACACTAAAATGTGCACAGGAAGATACCCTGACAAGATTAAACATTTATAGAACAGTTTTCTTAGAATCTGTTTTAAAGACTGGTTATAGCAGAAGACACTTGCCATTAGCTCCAGTCAACTGTGTTCAAAGTCAATAGTGCACCATTGTTTCAGAGCCAGGGTGTAACATAAATGCAACCTCCCTTGTACAAGGAGAGAGGGGCTGGTATGTAAAGTGTTTGTCTGAAAAGTGTGAGGACTTAAGTTCAGATTGCAAGAATTCACATATTTCTGCACGTAGTAGCACATCTGTTAGCCCTTTGTTCCACAGGGAGACAGGGGTAGAGACAGGAGAATCCTCAGTAGCCAGTGAGGCAGGTAGCCTGGCTTATGGTATGGTGAGTAAAAGACCTTGTCTCAAGGTAGAAGGTAAAGATCCACCCCGCTGTTAACATCTGACCTCCACATAGACACACACACACACTCACACACACACACACACACACACACACACACACACACTGACAAATATACACACATTCATACAGATTTTAAGAGAGAAAGAGAACAAATTAAAGGGAGTGGTGCAGAGAAACAGAAAATCAATGCCACTTGTCAATTAGAACACTTACTGTCTGGGCATTGTCAGCTGCTATAACAAACACTATCTGAGAGTGAGGAATTTAGAAGGAAAGAAGTTTGATTAGCTCATGGATCTAGAGAGTGATTGTGTGTGAAATGGGCAAAACATGAAAGGAAATCTGAATATCTGTCTACTATCCACCAAGCTGGAAAGACCAAGACTCTCAGGGGAGTGGCGTTAATCCAGCCATGTGTTCCCAATGTCCTATCAAACACCTCCCTTTAGGCCCACCCCCTGTACTGCTGCATGGGTAACTGAATTTCCCCATGAACTTCAGGCAGGACACACCACACTCAAACCATTGTATTTACTGTAAATACTTAGAACAATGTTTTATTAAAATATGTCAATTGTACTTTATGGTGCATGATTTTAGTCACGGTTTAAACATGAATGCCTCTGAACCTGATTATTGTCTATGTCTAATGCCTTGCTTGCCTCATGAAATACCAGAATTTGTCATTTGTTATTTCTCAAATTCAATGATTTTCCCCTTTCTATTTTTGTTATACATAATAATTTTATCAACTTGTAAGTCCAGTGTTTCACATTTATTATCAACCACATTTTTAAAGTTTCATTACAAAATCTGTATATGTAATAAAAACTCATTGAAAACCACCAGGCTTACACAAAGTTAGTAAAATCATGGATCTTTCATCCCTCAACCCATTCATTCATTCATTCATTCATTCACTTTTGTTTCTAGTTTTCCCAGGCACATCAATAAGTTTAGTTCCTGCTCCTTACAGCCTCTTCATAGATCTTTTCATAGCAGGTATATAAACTGGTGTCATTATTTGATGCTTGTGGAAACTCAGGTTACCTTTAGGTACCACAGTATTCTCAGTCTCCTAAGACCCAAACCATTTGAGGATGAATGTCATCTGTAAGATACAGGGTGGGATCTGCTTTGGAAGGAGACAATTTGCTGATTATCTTAGCTACTGTAATATCCGGAATGTTTCTGCAGAGTGCTAAGTCATCCTTTTATTTTGTGTTTTAAGCTCAGATTCCCTCAAGGCAATAATGGTTCCACTAATTCACATAAAAGGTAACTTTAACCTTTTGTTCCAGGGCTGTTGTGATGCACTTCATTATAACTGAAAATGAGCTGACATTTACAGAGATGTGTGTTTGAGAAATAGGTCTTGTGTTACTTTTTCCTTGATAGTTAGAATGAAGCAAAAGCATTGGCTGTCCTAAGCAGAGAGCCTGCTTCCCTAGGGTGCACACCAAGTGTAATTGCTTTGCCTGAGCACATCTTCTTTTGTTTACCCAAAAGCTCTTATTTTTCTCCTTCCTTTCAATAAATTCAGTATCATGTAACATTTTCCATTATTTCCCCTTTCCTAACAAAGTCTCTCACTAGGATGAAAAAATCAAGACAATGTCATTGTAAAAATTATAAGCAAAATAATCCCATGAGGATCAAAAGAGTTTACTGACAATAATATCAAGAACATTCTCATAGTCTGATATCTGTAGATGTACCTCAAATGATTCATGATAACGGAAATGAACGTGATGCAAAATAACATAAATAACATGACATAAAATAGGAAAATTTGAGATGGAAATTGCTTATAAACTTCCACATATTAAAAATTAATCATTAAAATCTAATATTTAAGTGTGAAAATAATGAGATGGAAGTCCCACTGGATAAGACTGGCAGGCTTTCAAAGGCTGGCAGCATCACTGGGGTTCTGGATATTATAGGGCCAGGAAGTCAGTATTATTGACTATTAAGAGCAGTTAGTCCTAATGTGATTGATTAGCTGCTACTCAAACTCACAGAGACAATATGTTCATTTAGCATGGGTCCAGAAAATTACCTGGGTCTCTGTCACCCCAACTACACCCTTCCGGTATCTGCACACCAACTATTGAAATTAGTCATCAAAATGACTCTTAGTATGAAAAACTTCCTTGAAAAGGGGAGTGATGGGCTGGAGAGATGGCCTAGCGGTTAAGAGCGCCGACCGCTCTTACAGAGGACCCGGGTTCGATCCCCAGCACCCACATGGCGGCTGAGAACCGTCTGAAGCTCCAATTCCAGGAGAACTCCAGTTCCAGGGGAATCCGAGACCCTCTTCTGAACTCCGCGGCGTTGCACGACACGGGTGCACAGACCTGCATGCAGACAGTACATTCATACACATACAGAAATAAATAAAATTAAAAAAAAATAAATAAAAAATAAAAAATGAAAAGGGGAGTGATTTGCTTGGGGTATTGGTAGTCAGGGCTTTAAACTCAGACTCTGTCACTTGCTGGATATGACTTTGAGTGATTTATCCTCTGAGTAGTTTTTTCATCTGGAAAAATGAGGAAAATAGTAGTTCATGATAATGTCTTGACAAGTAGATGGGCTACTTATGGGTAGAATGTCTCCTGGCAGTGCTTAGTTCTCAGTAGATACACAATGTTTGTACTGCTTCAGGCAGAAAGGAAGGAGATTCTCTGTTCTTGCTTCCCTTGAATGACCTAATCACTCACATGTGCTGTTCTTTTGTAAGGTGCTTGTCTCTGTCTGATGCAAACTGACAAGGTAAAAGTCATCAAGGAAAGAAAAGAAGGTGCTCAGGGGCCCAGTAGTCTAAACTCAAAGAACCTGTATAGAGCATCTCTCCTGTCTGATTCCCATAGTGAATCAATTTCAAGAGGTCACATTGCTGGTGCTTCTTAGTTAGGTCAATTGGACTTCACCATTGCTCTCTGTCTTTCATCAAAAATCATTTGTTTAAAGAGCTGTGCGAGGTGTTTTACAAATGGAGTTAGACAAGGGCTTTAGTACATTCTATAAATTGGATTCTGTATACTTGTAAATTATGCTGACAGACACTCCTCTAACACAATGAGGTCAAAACTGCCTCACTAAAAATGGCCTTTTATGTTTCGTCCAAGCCAATAAATGGGAAAGGATTCTAAAGGTACCAAGTTAAGGTGGACAGAAAAACATCATGAAATTCTAAGACCAGAATTACATTTCGATCAGTCTTAAAAGGAATAAGTGATAGAAGGTATTAAAATATCCAGACATAAGGTCCTTATTAAGGTATGTTTATAAAAATTTTACTATATGAAAGTAAATCACATCCTGTGAATATAAGAAAATTACTAAAATATAATTCATTATTGAGGATTTTAGAGACAATTGTGAAAGAAAACAGACTACAAATATGAGAGAGAGACAAACTTTAGCCTAAACACACAGATGGATTGAATTGACTTTCTACTTGCTATAGTGATGCTCCAGCTGAAAGGAAGAAGCATACTACTTAAGAGCAATGCTACTTAAAGAGCAATACTAGCTAAGGCTACCTGTGCATTTATATATAAGGCATTTTTTCTTTGTGATTTTTGTGTGCTTTTTTCCATTTATTCTTAAATAAAAGGAAGGAATTATTAAAAAAATGGCTCAACTAATTGTACATTTGGTGACTTAAACTAATAGCTGTCACTTCTTAACTTCTTTACGGAATCACTACCATTGTTTATTTCTTGTTCTTAGCTCATTCAACATATAGTCAATCAGCAGATTAGTTCTTCCTTATGTCTGGAATACACCCCATCTTCCTCATCCATAATCCTTAGTCCTAACACTGGCTCTCATAATTTGCTGCAGATTATGTACCCCAAATAGTCACCTCTCATCACCTAAAATATATGCCTATTCTGAGCAAACCATTTAATTTAGTGAGCTGAACTCTGTTGTTTAATCTCATGTGATACATACATATATATATATATATATATATATATATATATATTTACCTGGGCCTCTCTAATCAGCAGCATATTGCATATCTCTGTACTTTCACATGCTAGTTTTTAGTGTCAGTGAGCTTCATTCCCAATCTTACTCCAATGGTCTCATATAGAAAACTAAAAATTTACTCTTCTTTCAACACACCGTGGCAAACCCCACCTCCTTATGAAACACTGCTTGAGGTACTAGAACAAATCATCCCTCCATCAGCTGTCAAGGAAATTGTAGTCTCAGTACATCTGCATCTCATATCCCCTTAGCCCGACATCAATTGTGTAGGTGCCAATGATCTCAACAGGACTGGATGCCAGAGGACACAGGAGGGGCCTTTGGTCCTTGAATTAGTCCCAACATAATGTCTCCTGCAGAAAGGCAGTAAACACAGTAGCAGTGACATTGGATTCGAGAAGTGGAAAGAAATAAAAATGTACTTTGAGTGAAGGTAGTATTTGGGTGAAGGTAGTATTTGTTATAGGAATTGAAAGTCTTTGAAAATGTCTCAGGAATTTTAAATATGTAATATTGGGAAATGTGGTAGTTTGGATATCTTTATGGGTCTTCTTTAATATGTAAGCATTTTGGCAGCCTAAGATTTGCCTTTTCTGCTGAAGATCCTTGATACAGTACACAGCATGGTGAAGACTTATTAATTACATTAATGATTTGATTTAAAGAAAGCTCTTTCTCAGAGCTCTTAGGGGGAGGAAGAATTTCATTCAGAAAGGGATTCTCCTGCTTTTTCAGTACAATGTAATAGCAAAAATACTTGGTGTTTTAGGTGGTGGCTCAAATTTCCTTCCAGCTCTATGACATACTTTATAGAAATGTCAGTGTTCACCCATGTATACTCAGTATCTCCAGAACATACTAAAAATATTTAAGTAGCTAGATCTTTGACTCATAATGGAAAATCTATCACAACCCCAGACATCTCATTACTGTTTACTCTATTTCTCCTGGGCAGGTCATCTGAGTCTGATTGCAAAAGTAATAATTTGGACATTGTTCCACCTCACGTCTACTTCAGGTTGTCAGTGATGGTTAAGGTCCTAGCTTGATATCTTACATCTTAATTATTAAATGCAATTAATAATACCTTTTGGACTACTCCATTCTCATCTTAATTATTGCAGTTTTCCAAGATCATTTAAAACAGAGAGGAAAAGCTTAGGCATCAATAAAGACGTTATGAATCACAGAAATCCAGAACACAGAGGGAAAAACAAAAGAATCTATACTGAAGTTGGCTTTAAGGAAACCAAAACTTATTATTGCAGAGACATCAAAGCATATCAGTACAAACGTTTTGATTTGGGCAACCCATAATGGTTAGGAACCAAGGAAATTGTTTTTGGGCCTCAGTATTTTCTTGCATACACACACACACACACACACACACACACACACACACACACACACAGGGCTCTGTCTGTGAAGAACCCTGTGCTGTCTGTTGATTATCAACTTGGAAATTCCTGCATATGCACTACAAGAAGGTATTAAAGCTGAGGCGCTCATTGCTAAGTGGAAGCCTTTAGCGGCCTTTCCTTAGAGGTGTAGAGACAGAATTCAAGGCACGGGGAGTAAAGTGAACTTGGATGGAGAGAGCTGGCTCTCATTGTCTGATGCCCAAGCGTTGGCCCTAGCCTTTGGGCGTCTGCCCTTGGATATGGGAATTTTCAACCAGTTCTCAGCCTGCAAACGGCAATTGAGGTTTTGTTTCTATTTTCATTTTTCTGTTTTAAGGAAAACCAACTTTGTTTCCACGCCAACCCTATGCACATACACCAGTTTGTCACCTCTGCCTTTCTCGCACCTTGGGCTAGGTAGGCAGGGCATAAGGTGCTCGGAGAGGACCACCCTCGGCGGTGGGAACCATCCCCTTTGGAACTGCGGTTGGAGCGGCCGCAGAGTAGCCAACAAGCACCAGATTTATGTGCACTTTGAAAGAAGCGCCTTCACCATTGGCTTTTTGAGCGGCGCTGTCGCTAGGGAGCGAGCACAGCCTCGGGGTGCAGCCTCCTGGCAGCCGGGAGCCTGGTGCACACCGTGGCGCGCTCTGGGCAGCACCGCGCGCTGTAGCCCCTGCGGCCCCAGTGGTCCCCTGCTTGGCTCCAGGCGGCGCAGCATCGACTCCTGCCTCCGGGGGGAGCTTCGGCTCAGGCTGCTGCCGCCCAGAGGACACAGCATCATCTGCCCGCGGTTTCCCGGTGGCGGTGGCGCTGCGCTGAGCAGAGCCGGTGGGCGCGAGCAGCAGGACGCGATGAAGGAGTTCTTCCCTCCCCTCGGAGTTGCCTGAGTTGCGGGTGCCAGGTGCCTTGCTCGCGCTCCGGGTTATCTGCACCTCTCAAGCTTGCCGCTCCCGGGGCTGCTGCCCATCACCGCGCAGGGCAGCCTAGGCTCAAGAGCTCTTGTCCCAGCTCCCCGGGGGTAGAGGAGGGCTGTCCCCTGCCGAGGCGCACGGTTGCCTGGTCTTATCCGTGGCCCTATTTGTCTTTCCATGGCGTCTCGTCAACAAACCCGAATCCAGGCATACCTGGAGAAGAACAAGATCGGTCCTCTGTTTGAGGTAAGCTACCATGGTGGTGGTGGTTGGAGGGACAGTCCCGCTCTCTTGGGGAGGGGGTAGAAATAAATTCAGAATACCCCCACCCCTCAAGTGATGGAAAGATGGAGACCATATGCTCGGGAGAGGGCGCCTTGTCTTGGGCAGGTGTCCGAGTCGGCACTTGGCCAGTTACCTGGAAGCAGACAGGTGAGTTCTGGAGGGTCTCGCTTCAGCCTGGCGGGCAGTTGGAGCCATCGGGCTGCATCGACTAGCCACAGGAGCAGGGATCAGACAGGGTGACACAGGCGATGTGTCCAGTTGCACCCCCCACCCTCACCCCGAGAGACTGATACACACACACACACACACACACACTCACACACACACTTTTCTTGGAATTGACACTATCTTGCTTGTTGGATTTGTTGTTGTTGTTTTGTTTTGTTTTAATAAACGTGGGCAGTGGTAGAATGGGGAAAGGTGGAGGAGGTGCTTAGCAGGAAGAAAGAACACCGTAAACTGGAAGAAAGCTGGTGAAGGTGTGTTGAATTTAATCGGTAAACTGAGACTGATGCTCCTCTGCGACTGAAACTAAACACCTTTGTTTTGCAAACCCTACCTGTGCTGGGGAAGAAAGGGGAAGGGATTGGCTTTGGAAAAACGCACGGGCATTTCCTAGGAAGGAGACTGTGGAACTGAATTATTTTCTTTAATCAAACAATTGATGACAGAACAGGACACAAAAAAAAAGAGCGGGAGGAAGAGAAAGAAGGCTAGTGGGAGGCTGGAACCCGCACCAGCAAAGCGTCCCGAGGTTGCCTGGGTGCTGGGCAGGGGCGGGGCAGATGCTCAGGTGATCTTGCTAGCAGGTAGGGACGCCCATGGTTCCTTCCCGTCCTGGTCCGGTATCCTAGCTGGACACTGGTTGGAGGCGAGTTAGGTGAGGACAAACGGTCTCCTTCCTACCCCCACCCTCACCCCGCAAGAGTTGATGGCAGTAATTGAACCGGAAATCTCAGAGAATGGAGCAGCTTCCTCCAGACCAAGGAAGAGCAACAGAAATCTGCAGAGAGAGAGAGAGAGAGAGAGAGAGAGAGAGAGAGAGAGAGAGAGAGAGAGAGAATCCCTCTGTGTGTTAAGGTGGACCAAGGTGGGCACTCGGAGGTTTTGGCTTGGGGGGGGATGCATTTCAAATAATCAAGGTTTGTGAGATCTCCGAAGTTTTTCCCCCAACACTAAATTAATGAGGTAGGTAGCTGCTGGAGAAGTAGGACCCTTGCTTCACTGGAAACTCTGTTAAACGGTTGACAAGTCTTGCAGTTGGTTCCAAATGTTAGCAAAGGACATTTTTGTTACTGTTAAGTTGATAAACTAAGAGCTGCTTGAGCTACCAGAGTTCTTTTCTTTGCCCTTAGTGTAAGGATTATAAACCATGTATGGATTCATATAAGTAAAACAAAAATGTTAGAAGCATAATATATCTCCAAAATAGTATATAAATTGCATGGAAATAATAGAATAAATACATTTAGAATGCGTATTTGCTGGATGCCTTCCTAGAACATAAAGCACAGTTAGCCAGGGGAAGATAAGCAAATTGTTTTTAATAGATCCTGTTCTCACTTATTTTAAACTTCCCATGATTCTTTCCAAGTGATAATAGAATTAGCTTTTTATCTAATTAAGAAATAAACTCAGCTTGATAATTTCCAGTTGTTCCCAATTCCTTAATGCTTACCAGCTAATTCTCCACTGAAAATTTTTAATGGAGAAATTGTTTCATAAATGTTGTGGATCTCTTCCTCCCCAAACAACAAAATGACATACTTTGTATATTACTGAATACCCATTATTTAATGCCCATTAGCTTGGGTGGAAGTGATGAGTAGTTAATTTTTAAGGGTTGACGTGTACTTTATATAATTGAATGGAGAAAAATGGCTAAGGTCTCTGCTAGGAACAGGAGGTACACAGATCCTTAGGCAACAGTTGTGATAGAGCTTGGTTTGGGGTATAGAATTATATGTACTTTATACAAACGAGAACTCTCATTAATTCATAAGGCCATTCTCAAATTAGAAAGTGGGTGCAGAAATCAAATGTAATGGGTCACACCTGTAATACTAGCTAGCCCTTGCGGGCCTGTGGCAAGAGGATTGCTACAGGTTCCAGGCTAGCACAGATACATAGAAAATTCAAAGACACTCTGGGCTACAGAGTGATACTTGCTTCAAAATCAACAAACTAAAAAAACTAACCAAATAAAACAAAAATTATTTAGAAATACCATCTATGAAATGGATGTTGGTAAGGTAAAATGCTTGTCTAAGACCCTGGGTCCTGACTTGAAAGCTCAGAGGAGGTGCCCTAGGACCCACAGTTATTAAGAATCAATGCAACTGACTTTTACAATTCAGAATTTTGGGCAACATTGTAAGAAGTGGAAAGGTAAACAAAAATCACCTTTTACAAATCACAAACAAAATAGGCAATTCCCATCTTCATTGCCTGGAGGACTTTGCTATATGACGGCACTGAAATTGGTGACAGAGACTTCATTCAGTTGTGAGGACAAGCAGTATCTGGCAATGTGTCCTCACTGTGAGCTTTATAGTTTAGGAATGTTTTGAGGGAAGCTTTTGTACCTCTGTCTCCCAAGTGCTGGGATTAAAGGCCAATGCCACCATCCAATGCTTAGATTTTTTTTTAATCTGTGAAATTTATAAACTCATTTGTGTAGTTTTATTCTTGATTATTTCTAATATTTTGTCAGTTAAGATGCCTATCAAATGCTCAGTACACCATGGTGATCCAAAATAAATTGAAATTAACTTTGATTCTAAGTGATCTATGAACATAATTTGTACTAAATTTAAATGTGATTATGATATGTTGAAACATTACAAAATCATGCCTAAAAATAATAGATAAGAGTCCTGAATAATGACATTCTAATGAAAGAATATGAATATTCCACAAATGCTTTGACATTCTTGTAGCATGTATTAAGTGCAGTTTCCTAATGGCTTATTAAGGGCAGATGGGCAGTGTATGATATTTGATCTAAATGGAATGTTTCACATAGCTGTGATGAAGTAAAACTATGACTCTACTTAGTTTAAACTTTACACTTAAGTTCTTACATATCTGGCAAGTCATGTCCCACCAAAGTGGAATATTTTCATAACACATGTAAGATGCATGGTGCAAAGTCAGAAGTTGTCTCAAACTTGCGGCCAATCAGTTAATAAGTAAAAAATTTGGCAGTCAGAAATTCTGCTCCTAAATCATCAACTGGTGTATACCTGCTTAGGGAATTAAAGTAGCCTATTTTATGTGTAATAGAAACAGTGAACTTTGTTCCTGAGAGGTATATGATGTGGAACGTCACAATTCCTCATTTTCAACCCAAAGGAGTGTCGATTTTCAGTTTCTTCCATTCTCATAATAGGATGATGCTCAAAGAGGTCAGACATCTTGGTTCTGGCCTGATCACACAGGGGGTTAAAATCCTAAATTATTTCAAAGCAGAATTATGGGGAGCTTGGTAAATTTTCACGGATTTTTTTTGGCTCTGAAATCCAAACACACTATATTTCTCCACGTGTTGGAGATGTACTCCAAGTAGAATGGAGTCACTTCCTCATCATCTTTGTTTAGTTCAAAGTCTTTCTACTCATGGCATAAACCTGTATGAAGTGATTTGGCACACAGGGTAGTGCTAGACTCGCAGCCATCTCCTGTGCCTCCTTCAAGCCATCTTTATATAATTTGTTGTTGCCCAATTCACATATCTCTGGTACATACCCACCTACCATATTGGTAAATTCAAAGTCCAATCGGTTTTCATCCTTTCCAAGCACATGCCTTTCCTTTTTTCATTTCTCACAGTTATTATCTGAAAGTGCCCTCTGCCCTTATTAGAGAGCTATAGTCTGTCTACCTGGAGAATGTACACATGGAGACGACTGCAGTTCAGTGTCTGAAAACAAATACCTGGCCTATTTTACTGTGGCACATGGCTGTGTAGGTCAGAGGTGGTGAAGACTAGGAGGATCTTGCTTACTCCTCAATGGCCAGAGGTGAATTCAACTCTACTTTGAAAGGAAAAGCTACTTCAATGCGGGAAAATTAATTTGCCTTTAAAGTTTATTTAATAAGAATATTATTAAAGGGCTTATAGGAAAGATGTACTAAAAACACAAGCTTGGTGCTTGTAATGTGTTTGAGTTAATGATGCATAAATACATTTTTGAATTACTCTTGGAGGGCTTTTTCACTCAGTTCTTGAAGCTATAATGACTTTTCCTCTGTTTAAATTCATATTCATTTTTGTAATTCTGGAGTAGCTGGAGAGCTAGAGAAATTTTACAAAGTGCTTCTTTTTAATAAAAGTTTGCCTAGAGTCAAAGTTAAATCATTGCTATTAATTTACTTCAAAATAATCTTAAAAATGTATCTAGCATGTTTTAGATTTTTCCTGTTTCAGTTTTCATTTCTACCTTGTTATGATTTATTTTCAAGCAGTTTATTAAGAAATAAAATGAGGGGGTCGGAGAGATGGCTCAGTGGTTAAGAGCACTGGCTGCTCTTGTAAAGGACTCTGCTTTGATTCCAGGCACCCACATGGGGGTTAAGGACTATCCCCAGTTCCAGGGGATCTGATGCCCTCTTCTAACTTCTGTGAACATTGCAGGACATGGCTTACATACATACAGGCACTACACTCATACACAATAAGAAGTAAAACACATATTTTAAAAAGAAAAGAAATAAAGTGACTCGAAAATAAATTACAGGGGTGTAGCATAGTGGTGGTAAAGCACTTGCCTGTCTTGTGCAATGTGGTGGAGTCTATCCCAAGAACTGAAAAACACAACAACAACAACAAAAAAAAAATCAAAAAATACACCAAAAAACCCCAACCAAACCAAACAAGTTAGACACTACAAACAACTCATTATATAACTTTAGAAATAATTATAGATAAGCATATAAAATAATATCCATATATTTGAAGAAGTAATGTTTTAGTGTTTGGGGGTTTCTAATAACCAAATGTGATTAATGGAAATATGTGGCTATAAAAATCACCCGGAGCTTCCTTTTTCCTTTCGTTCCCTAACAGTTAAGTCAAAAAGGCAGAGTCATGCAAAGAACATGTGGACAAGATTAAAGGAGGCTTAGTGGGAAAAGGGATTGGCAGGGCCAGTATATTTTCTTTACATATGAGGTGAGGCAGGGCATTGAGAGAAGACTTAGATTTGTGGCTAACCAGCCCAATCAGTTTTTTCACTGGTGGTGATAGCAATCGCAGATTACAAGAGGGGGAAAATCCTGGGTAAATCTTACTGTATTAGAATGAAATTGAAGGTATTGATGTGATGGCATGCTTTCAGCAGTAGATTTGTAGACATTACTTATACTAACGTGTCTCTGCCTACATTTATATCGTTACTGTTTTCTGTGGGGACCTGAGAGCAGGAACACCCGAGGAACAGTGAACACACTTAGTGGTCAGATTTTAGTATAGAAAAAAATCAACAACACTAGAAGAACTAGGTATCTCTGAGGAAGAGGTCGAGCCCACGTTTGTTGCCAAGAATGTACAATATGAAAGAACTTGGAGCATTTTATATCAGAAAACAGTGTTCATAAGGACAAAAAGCCAGCTTGAAGAGGCCCCTAACCTTGAGTCGACTGAAGGTCAAAATAAAGAATGAAAGTAACAGGTTATCATTTTGTAAAATATTCCCGGGATTTAATGGGAGAAGAGAAGTATCATAAAGTAGAATGTCAGTAAATAACACTAGAAGGAGTGATAGAATTAGAAAATCACTACTTCCTATTTCAGGCAGGAAATAATAATCAAGGCTGAAACTCATAAAAGCTGGATGAATATTGAAATGTTTCATAGTCCCTAAGTATCTTCCCACAGAATGTTTACTAATTACAAAATAGGATAAAGTAACCTTCCAGTAAGGAAGCCTGGCAGACAACACTTTCCTCAAATAATGTTAAGAGCCAGCTAGCAGGGTTCCTTCTGTCCCACCTGGATTGAAATTGTTGGTAGTTGAGGAGAAGGCTGTCAAGTGCTGGTCTTGGGCAGCTGTCCCTTAGTGCTTGGCATCAGCAAGTCCTGGCAGCAGGCAGTGAGGAAGACACCAGGTGGTGTCTTCCACACCCAGCTCTCATGTGGGCCTCAGTTATCCAGATCTTTACCTCTACAGGTTACAGCTCTCATGCAGGCCTAGGGGAAGTAGGGATTCCTTAGCCTTCGGCACCAGGTGGTATTGCAGCTTCCAGATAGCCAAGTTTAGGTATCCGAATTCTCCAGCCCTTGAGAGTGGCCAGTGGCAGTGGAGTCTGAGACTCTCTCCTAAAGGCTTTACAGCTGCCTGGAACTCTTCTAGTGACCAGGGCCTGCTGTTTCTCAGGCTTCATTACAACATTCTTTCCTCCTTCAGCCTTAGTTTTCTATCCTTTCTACTTCGCTGCCCTCTGTGTTCCTGCTCTGGCACTCCCCCAAAATGTTTAGTTCATTTCCTTTTGATGTCATGCAGTAGGCCAGGGTCTTACTTCTTTAGCACAGTCTGCAGACTACACAGCTTTGCCTTTTCTTTAACTGTGAAGCATGGCCTGCCAACCATCCCACAGTCGATGCCACTGCAGCTGCATTGCCTCTGCTATCTCTGCTGCAGCTCTACACCAATCACTGCACACCTCGCACATACAGGTTTGTGTCTACACCAATCACTGCACACCTCACACATACAGGTTTGTCTCTACACCAATCACAGCACACCTTGCACATACAGGTTTGTGTCTACACCAATCACTGCACACCTCACACATACAGGTTTGTCTCTACACCAATCACAGCACACTTTGCACATACAGGTTTGTGTCTACACCAATCACAGCACTCCTCACACATAAATGGAAGTTTATGTTGCCCTGTCATGACCTTTCCTCTTTAGCATCCATCATAGCAGTCCCTCCTCTGGCCTAGGAAGAAATGGCTGCAGACTCATCTGGCATTGGCTGAGGCTTGTAACAGCAAATATATATATATCTGTACAAAATGTTTCAAGCAGCCCTAACTGAGGCTGCATCTTCAGTGCCTGAGGCAATCAGCTTGTGATTGTTGTGTAATATTTTGGAAAAAAAAAAAAAGCCACAGAGTCTTCGAAATGGCAATTCTGGTGTAAGGGTTTTCCTGCTGGCTGTTTGACCCACAGTCCTTTTGCTTAAGGCAACCACAGGGAGAATCTAGCAACTGCTAAGTATGGTGTCAAAATAGCTCATCCCCAACATTTTCCTTATTTTTAGGAAAAGAAATATCAGAACAACTTATAATAAGAATATAATTTATCAGGCCAGCAAGACGGCTCAGAGGGTAAAAAGCACGTACTGCTAAGCCTGCCATTGTGAGTTTAGTTCCTAGGAACCACATGGTACAAGGAGACAACTAACCAACTAACTCTGGCAATTTATCATCTGATCTCCATATACCTATACTGTAGCATGCTCTCACACACCAAAGTAGGTAACTGTAAAAGAAAGAAAAAGAATATAGCTTATCATTAACACTAATGGCTATTTTAGTGGATGTTACTAATGGTTAATATTTGTTCAGTGCCCTTGGAGCAATGGATTCTCTTCACTTGTCTCAATGGGGTAAACCAATACTGTGTGCAACCCAATAAACTAATATTGTGTGCCACTTAGAAGATGCAGTTGAAGCAACACATCACTCCTGAGCTATTTCAACCAATTGTGTATATTTAATAGAAGAATTAAAACTATCTAATAAATCTAATGGGATGTTCTACAAAGTAACTTTCCTAAAGCCTTCAAAACTGTCAAGGTCATGAAGGTGAAGAAGGCTGCGGAATGAGATTAATTATAAATAATATAAAATATGAGTCTCCAGGGTGAAGAGATGGCTCAGCGGTTAAGAACTTAGGCTGCTCTTGCAGAGGACCTGGGTTCAATCCCCAGCATCCACATGGTGGCCAAGAACAGTCTGTAACTCCAGTTCCATGAATCCGTCATTCTCTTCTGAACTCCTCAGGCACTGCATGATCTGGGTGCACTTATATGCATGCAGGCAATACACTCATAAACATAAAATAAAAATAATAAAATAAAATATTAAAAAAATATGGTTCTCAACTTGACATTTCTGCTATTGAGTATGGTACTGGGAAAGTTAAAGTCTATATTAAATTGCTGGGTGACAAGAACACAGGGAGTTTTTTTTTTTTGTATTGCTCATGTAAATGTGAAATTCAAAAAATATAAAAATAAAAATGCAAGAAATTAATACAAAACAGTTCATCCACT